>CM035232.1:16949878-17356775 GCA_020226215.1 Sindora glabra | reverse complement strand
TTTCTCCTTTATTATGATTTTGAATATCATTCTTTTTACTCACAAATATGAATGTATATAACACTTCTTTATTTATATATAAAAATAAAATTTTTTATGAAAAAAATCCTTCAAAAATGAAATATTAATATTCTAATTTTTAGAATAATTATTTATTTCACTTAACAATTAAAAAACTTATAATTAAACCTCTTTATTGACATTTATATCTTCCTACTTATTCTATTTGCATCGTTATCAAATCCTTAAACTTTGATAGGAATTATTTTATAATTCAATATATTTCATACTTAATTCAAGAACTATGATAAATCTTAGCAATCCTTATATTAAAGGCTGTTTGTGCATTTATCGTGTATGTCATTGTCCATCATAAATAGCGGGTGGTTGTGTTTTACACTCACACCCTATTTTAGTTCTTGAATTATTTAGTTGTTTTAATTTTATTTTTAAAGTAAAATTTATATTAATTTAAATTTTAAAAATTTAAATTCAAGTAAAATTTTAATTTTTATGAGAATTAAAATTTATACTAATTTAATGTTTAAAAAATTTATATTAATTTAATTCTTATGAGGAATTAAAATTTTATTTGAACTTAAAATTTCAAGAATCAAATTGATTGAAATTTTATTTCAAAAGTGAAATTAATATAAATTGAATATTACAAAAATTAAAATGGAGTTCTAAACTTTTACATGAAAATATGAGAATCAAACCATTATAATTCTATAATTACTTTCACATTATTTATCTTACGAGAAAGTCTATGATGCACTGCAGCATTATACCATTAAATTAGATCGCACATTAAAATTAATAATTTTTTAAAATATATTATATAATAATATATTAATTTTTGAGTTAGTGACATACCAAAACGGTGCTGTGTAGCAAGACATTTTGTTGTCCAGATTAAAAATGGCAAGATCAATTGACTTAGTGGTATTAGACTTGTCCCCGCTCTGCTCAGGAGAACATGGTCGAAGTCTTCAAAGTGACATAAACGCAATAGCTTGCCATTTTAATAGCTTCAGCACCAAGATTGCTACACTTCTACCACCTTCCCCAAATGGGAGAATGCCACAACACACAGACAATCATGAAATGAGAAGAAGTCAACGATTAAATCTTCTTGTGCTTTGCTGGATCTATACTTAAGGAAGTTCATGAATTTGGTTATAAATTAGGATCTACTTAAGGAAGTTCATATTTAATCGATAATTTCACTAACTCTCTTCACTCTTAAATACATTTAATAATTAACAAATGTAAATATTGATTTGCCTGGTAATGGCTTCCATTTTGACTAATGGTATATTGGGTCTCAATAATAAAGAAGTTGTAGCTTATGGCTCCGTTTCGCGTAATAAATAAGTTAACTTATAATTTATTATTGATCTGATTAATAAATTATAAGTTAATTTCTAGAGATGTTTCTCGTACTAATTTATAAGTTATCTATAGTAACTTATAAGCTCTGAACTACTACTTTTTCAAAGTCTTTCCAAATCTATTTTTATTTTTTTATTAATTTACAATTCATATCCTTTGTAATATAAATTTAAATAATTTTTATAAAATATAATTAATTTAATTTTAACATAATTATATCCTAATTTTAAATTATAAATGTATAAAAATATATATGTAAATAAATAATATCATAAAATATAATTAATTATATTTTAAGTAATTATATTTTATAATAAATAATAAAATAAAAATTACATAAGTAAATAAATATATAAGTTTATAAAATATAATTAATTAAATATTTAATATTATTTTTATTTTAAACTTTTAATTACATTAATATAATTTATTTTAAAATAAATATAAATTATTTTAATTATATATCTATTTATATTAATATATTTTTTTATATTATTTTACAATTTCAACGGTTAATTTTATAAAATATTTTAGTTAACTTATTAGTTATCAATTACTAACTAATTTATTAACTACTTACGCAAAATGGAGCCTACATCTCACTCTTATTACTGACTAAGTCATCACATTAATTTTAATCAGTAAAATTACATCCATCTTTTTAAAATTTAATCTAATTACATTTATATTTCTTTTCTTTTAAAAATATATACTCATTTTAAGAGGGAAAATATACATGAAGAAGGAAGATCATGTATATTTCTAAAAAAATATATATATATAATTATACTAAATCTCATTGAAGGTGAGTATAATTTGCTCCTTAATTTAATTAATGCAAATGAAACAAAGCATTGTTGGGATGAAACAAGTCTACATTAACATTGAAAACGTTAATCGAACAGCCAAGAGCTTATCATTATTTATGTAACCAGCGGTCCTCTTGAGTTAATAGAAGACAGGATTGCTTTTAGGCTTAACACTTGAATGACACACGGTGCAAGCTGTGATAATGAGAGGTTCATCGTTGTAATAAAGATTAACAATTTTGTGAGGGAATGGCTGTAATGACTTCCCTTTCAGGGGGGTCTATTAGCACCCTTGCCCCTTCTAAAAGTCACGATAACTTGTACCTTGGGAAACTCGTCAAGGTGGGTACTACATCCCCCATATTCCGAGGATGTGAATTTTGCATTTATTGAAAGGTGCTTAAAGGTATAATAATAAACAAAGTAATATTTCTTTTCAAAATTTGATCCACTTTCCATGTTCGGTCGCGTATATATTTTTTATAAAAGAAATAAAAAAAATTTAATACGCATAAAATTTTGAATTTGATTATAAAACTCAACATATTAAGAGAGAAAAGTCTCAAAGACAACAATAAATGTTATTGTACTATTAAATGTCCCAATGAATCCCACATAAGGAACACCACTTCTTGTACTTCTATTTATTTGTAATCTTATCACATATGTCTATATCTATTTATTCATAATCTTATCGTTTCCGCATACACGATATAATATACATGAAGAGAAATTAGCTCCATATATTATATTGATTTGAATTAAAAGAAATTAGCTTATGTTTGGAAACTCATGAAACTGAAACTAATTTGAGTTTTCAAACTGTGCCATTTTTGCAACTATTACGTAAGTCTGGAACGAAGGAAGTACAACCAAGATGAAAAAATTGCAGCGTTCGCAGTTGCAGTATCACAAGGCTGGTGAGCAAAATGAAAGCAAGAAATAAGTATGATCCGTACAAGAACCATAAACGCAATTACATGTCCTCCACAGGACTAGGGTTATAATACTCTTTCTTCATATCAATAAAGAAACTACATGTAAATTTTTACTGGACAAGGATAATATAGTGATACAGTGGCAGTCATGTCATGCTAAACAATTATATACGGAAGAACAGGGAACATCCGAGAACACGAGTACAACAGGTGATGACATCTAAATTAACTTTTGGCACCTAGTCCTCGTGACTTTGGTAGCCTGACAGCGGACAAAGGAGCAGTGATGCCTTGTGAATCTCTGCCTAATCCCGTACCTTCAACAAAACCCATCTTCGCCATCATCTTTGATCCAAATCCTTTAGTGTGTCTTTCAAAGGAACCAATTCTAGGAGTGTTTCTTTTGGAATTGCTCCTTGATGGCTCAGCAACGTTGCCGGAGAATTCCACACCTAAACCAAGTGATTTTGGCCGTTGAATGACCTCGATGGGCTCGGCAACACCTTGACCATTTCTTCCCAATCCTGCTCCTTCCATGTATCCCATCTTAGCCAACATTTTGGAACCAAAGCCTGTAGTATGCAACTCAAATGAACCTATATTAGCAGAGCTGGTGACAGTCCTCTTCTCAGCGTTCTCAGTCTCTTTGGAATCAACAGCTGTAATCTGCATATTTTCTGAATGAATTATGCCACTCGATACAAATGACATAGGCTGGTTAGCATAAGAAAGCTTTTGTCCACTTCCTTTCTTGTCCTTGGATCTACTGCTCCCACGAGAAGCTGAGTTTTTTGACATCGCCTTGGCATTTTTCTTTTCCAGTATTTTACTTCCACTTGCTGACTTCACATTCGAACCCTCAAGGACAGAAAAGTCAGCATCTCCATCATCAGCTCCAATCAGCTGAAGCCAACATAGCAATCAGTATCAACTATAGCAACTTCCAAATACGTTCAGGTCTATAACAATGAGTAAAACAGAAGGCTCTAGTTCTGTAACAGATTTCCTTTCATTGAACATTTCAACCTAGAGGTTTCTAGTTCAATATGATTCAACCGGCAGAGAGAAAACTTAACAAGGGAAGGATGGAATAATCCCTTGCCCTGACAACGACACAAGCACAGGAAAAGAAATAACTGAAAATGTAGGATACGCAAAGAATAAAATTCAAAGATGCAGTCAGTAAAAGCTACAGAACCTTTTCCAGGCGCTCTCTACCACTTGAAGATGGCATTGCTGTAGACTGAGTCCGCATCACAGTAACAAATCTGAAATCACAGATCCCATCCGATCTTATTACAAACACTGACATCTATATCTATAAGTAAGAAAGGAGAGATCAGGACCTTCTTTTCCCAGAACCTTGAGAGCTACTCTTTAACTGATAAATTGCTGCTAATCGTTGTACCTAAATCATTTAGAATAGAGACCAATTCTCATTAACTAACATCCATCAAGCAAGTTACAAAAAAATTATATTAGAATTAGAGGACAAACATTATACAGCCAAACTCAAGATATAAAGCATGAGATCACACAGCTGCATCACTTATCAGAACTATATTCAATTGTTGATGTTTTTTGGGCCACATCAAACAACTTATTATAAAGCTATTGGCTGGCAAAATGGTTACATGGAGATATTATTTTTAGGAGCCATTATTAAAATTCTTCTTAAGCAAGTTGGGAAGAAACCAGCAGCTCAAGAGAGAACTCTTGCTCCCTTAAATTCACATTATTTCTGGAGATAAAAAAATTGGAGATTAGAGCATTTTTGCCAAGCTCATTGTGGCACTAGTGGGATTTCTCTAAATCATTTGACTTGATAAAATGTTATTCAATCACTGGATCCCTTAACAATTTGGTTTTTCTTTAAAATTGAATATTTAAAAAGAAAAATATTTATACCTGTGCACAATCCTGAGAATGCATAGGCTGAAAACAGAACATATCCACTCCCGCCAACACAATCTGTTCTAATTTCTAGAATTCATCCAAAAAAAAAAATAAAAATTCTGAGTATGATAAACAAAAATCACAATTTGCAAGAATAAGTTGATCTACACAAACTACCTCCATTTTAGTAGGACAATTAACTTCCAAAAATAAAAAAATAAAAAAATTGAAGTTACATCCAAGCGTACAACAATAACAACAAAACCTTATTCCATTAAGTGAAGTCAGCTACATGGATCATACTATGCCATTGAACTCCATCCGAGATCAGATTTTTGGAAATAAGCATTGTGTGTGATCATAGTTGGGATATCGACAAAGTTTTATGTTGGCTATCGAAAGCCTAATACAACCTAGAGGGAAAGAAATGCCCCCACTTGGATTACAGGTTGGCGTTACCCAACTAAATAAAAATAAAATAAAATAATAATAATAAATAAATACATAAAACTAATAAAGGCAGTGTTAGTGCAGAGGAATGTGGCAGGATCAAACTAATAAAGGCATGATTTAGCATACATGAAAGTTTGAATTAATAACAGGTCACATGACACCTAATAACAGTAGCACGTGTTGAATCAAACTATGAAATTATACATTTTGAGAAGCCTAACAGAGTAGCAGAATGGGATAAAAGGATCCTTGATCAAAAGAGAACAAGTTTGAGAGATATAGGAAGATATATGTTGCTTGGAATAAAAAAGACAGTGCATTAAAGTAGGAAAGCGAATTAAAGGTTTTCTTACCAAATTTATCTGCTCTAGATCAACTCCACGGCGCAACATTCTCTCTCTCCGTTTGACAGCAATCTTCTCTTTACGAAGTCTCTTCTTTTCACCTGCATAGAATATTCCTTAGCAAGTGCCAAAGTTCCATACACTCTACAATCACTTAATCGTATACTGATGTGCATATCTGATTGCTTATATCTCTATTTAATATTTATAAATTTTCCTCTAGTATCCATCTAAATTTTCAGCATCAAAATTCATCCATCTCCAACAACCAAAAACTTTCCCATCTGATTTAACATTTCTAAAAATAAAGAGGCATGCAGTCTGACATATTATGCATGTAATTCTATAGCTCAAAAAGTGGAAATGTTCATAGATTAAACACACAATTTGTTGCCCCTCATAGTCATCCCATAACATATATCTCAACCACTCAGCCATCATTTCTTTTTTTTTTTTTTTCTGGTTAAAAAAACAATCCGGCCACTATAAAATCAGAATGGAATTTTAACATCAATACAGGTCAACTGTACCATGTTTTTTTGGAAGTTTTACTCTTTTGAGCCTTTGAAGGCCAGGACTGAGCAGACTTTGCAACATACTTCTTTTTACCAGAAATGTTTCTTGGATCCTTTACCAGCATCAGGTCATCCAAAGCCAATGGAGCCCCAGAGTGTTGTTTCCATGGTTGGGCTTGCTTCACACCATATTCCCTAGATGCTTCCAGAAGGGCAATTCCACCCAACTTCTTTAAAGCCTCATCATAGCAACTGCTAGAAGAGCTATCATCATCTGAATCACCTAAACCTGGGCCTAGCAACCATTTTGCTTCCAAAATGTTGTCACATCCACCAACTCCTTCTAAATAATCCTCCGCAACCTGTTCATCAATGTCTAAATCAGAGTCAGATGCATCTTCAGAGATATTGCTTTCAGCTGATCTGGTTAGTTCTTCTTGCTCAGAAGATCCTGAGCTATCATCATCAAGTGACTCTTCAGCATCATCTTCATCACTTCCATTATCCGACATGTCTTCAGTGTATAACTTGAGACCTCCAATTGACAGAAACCCTGAGTTTCTCCCAGGGGTTACCTTTGATGGCAAGTCTTCATCCATCTGATTGCTTAGCTCACAGTTAATAGCCTCATCAGAATTGATATCTTTCTCAGATAAAGATGAATCTGCAACTGAAGCTGTTTGGTTATCAATTTGTTTGGGGGATGCTCCAATGCCACTTGGGGTTTCATCATGTTCATCAGAGAACCCCAATCCTTTATGAAAGCTGTCACCCAAAACAAAATCTGAACCATAGCTGTAAGTATATTCCACAGTATTGGGCTCTGAACAAGGTGTTTTGTCCACCTGAGCC
Organism: Sindora glabra; assembly: GCA_020226215.1. Lineage (NCBI taxonomy): Eukaryota > Viridiplantae > Streptophyta > Magnoliopsida > Fabales > Fabaceae > Sindora > Sindora glabra. Next base: position 17,349,573 of record CM035232.1, on the reverse strand, counting down.
ATAATATGGTTGTGCTTGGAATTCGCCAAAACAAAAGGTTGCAGCTCATTTAGGTTACTGTGTTCAAGGCGGTTCCCAGCACATGAGACATCCTATTGATATACAAACAAAAGCAAATTATTATCTAGTTAATATCAATAAGAGCATAGTTCGTTTGTGCTTCAATGAAATTGTGTTTATAGTTATCCAGTTAAGTGAGATTAAACTATATCCAACTACGTGTTCAAAAAGGAATCAGGAAAGATAATTTTTTTTTATCCCTCGTCCAGTAGAGTCCAATAAAGATCTTCCATAATGATACTTATGACCATTAGTGCATGTACTTTCAAACTCACTCATGTGTCCCATGAATGTCCAAATTTACATTCAAAGTTCAGTGAGCTGTATCATTTTGATTCCCAGCTCATTCCTTGTCATGAACAACAACAACCAAGCCATATTCCATTAGATGGGACCAGTTACATGGATATACATTATCTTGAACACCCAAAAAAACAAATCTCTTCATAGCTTATGCTAAACCAATGAATATTGCAGGCTCGTGAGTGAGAACCTTTCGAGGCAGAAACTTAACCCTGAGATGTTCAGGAACCTTAATAAAAACCTTACCCAAGATGTACAATGAGAATAAAGGCAAAACAGACAAAACGGTATTACCAAACCTGAGGTGCATTAATAAGAACATACATGAAGATAAAAGCTTTTACCCACGCGTACCTGAAAATCAATAGAAGGGTAATTGTACCCAATAGCGGATCCCAATGATTTTCCACCCCCACTCTTAGAAGCAGAGGCTTCTGGTCTATGTCCTTTTCCAGACTTTGAACTGGATTTATTATTCGAGCTAGCAATTCTACCTGCAATCCGGGTGCAAAAGAAAATTCACAACAAAGCATGGAAGGGGCAAATACAAAAAGGTCATAGCCACGTGTGCATCTGCCAATGCCCTTGTTCTGGGCGCTGAGAAATTGAGTGACCAACACAACATAAAAAGCCAAAGGATAAATCCTCCATCAAATACATTTGTAATAACAAATCCAATTTTCTATTTCCTTACACACTTCCTCACGTTTCTCAGCAACCAAACAGACGGCTAGCTGATCGTCGCTGATCACAAACATAGAGCATAAACAAATAGAAAGACAAAATGAGGACCTGGATTATGGCTGGGCGAAGGAGAATCAAGCTGCCAATCAGATAAAAAGCCACCCTCAACAAAGAGTCCAGATTTAACAGAGAAAGAATTCGATCCTCTTCTGTGATCCTTGGGCTGCTTGTTACCGCCGCTATTGTTAGATTTTCCTCTCCTACTTCTTCCACCGGCCATGGCTACGGGTTCCTTCTAGCTTTGCTTGGACTGCAAAGATTCGAACACTATGATCGGATTTCTGGGCCCCTGCGAACGAAGCTCCTTACAACTCCTCTGCGTGCGGTTGCATCCGGACCGCTGGTCGGAGGATTGATTGACGTGGATGGCTCCCGATGTTGTGGAATACGTAAGCACTTGTCGCTCCGGGTTTGACCCGACATTGAACCCGACTTATTTAGCATTTTACACTGGAATATTCTCCCGCTATGTTTTTTTTAGGTCCTCCAAATCCAATATTCCAAATTCAATCAATTCAGGCCCAAAAATTTCATGCAATTGGGTTTTTGGGTCCAATGGGATTCCCTTTGCCTTCCAAGTTCTGTACATACAACCTAAGTGCCCCAAAAGAAAAATCATAAGTCTAAAATATTAGGATCCTCTGGCCCATAATACACTGGCGCTAGCAAGAAAATGAAAGAAGAATGTGACAATCGCAGGCTAGCTCAGATGGCGCTATATTGTGCCACACAAAGTGGGGTATATAGTGGGTTACGGGTCCGAGCCCTCACGCACCCCTTTCCCCGTACCCTATCCCCTACTTCCTACATCCTCCCCTGACAAAAAATAAAATAAAAAATAAAAATGTGGGCAAATAATTGGTAGAAAAAATGAAAGAAGAATGATGTGCTCTGCTGCGGAACTACTCAAATGAAAATATTAAAACAGGAAAACAAAATATAAATTCGTATAATTGTGTTACTAAGATTAGTATATAATTTGTACTTAAGAGACTCATGGTTGCGTTTGACTTGGAGATTCTTTTTAAACAAAGGCCGTACCAAAAGAAATATCTATTTAATTACTTTTTCTTTGTAAACTAATGCCATGTGGTACGTGGTTAGTGAATATTTTCTGCCTAAATTTTCATTAATTCTTGCCTTATTTTATCTTTTTTTTAATAAGTCTAAAGCAAGACAAAAAAAATTTTTAAAAAAAGAAACAATCAACAAGTGACCTTTCAAGTGAAGGTAACTTACATAGCATTAACAAGGAGAAGAATTCCCAAATCAACAAGAGCAGCTTTAAAAAGTGTAAGTTTACAAGAATCACAATCCTTTTTAATTCTTAAATTGTCAACTAATTAGCAAATTTATTACTCTTTTTATAAGTGCGACAAATATAAACAGACTAAACTTTTATCAATAAGCAATAGGCAACTTTGAAAAATATCAAATCCATTCCTAATGCTGGTATTATTTAAACATTGTACAAGCATCAATGAGTCACATTCCAAGATAATATGCTAAAGGTTAAGAGATCAAGCCAATCTTAAACCTTTATAAGTGCCCCCAAAGTTTAGCTTTGCTAGCATGGCTTTTCCTTAACCTTTTAGCAAAATTATAAACCTATTCTCCATCACTCCCCCAATAAGCTCCCTATAACTTAGCTTCCCTATTACTACCATTGGTGTTCACAACTAACCTATTTTGCCTTTCTTTGTCTTTTTGTGTTGTATATTGCTTGGTTTCATTGTTGCATAAGGAAGTTTCATCGAACCTTATTGGCACAAACAAAAGGAGGGAAGCTTTGTCAAATTTTCTTTTATCCTTTATCGAGTCATTTTGAATTTTGAAATTTGTTTTATCTTTACCACTTTTTGCCTTTGTTTTCTCTCTTATTTTTACTATTTCTATTATTTTTTGCTTTGAATTTTCTTTTCCCTTCATCCCTTCTTTTAGCTCTCAAACAATAATCTATCAAACAATTTTTTTACTATAGACTTATTTAATTCATATTTTATCTTAAGATTTGCACTTAAAATTTTTTTTATTATGCTTATGAATTCTGAAATCCTTATTGTGCTTTTGTCTTAAGATTTGCATTTGCATTTGCATTTTATCTTCAACCTCCTTCTTGCTCTTTTCTTCTGATCTCTTTCTCTCATTCTTCCACTCCTATCAACACTAGCCATTATAGTGCTTGCTTTGTCATTCACCATTATTGCCAAAAGACAGACATTTTCCTTCATTCACCTTTTCACCTTAAGAGCTTCATCTCCTAAGGTATCTCTAAACTAATAAACATTTTTACCTACAGTGCAACTTATGAATGAATCTATAATGGCTTCTTTTTTAGCATCGACAATAACTATATCTCTCTGTCTATGTGAAAGCAAGTCTAATGCTCATATTGAAAGTATAGTGAAGTAAATGGTAATTTGTTTTATTTTTTATTTTAGTTAACTATTTTTGATTTTGGATATTATGGAACTAGAGTGAATGCCTTCTTGTTGTTAAGGATCTTGTGTTATGGTAAGAATTTTGTATGGGTAGTTTACTAGTTTTTTGGATTTTGGAATTTGCAATATGTATGATATATAATTATGACTCTAATTTTGTTTGTCTTAATGCTTTGTCCTAGGCTAAATTTATAATCTGTTATGTAATTATGACTTTAATTTTATTTGTATTAATATGTTATATTAGGCAAAATTTATGATTTACTATGAACTGCTTCTCTAATATATCAAAAGCTAATATTTTAAGGTTTGGTCAAAGCCATTCAAGTAACTAAAATAAATTTAGCTTACATTTTAAATTTTTACTTTCACAACCCTTCTTATCTTATCTTCATTTTTTATGACTTTATGTAGTGAACTAGATGGAGAAAATTGCATTAAGAAGGGGGACTTTCCATCTAAAACAAATTGGCTTGGCATCGTTGTAATTTTTGTCATTTTAATCTTTGTTTAGGATTTGATTTTAGAAATTATTTTTTTTGTTTAAACTTTAAACTCAATATTTATGGTTTTAACTTCTATATTTTTATGTCTCAACTAATTGATTATTAATTCCCTAATTTCATAAATTCTATTAATATTGGCAAAATTTTGACTTCTTGTATCAAATATGCAAGCATTCAATTAATGTGGGTTAGACCAACATCTAGGTTAGAACATTTAATGAATGGTTGGCAATTTGTATTTGTTTCTATTACTCATAAGTTACAACATGAATTTAGGTCTATTTGATTGTTTTTTAAGCATTAATAGTTATTTACATCTTGATCAACTTGTGGATGTGAATGTTGTGAACTTGCATAAGTAAGAATACTTGATTTCCATGGAAAGCCTATGATATAAACAATATTTTTATTATTATTTATATTAGATTTAGCTTTGTTGCCTTGTATGGAATTGTTATAACAACTCCAGAAATGCTTTGTACTTTATTGTTATTAGATTTACCATTGATGCTCATAAACTTATTAAAGACAAGATAATGTTGGAGGTATTATTGAAATGGCTAGTAGGGGCCATGAGATACACGAAAGAATGGATGCTTTGGATGATGCAAGAAATACTATAGCTACTAGTGGGGTATATCTCTTCAAAATTTGTAATTAATATTTTCAAATCCAAAGTAAGAGTTTATCAAATTCACATACCAATAGCATAAGATTTTCCATATGTTTTGCCTTTGTGCCAAGGCTTAAGTAGATGTCTTTATTTCCTTCTTAAATTGTTATTAGAACATGACTATAATTATAATGCCATTGCTAATGTTTGTATTCACATTTTGGTCTTTATCAAGCTTGATTATTTTGGTTATTACAATTTATAGATTAATTGGTGCTATATTGCACATATCTATAATTTTCTAATGTAATTGCTTTCATTTCAAGCTTAAGGAATTCCTTTGAGTCCTTATCTAGGTATAGATAAAAGACAGTTGAAGAAAATAAGGGTAATTCTAAAGGTAGCCTTGAAAGGGCAAAAAGATAGCTTTTCTTTTTTTTTTTTTCTAAAAAAAACATTTTACATGTTTTAGACTAAATTCAAGCTATATAAATTTCATGCTCATGAGATATAAACAGTTTGGATTCTCTATTGGATGTATGTTCCTTATTTTTTTAATTTTTGTTACATTTGTGTAGGTGGTACACTCCATCTTTACATGGTTCATTATAACCGATTTATGCAAATTCTATGGTTGTTTTGTTTTAGAAATATTTTATCTATGGCAATTAATCCTCATTGTGTAGTTGAAATTCCATTTGAGGGGCTTGAATACACTTGGCGTGTCTACTTCTTTATGCATTTTTTGTCATTAGATGGCTTTCAATGGCCTACTATCTTTGATTTATTTTTCATTCTAGTTTTGCAATTTGTGAAAAAATTATATAAAGTTGTCTACTTAAAATGGATTAAAGGTTTTAGGATGTAGTTTTATATGGCTATCTTAATAGCATTAGTAACAAGCAATTATTAATGCTTCACTTTACTATATTATTTTTGCCTTTTCATATTCACCTTTACTCTCCTTCTAGTTCTTTGCCCGATTTGCTTTGCATTAATGTTACAAAATATAGATGCCTTTACATAGTTAGTGAATAGTAAAATTTGCTTCATTTCAAATTTAGAAAAGTTAGATTCATTTGCATATAATATCTACTATCCATTGAAGGTAAAGCCCATATTTATTTGGTAGTATATGAATATTTAAGAAACCTTTGAGTTTGGGACCCTAATCATAAGGACTTCTCCTCTAGCCTTATGACCTATTATTTGCAATTGTCTAAAAGTTTTTTTTATTAATTGTTATATATGCATTTGATCAATTAGTAATGTTTCCTTTTCTAGCTTAATCAAAGGTCTCAGGTTTGAATTCCTAGGAATGCATTTGCGTTAAAAATTGTTTGGGAAAATTTTACCACCAAATGTGGTCTTGCTTGACTTGAATTCGAATTAGTTGGCACTTAATATGGTGTCTAGATATCAAATGGTTATTATACCAAAAAAGTAATGTTTCCTTTATTATGAGGCTTATTGTATAATAAGTCCCATTAATAAATGATGCATGTTTGCTAATTCTCATGGTGTTAACTAAGCTTCATTGATCTTTTTATCTACTTCTTATGTGAATATTTTATGGTGATTTTCTTTGGGATGTTTGAACTACTAAGTGGAAAAATGAATTATTTGAAAGACTACTTAACTACTGATACCATCTAATGTATCCTTAATATTTTATTAATAAAAAGTTCACTTGATATGTTAAATGTTTGTCTCCATAACTATACTTCAACTATATTTAGAAGAAAAAGAAAGGTTTAAGAATTATCAGTTAACTCCCATATAGAAGTCAAATAAGTTCTCCATCAGTGGTTGACATTATGTTTAGAGAATTCCCATTAATGATTTTATTATATCCTTAATATAAATAATTTAAGGTCACTAACCTACTCCAAAAAAATTGAGGGTCACGAACTTGCAAATTCTTTTTTAGGGAAATAAGATCATTACAAAGGGTTTTTTTAATTTTCAAATGGAAAACATCAAACATTTCTGCATTTCTAATTACTAATTGTACAAATTTCATTAATATCTTCAACACATTACATTAGAATTCTCATAAGATAGGAGGATAGTTGTTTAATAGGTTAGACTAGTTAGTTTGCAAGCTAACCCATGTCAACCACACTTTCATATACCTATAATATGGAAGCCCTTATCCAATCCTTGAAGGTCCACAAACTTTTTTCTTATATTTTTAATTTAAATATTTTAAGTTTTTAAACTTCTAAATAATAAAAAATTTAAATCATTTTAAAGCACCATGTATTTATTCATGAGTAAGTTGTAATATATTTAAATTTATATATAATCTTAAAAAAATATTATACATATATGTAACTCATAAAATACCTACAAAATTAAAAATATCATCTAAAAATATTTTATAACACAATCCTATATAACTAAAAGTAAGTAAGAGGAGTGTGATTTTGTATGAATTAAAAATTTGAGTACATATAAAAATTAAAAATTAAAGGGAAAAATTCAAGCAGGTACCATTTGTTGCAATTTATTATAGCGAGGTACCAAAACTGAACTTTCTTTCATTTAGGTACTGCCCTCAATGTCAAATTATCACAATACCTAGAACATAATACGACGCATCTGTTGCGTGAACCGAGAAGAGGAAAAGACATGAAATTGAAATGACAAAACATAATGCCCAGAAGACGAAATGATGTACCCATAGCGCATTTCGAAAAAAACAAAAGGCAGGAAATAGAAACAACAAATTGTATTCTATCAAAGCGCAATACTAGTGAACAAACTCGAGTGACCACATGAAGACATCGTACAAATTGCCAGAAAATACCACCGGACAAACTTAAACGACATGGAACAACTGGAAATCAACATTTCCCGACATCGAAAACTTAAAACCAGTTCAAACAGTAACTTCGCACAAATTAGAAGCATTAAAATGGGTCGTCAATAGGTAAACACACATTCTTTTAATATTGATTTGAGTATAGGCATTATATTGTGATTAACTTGATAAAAAATGTTACTATTTGCGTGGATTTGTATATATATATATACGTTGAATCGAAACACTAGAAGTTAGAATGATCAACATGCTTTACACATTATTTTATTGCATGTTACTATCATTAATCCCACATAATAACTGCTTATATGAGAAACAGAAAAATGGCACTATACATATTGTTTTGTTTTATTGGCATTCTATTCACATAGAAACAAATAGAAATACCTTACTCCTCTGATGCTAAATAGTAACATGCTTTTCCATTAATTTTACTGTTAATTATGATTGATTTGTCAGTTTATTCCATATTATCTTGGATGTTACTATTTCCATATAAAACAATAACATCTCATTTCATGTTACTATTTCTTAACAGTAACACCTTATTTTGTCAAAGTTTCATTATTAATCATACTTCATTTTATCTATTTCTCTGTGTTTTTTTATTGGTGTTTCTATTTCAAACCAAACAAAAACGGTGAACGCTACGGTATCTTTGGCCAAATTTGAGTTTCTGAAACTTGAGACATATGGCAGATTCTGATACGTCTATGTGGATATATGCAGCAGAACAATAAATAATTTATGAATAAATTCTTACAAGGTTAATTGTAAAATAACCCCACGGGGTTAAAATAAAATATATTTATTTTTATTCAAAATATTTATTTTTTATAATAATTTTATTTTTAAATATTATCTCATAATTTAAATTTTTTAAATTTTCTCTCTTTCTCTCACCTCGAGCGCCATAGCATCTTCTCATTCTTTCTTTGGTTTTTCTCTAGTGCATCTGGTTCTTCATTGTTGTTGTACCATTTTTTTCCCACCTTTGCTTCAATCAATAGTCTAACTTGGCCATAGGAAGAATTTGTTCTCGGGTGGCTGGGCAGCAAATCGCCATAATCATCATCAACGTATTTGTCTGATGCAGCAAATCCAACTATAACAAATCCAGCAACAGTGGATCTAGCAACAACAGCTCCTCAAAAGATTGATCATGCACAATAGCTAAGCATTAGAGAGTATGAACCTTTGCTATTGCATCACCAGTTCAGAGATCTTGTTTTAAAATTTATATTTCTGGGGTCAATTTATCATTTCAATAATTACATAAATTTTTATGAAATTTTCCTTAGTTATAAGAAATATTTTATTTATTAGAATGGCTGCGATCTGAAGTTGGACATCCAATGTATAAAATTCATCCACGTCCCTCGGGTTCCAAAACCCCGGGGGCACCTTAGACTCGGCCAACAAAAACATGTCACCACAATAAAATAACATAAAACAATAATATCTCATTTTTGGTGCATGTTACTATTTTTTGAAGACATAGTAACACATTATTTTTTTAAAGTTTTATTGTTAATCATACTTCATTTTATCTATTTATAATTTTTTTTGCTTGCTATTGCTGTTTTAGATAAAATAGAAACATGTCACTAGAAGAAAAAATGTTACTGTTTGTTCTAAAAATAGTAACATATTTTTATTTATCAATTTTTGTTATTTATAACGCTTGATTTGTCAATTTATACGCAACAAAGCATCCAAATAAACAAAAGAATCTAAAGAAGAAACTCAAAAATTCCAATAATATAAGTCTAATCTGCTAGCATGTATGAGGCAGATTGATAACCTTCAATTCAATGACAGACACAAGATGGTGCTGCAACAAAACTCATTTTAGATTCTAACTAATGCAATAATAATAAAGGACTTTGATCATAGTATGTACTGGAAGAGCGATAAAAAAATACAATTGATAATTGTAACCTTTTTAGACAAGAATAAACATTTTCTAATTGGGGGTGAACATTTAAGAATAACATCAATATCGGTGAAGCAAAATTTTGGAATAAGAGATAGAGATCGACCCATCAAGATAGTATTTGGTAAAAAGCCACAATCAGACTTTGACACAAGGTGTTTCCGTGGCCAAGGATGCATGACAAAACTAACAATATTCAATGCACTCGAAAGAGCAGTGCGAGGAACTTCAAAGACTGATGTTTTGGATGTCTCACATCTTATAACACTGATACTATTGGTGACCCTATTTGTGCCAAACAGGACTCACACACTAGGTTGGTCATACTTCAAATATGTAAAGGAAGTAGATGATATAGCACAATATAGGTGGTCCTAACACATATACGAGCAACTAATGAGTTCAATTACAAGGGACAACACCCCAAATGTCACCAGTTGTATCATGCTATTACTAGTAAGTCAAACTTGTTAAACTTGTTTTTATTTCCCAAATGTTACTAGTTGTGTCATGCTATTATTAGTAAGTCAAACTTGTCAAACTTATTTTTATTTCATGTCACTTTTTTTGATATTATTTTCATTCATTTCTATTTATTTAATTGAATGTTTTTACCACTTTTCTTGTATATTTTTTGGCAGTTTTCATTCATGTTACTGTTTGGATAGCAAATAGTAACATGTAACTGTTTGGACAAGAAACAATAACATATAATTGTTGTATGTGTAAAGTATTACCCTATATTTTTTGGCAGTTTATTTGTTATTGTGACTTCATTTGTCCATTTATTTTAAGTCTTTGGCTTGTGTTATTGTTTGCATACTAAACAATAACATGTTAATGTTTGTTTCTATAGATAGTAACATTTTTTTTTGTCATTTTTTCATTATTGACACTTGATTTTTCTATTTAATTTAAGTTTTTGATGCATGTTACTGTCTATATACTTGATTCGCCTATTTACTTTGAATTTTTAGCGCATGTTACTGTATTAATACAAAACATCAATATGTTACTATTTGTTCTATAGATAGTAATATATTCATTTTTTAGTTGATTTTTCTTAATGACATCAAAGGCCCCTTTTTATTACTCCATTCTTAAATGCAGCTTCCATTGAAAATTAATATGACAAAATGTACAATGTATTGTCGACAGTATTAACTGTGTGAGATAGTAAATATACTTAATAGGCATCATATTCAAAGAGTGCCAAGATGCCTCAAATGGGACCTGAAGCTCCTCACACACCAACTGAGAGATCAATTTATCTGCCAGCTTCAGGTAACCTTTGGAAAAAGTCAATTTATTTTGAAAACAAAAACATGTCAGTACAAGAAGATATGTTACTGTTTGTTTTGAGAATAGTGACATGTTTTTTTTATCTATTTTTTATGTTAATCATGGTTAATTTGTCGTATTATTCAGTTTTTGTTTGATGTTATTGTTTCGACATTAAATAGTAATACATTGTTTTGTCCCGATTGCCATTGTTAATCATGCATAATTTTGTCTATTTATTGTCTTTTATGGTTGGTGTTGCTGTTTCAGACCAAACAGAAGCATGTCACTAGAAAAAAATAACATGTTACTATTTGTTTTGAAAATACTAACATGTTGTTATTTATCAATTTTTATAATTAATCATGCTTGATTTGTTAATTTTTTCCTAATCTTTACTTCATATTACTGTTTTCACATAAAATAATAATATTTCATCTGATGTTACTGGTGGAAACAGTAACACTCTTTTTTCTAGAAGTTTTTTTTCTTAATCAAACTTCATTTTGTCTATTTATTGTGTTTCATTATTAATCCTTTACCTATGTTACTGTTATGTTGCCACTTAGTCTTTTATCTTCATGTTACTATTTCTTACCAAAATAGAAACATATCGATTAATTACACTAATGAGTAACCACTCTTATGTTTCAGGTCATCAACAGAGAACTAGAGTTAACAATTGAAGAAATACAACTCCTTTATAACCCTAACACAAAATTACAACTAATTGAGTACCATGACAAAATAAAAACACAAATCATACCCTTCCAATCGAAGGAATTAGAAAGTAATAATGATGTAAGAATGACCCAGTACATAATTTAACCATGAACAACAAAACTAGACTAGTTTGCAAATATTGCACTATCTTACAAAGAGTACCCACAACAACACAAAAATAAAGTACAATAGTTGAGGGACCAGCTTCTCACTGCAAACATTAGAATAAATGAACTGATCGATGAATTGAAGTCTCTCACAAAGAAACTTCAGAAGTCAGAGCAACAATTACAACAAAACAAAGAAACAATCACAAACTTCACACATGAAAACACACGACTCTAAGAGCAACTGTAAAAAAAAACAAATAGAAAACTTTAAAGTGGTTATCAACACATTGCAAAATCAAAATAAATAGTTGAATGCACAACTAATAGAAATAAATGTGTAGGTGGTTGAAAAAAAAAGTAGAAACCACAGAAGCTGAAGAACAAAACAAGGCTAAGAAAAAGTAAAGCTCAATGATCATAAAGATTAAAGCAAAAATAACAAAAATAAAATGTGAAGAAGACTACATGTACTTGAGCCCACAAAACAAAACCAAACACAACAACAAAAAATAACTGCTAAGGAGGACACTGGGAAAAGTAAGGAGGCTCCTATAATAATATATGATGAAATAACAATAGAATTACATAAAAAGAAATAAACTTAAAAAGTAACAAAAAATACAAAGTGGCTAGCTGCAAAATACCTGATCTAAGATGTCAGGAATAAAATGGTCCAAATAAGAAAAGTAGGAGACCTATCGTAAGTTATATCCTACTTTCTTGCTGATTTATTTCATTTGCTCAATATTATTGCTTGCTGCCTCAACTCATTCTTATGCCACATCACCATTTGCAGGACTTTTGTCTGGACATCCCCTCAGTAGGACATGTTCATCACTTTAAAAGAGTTGATGGACATACTTGCAGATAAGGCAATAATAAACAATATATGTATGCTTTGAACTTTTACAACATTACTATTTTATCTTATTCTTTTTTATAGTTATGTTACTATTTTGAGTCAAAACAGTAACATGGTAGCATTGAGTTTATTCAAGCTAAAAAATATGATATTACTATTTAGAGTCCAAACAATAACATGTGATTACTCGTGTTGTTAAAAATTAGGAATATTAATGTTACTGTTTGGAGTTTGACTTCTTCTTAATCAAATAATTGATAAGAATTAATCCTTCAATTTCATATCATAGATAGCCATGTTTACACTTTAAGGTTAACTTCCACATACAGTAAAAATAAAATATTTACATTCGATAGCTTCTGTTGTGTAAGATCTTAAATCCATTCCCTAAATATAAAATACAGAAAATACTTTGATATTGACTTGTGTTTAAACTATATTGATAGTCTTATATTGTGAGCAAGGTCTAGTTATATCAGGAAGCCAAGTAATACAAATTTGATGCAAAGATGGAGGAAGCAATGGCTACAGAAATTGTTTTACTCCTAGTAAACTCAACGGGTGTCAATGACTATAGCAACCCTAATCACTATACATTGTTCATCTTTAATAACATGGAATGCAAGTGGACACATTTCAACTTATAGAGGCCGAGAAGAGAGGGTGCTCCATATCTATACTTTCGTGATGCCAAAATGATAGTGAGTGATATTAAAACTATGATAAAATACCAAGTGTTGTTACTGTTTATTGTTTTCTTCAACTTTCATTGCCAACCATTATTGATTTATCTATCTATATTATTTTTTGATTGATACTCCTGTTTCCAGACTAAATAGTAATATCTTAGTCTAACGAAAACAACATATTATCTTTGGTATGGAGATAGTAACATGTTTTTTCCTTCGAGAAAATATATCAATTGTGATCTACACTATGATATGTTATTTTTGCTTAATGTTACTGTTTCGTGTGAAAACACTAACATATTGTTTCATCGTAATTTCATTGCTAATCAAACTTCATTTATCTATTTCTTTTAGCATTTAGATTGATATTACTATTTCTATACCAAACAATAAAATCTTAGAACAAGAGACAATCTGTTATTGTTTTAGAAGTGAAAACAGTAACATATTTTTTTTTTATCAATTTTCTTTTAATGATGCTTGATTTTTGAATTCATTTTCGGTTTTCATTTTAATATTACTATTTACAAACCAAACAATAATACATTCCTTTTTTCACTTGACACCTTATCTACCTTCTATATTTAACAACAAAAGGACTATTATGAGAAAAAAAAAGAATGAAATCCTTCGAAAGAATAAAATGAATATGGGAGTAGAACCAGCCACTATAGAACCTTCTTTTGAAATTATATCATACAAAAGGTCACCATAGCAGGAACTAGGGTGGGAATCGGTCGAGTAGTGTCGGTTAAGAAGCCTAAATCCAACCAACCATGGCTAATTAGAATCTAAAAAAAACTCATCCAATTCCGATCGAATGTATCAATCAAACCAAAATAAATCAATAACTTCAGATATGAATGGGTACATTCGACTTTGGTCATTTTTAAAAAAGCAACGGAGAACAATTACAAAAACTCCTAAATCCAATAAATTTAATGAAAGCAGATGAAAGAGTCAAACAAAAAAATAAAAGTGGGATACCAACCATTTTAATTAAAGTTACCTTGGTTTATAGGTGGTGCAGATTGATCTTGTCTTGCCATTTAACTCTTCCTAAGCAAAATAAGATCAAATCGACAATGAAACTCAACAATCAAACAACAATGAAGGATTGTTTTGAGGATAAAAGAAAGAGATTGAATTTAAAATTAAAGAAATCATCATATTAGAGCAAAACAAAGTTATAGAGAAGGAAAAATTTTGGTGTATTGTTGTGCATTATTGTTCTTTCACTTTGTAGAAAGCCAGAAACAACTCTGCAACTCCTATCCTTTATTTAAAAATTCAAACCTTCAATATTGCCCTCACTCACCCAAACTTGATTTCTTCCTTCACCATAATATTCTGTTTCGAATTTGCAACCCTTTTTCCTTACAAGTTTCCTAATTCTTATGGGATTATGCAAATGAAGGAGATAGGGCAAGTCTGCAAATGAAACTAAAGAGTTAGTTTAAAATGAAGTCATTTTTTTATTCCCAATCAGTTGGTTTTAGACTTCTTCGGTTAGAGACATAACAAACTAATTCCAACCAAAAGCATATTATCTTCTCCTTATTTTATCCGCCTTCATCCGATAAAGCAACTTTAACTGATCGTGTCTACCATTTCTTTGGTCGGTTCGGTCCTTTTTGAGTGGATTACTCTAAATTTCCACCCTTAATAGGAACATTCATCATAAGTAACAATTTCTTTTCTAATCCAAAAGTACCATAACCAGGAGGTACTAAACTAACTCATTCCTTTAATTTTCAATTTCAAGCAAGATTGCGAGATTTTTATCTGCAAATAAATAGAGGATATATTCAACAATAAAGAGTTTGAAGAATAATTTTCAGTGGAATCTGTGAAGAAATACAGAGCAATATTAGTTATTAAATTCCTCATGAATTTCAATCCTTCTAGCTAAAGTTAATATATTATGCATATATGTAATGTTTAATTCATGTAAAATCATAGACTTAATTATATGTAACATTCAATTGTAAATGTTAATAAAAGTACAGTATATTCTTATCTCCAGTTTATGTTAACATTCAGAATTCATTTATTCTGTGATTTATGAACTTTTACATTGATGCTACTATCTTCAATCAAAACAGTAACATGCAATGTGTATTACTTTTCATTCAATCATATATAACATTCAATTGTAAATGTTAATAAAAGTACACTATATTCTTATCTCTAGTTTATGTTAACATTTAGAATTCATTTGTCCTATGATTTATGAACTTTTACATTGATGTTACTGTTTTCGATCAAAATAGTAACATGCAATTGTGTATTACTTTTCATTCATGTTACTACTAAAACTAATAAAAATGAAACATATTCTTCTTTATAGTCTACTTTAACATTTAGAATTTATTTACCCTATCTTCAGAACTCTTACCTTGTTATTTAATAACATAAAATGGCCATATGCAAAATACCGTTGGAATTAAACTAGTAACATGCAACTAATTTGTTATTTTTTCATTGATACTACTACTAAAACTAATAAAAACACAACACCGTTCTACTTTTAATATTCAGAATTTATTTACCATATGTTTATGAGCTTCTACATTAGTATTACTATTTTTGATGAAAATAATAACATTCAAGTAATTGTGTAGTTTTTAATTTTCAACCAAATAGGAACATGTTAAGTAATAATATTAACCAAAGAGTACTAGTTTTCAGCTTTCTTTAACATTCAGAAATCAAATAATTTCAAGTTTTATTGATGTTACTGTTTCCAATCAAAATAGTAACATGCAACTAATTTGTTATTTTTTTTATTAATGTTAATACTAAAACTAATAAATACACAGCATGTTTTACTTTCAACATTCAAAATCCATTTACCCTATGTTTATGAGCGTCTACCTTAATGTTACTATTTTCGATCAAAATAGTAACATCCAAGTAATTATGTAGTTTTTAGTTTTTAACCAAACAAGATCATGTCAAGTACTAATATTAACTAACAATCACTTAGATTAATGTATTTAAATCACAATGCTATTCCTTTTTACACAAAAAAAGAAAAAAATCATAACAAATGCAATTGTACCATAAAAATAAACTCCATTCAAGCTAACTCCTTATAACTTTTCTTATTGTGATGTCCTAGTTTGCTATATCCTCCGCACTTAATCTTCTTAACACACTCATCCTTTGACCTAATCCTCATCTTCTTAGGTCTGCCTACTTGTGTTTTTGAAATTGAAGGTAAGATAGTTGCTTCATCACCTATAGCAACCTCCTACCTCAACATTGTAAGAACGGGATGTATCACATGTTCATAAATCTTCCTATACATGCTAACATGGAAATAATTCTTAACAACCTCATTCAAAGAAAATCCCATATCTTTTTATAGCAACAATTGTATACACATAAGGAAAGCCATCCAATTGCCATTAGTTACAAGTGCAACTGCATTGGAAAATATCCACACACATAGTTAGATTTATTAACACCTCAAAAATAGTTTGTGATGACTTCCTAACCATCTAACCTCTGTACTTCCTTGAGTGTAATTCTAATCTCGATAACTATATTGGACAAATAACACCATTCCAATATAGTGATTATGACCTTCATTTAGCAAATCACTCCATCAACTTCGAACGAATATTATCAACTATATTTATGATTGATAATTTTCTCACATTACAAATCCATGAATTATAAGATTTAATTGCATTTGATGTCATCTTACCATAATGATAACTATGGCTAAAAGCATTCGACTAACACTTTAGTGTAAGCCCTATGAGAAATTCTCAGCATTTCGACCTCCTTCCCATTTGAAAACTACCATGTTCTTAATGAATGAACCTATTGTTGGGGAATATGCACATAATCTAAATAAGTGAACTATATGCTCCCTGAAGGAATTTGAAAATGTAACATTATTGGATCTGTCCCTTAAATTTTGTTTTAAATGATGAAAACAAAAAAAATGAGGTGCTATTGGAAAAACCTTTAGCATTACTTTGAGCAATCTTAAATTACGATTGGAAATAAAAGTCACACTTCGGTCTACATCAAGTACAGTGGACAACTATGAAAGGAACCAAAATCAGTTTTCTTGATTTTCAGAATCAATCACAGCAAAAGCTAGAGGAAACAACCTTGAAATGCAATAATTACACCAAACAGAAATATAAGCCATTAAAATAAAGATAACCACACTGCTTTCATGTTACTATTTCTTCTCCTAACAGTAATATCAATCCAACAGCCAAATCAATATATCCAACTATTAATATAACTTATACAAACTACAAATCTATCAAATTTATTGATGTTACTATTTTCTTTTCAAACAGTAATATCGATAAAACTCATAATAAAACATCTAAATAAGGGCATATTTTACATGAAAATACTAACAAAAAAAAAGGTAAAAAATAAAAGACCTTCCATGTTACTGTTTCCTGACAAAAAAAATAAAAGGATGCCATGTTACTATTTGACCTGCAAAATAGTAACACTAACTAAAGGACCCAAAAAGCATCGTTCCTGACTCAAAAACTACTCCCCTTGATTGCCATCCTTGCTCGTAACTGATAAGATAATCCCCTTAAACCTGAACTTCAAAAAAGTCCCATCAATAAACAAAAGTGGTCTGCAGAACATGAATCTTTCAATGCAAGCACGAAATGCAACAAACATCCTTTTGAATCTCCTATTACTGTCATTCACGTCCATCACAATGTAGCTACCGGGATTCACTTCCTTCATAACACATACATACTAACTGATTTGTTTGAATGAGTCATCAAAATCATCAAATACTATATCCCTTACTTTCTCCATTGCACGCCATGCCTTGCAATAAGAAATTGCCAATCCATAATTGTTTTGAAAATGATTTACAACTTCACTGGTTATCAATGATGGGGATCCCTTAACTTAATCCACCACCAATTCAGAAATCAATTTGGAATCCATCCTATTTGAAGTTGAACTATTTAACATAAGACCATAAGTGTGATAATTCACTAATTTCTTAATATAGAAACACCCATTCACTTTGGACAATGAAGCCATAATAGCCCACTCACAACCTTTCGAATGCTTCTTTAAGTATACAATTGCTATTTTTGTTTTTGTATTCCTAACATAATCAAATGAAAAACCTCTCTCAATCGAATACTTACACAATGCATTTCTAAACTTAACAACACCACCAAGGAACCTCTACCTAATGTGACTTACTCCACTTGACCATGAATCGGACAATAAAACCTTCTCAGTGTTTGAAGAACACAAACTTGGAACCAAAACAACATCACACTCAATAACATCAAAAATAGTAACCTATCTCTCAAAAATAGAAACACCATCACAAAGCGAATATGATACATTAACACTCATATTCAAATATTTCAAGTCTAGAACTCTAACTAAGTCAATCATATTATCTAGTTTTGACCTATTCCTCAGTAAACAAATAAAATGGCCAGGGAGAGAATATAACAGGAAAAAATCACCAGGAAACAGATCTTTAAAATTCACACACATCATTTGAACTAAATCATCATATTCTATTCCAGTATTAATCTTTAATGCCACAATTTTAACCCTACACTTAGATACGAGCAACATGCATTGTTCCATTAACAAAGCAAATTTACAAATACCTGGTAACAATATGATTCAAAAAATAAAAATGACCAACAGAGGCGATTACAATAAAAAAAGCAGACCAATCAGAGGCAATAAAAAAAATGAAGGCGATAAAAAATGACTTCAATTCCAACAATTTGTGATAACAATGCATGACGAAAGTATGAATGTCTCGCATGAAATAGGTCAGAATGGCGCCTAATTAAAAAAGGATATTTTGGAAATATAAAAGTTATAATTCATAAAACTAGCACATTTTTGAAAGGAAGTTTAGCGCTAGCACCTCTTTGAAAATAAGTCTATAGAGTGCTACCAGAATGCAATTTATCAAAAATTAAAAAAAATTAATGTGGGTTGGCCCAGCTAATTTGTATGTTAGCCTGTGTGGACTGCTAGCTTTATAACTAAATTTGGCAAATAATTTGTACTGATTTTCTTGTGGCCTTTATAACTGAATTCCAGATGGAATTGAAAGAAACCAATAGGCTATGTCATAACACTCAACTTTCTAAAATTTTATACGATTTTCATTTTTGTTAACTTCTAGAACTACTCTTTCATTTAGGTTTATGGTTTGGTGTTGTGTATGCCTATTTAAATGGGTCGAAACATTTGTTTTTGAATTTACAAGTGTCCTATTGATCTTGGACTAGTTGACCCTTGTGTCAACATTCTTATTCTCACTAGTAGGGGTGATAAAAAATTTCTAACCCACTCTTAACTGACCGATCAAACCTAAAGTTGGGTGGTTAAGAGCGATTAATATATCACTATTGATTAAAAATGGAAGAAAAAATTTGTAAATTTTGAATGGTTGGTTAATTACAGGTGAAAATTCTTAATTGCAATTAATTGAACTTAACCGATATTAATCAAAATTTATATTAATTTTTTTATTTAAAAATTCATATTTAAAATTTTATTAATTATTTTTATAATTTAATACTTGATTACTTCTTATTATATTTATATTAATAGAATTATGGTATTAACGTGTGTTTGTAAACTAATTTTAATTTTTAAATCAATTTATTCAGGTATTTTAAATTTTTTTTTTTGCAAATTTTAAACTGATCAAAACTGAACTTTTCGGTTAAATTCGATTAAGGTTATACAATCGAGTTTGGTTGGTTGAAAAAAAATATATTTCGGTTAAGAACGATCGAGTTAAAAAATAGTCTTAACCACCATTAACTGACTAATGATCACCCCTACTCACTAGTTGATATTGTTGAGCAGTTGAAACTTATGTTTTTTTATTCTAATACTTACATATTTATTAACATGATACTGCTTTTAACTATTTGGACAATTTACCAGATCTTTATTCCATTTTTTTGGCAAATTTCTAGCACGTGCTTTAAATTATATCATGATCATGATAAAACTATTGGAAATTTGGACAATATAGTAGATCTTTGTTCCATTATTCTAATAGATTGTACTTTGAAACAGTGTATTTGGACATTCAATTTCGGTAAGTAGGATTTTAGATAACTGTTTCTATTTCTTTTGTTGAGTTCTATTATGATACAACTATTACAAATTATGTTCTGATTCTTTAATTTTTTTTTTCATCTCTAGCCATGTGGTGAAAATGGTGCTACTCAGGATTTTATTTGCAATTATCTAATATATCAGTAGTTTTAAATGAAAATGGTTTATTGTAATTTAGTCAATCACAATATTGACATTTGTTAAACAGTATGTAATTCACTGGAAGTATGTGATAAATTTAAGTGTAGAAAGATATGTTGTATTTATTTTGAGAAAAATGTATGAATAAAAGTTTAATGCTTTAAATCGTTAGTTATACTTTTAAAACTCGGCAATTCTTTAAATCGCAAGCTTGCGCGAAGGCATGAAAAATAAATTAAATCTTTAGATTTCTTTTCCTTCTATTGCTTCATTACAGTGTAGGAAGCATACAAATTGGAGCAACATAAATGGCACTCAACTCCTTATGAATAAAATTGACTTAAAAACTATCCCCTTCCCCTTCTATTCTTAAAAAAAGAATCCATTTTATTTGATAACGCCTCTGAAATATCCTTTATTTTTTAAAATATTGAATTTTACAACTATCAAATCAATTGAGAACAAATTGTATTATCTTTTTGTTTTTTTGTTTAACTGAAGCTTGTATTGCTTTTGCAAATTGAAAAATTACTTGAATATTTCAAAGGATCAGTGACAAAAGCATCCACTTCAACTTCTTAGCAACCTGTTTGATAAAGAAAATCAATGGTTTAAATTATTGGTCATATCTTGAATCATTGTATATATGACAGTAAAGTAAACATGGTAGGCTTGATTCAAACGCATTTTGAACTACTCCCTTTTTTCCATTATATATACATTTTTCTTATATCAGTTGCAGCAAAATAATATATAACCATGCATATGCACGAGAGATAAACTAGTTAGATAATGATATCAAAGCTTGAAATATATTCTTTTTTTTTTCTAAGGGTAACAAAGAATGTATAGTGACCGATTACATTAATTATTTTCTTTTGGATATTATTATAAGCTTGCATTTAATTCATAGAATATGTTTCATATTTTTGAAGAATATTTCACAGGAATTTATGATTTTTATATTTGATTTAATTTTTTTAAAAATATTTTCAAAGATATAAATATTTTCAAAAATATTTTTAACCCAAATTTCTTTCAAAATATTTCTATAGAAAAAGTGAGTATCTTACAATCCAATAATATGAAAATATTTTAATAATATAAATAGCCTATTTTGTTCATCCTCTCATTAAAACTTTATCTCTATTAACATCTTATCACTCACCGTTATTGACCATTACTCTCAATCACCTATTGTTGGTGCATAACTTCTGTCAATTATCATTTATCATTGATGACTATTATTAGCCACCATTCACCATCGACTATGGAAGATCATTTTCATTACTATTCATCATTAATAACCTTTGCTAGCCATTACCCACTACCCGTAATAGGTAATTGCCATTGGTATCATCCATTGCCAATGACCTTTAATAGCCACCACCCACTATTAAAGATCAATGTCGGTTATTACCCACTATTATTTACCATTGTTGATCACCTCTCACTACTAGTCGTCATAGTTAACTATCTAATTTTTTGATATTGTTGGTGAATAATAATATCTTGAAATATAAAAAATAATTAAAATACAATATCGTAACATTTTTTAAGAATATTTCTAAATGAGTCAAATATAGTAATTTCACATTTCTAAAAAATTAAATTCTTAGGAATCATATTTTCAAAAATATTAAGATTATTTGGAATATATGATTCCATGAACTAAATATCACCTAAGAGTATTTTCTCATTATAAAATATTTGATTTAGTTTTAATTATTATCCAAAGAATGAGTCCACCTCACACTATAACAATTTGGGGATAAATAAATAATACCTATATAGATGACAAAGTCTTGGTCATTTGTATTGACTTCTAGAAATTTGATTTAAAAAAAATTAAAAACACCTATACAGATAATAAAAGTTGTCTATATAAATATGTGGTTTGTATAGATTAAGGCTATACAGACGATAAGATTGTCTATATAAGTCCCAACCTATACATGTGGTCTGTATAAGGGCTATACAGACAATAGTGTCATCTATATAGGTCTCCCCAAATTTTCTAACTTAAGAAATTTGAGAGGACCTATATAGATGACTCGCCATCTATATAGCCCCGCTCTACACAGACCATGTGTGATCTGTATAGAATGAGTTTATACATACAACTATATCATCTATATAGGTCCCCCTTTATTTTTTTATAAAAAATGTGAGGAGCATATAAAGACCACATGAATGGTTTGTATATGCGAGGTTTATACAAACTATATGAGTGGTTTGAATAAGTCACCAGTACAAAATATTTTAAACTCTTTATTTAAATATTAATATCATACTATTTGTGTAAAAAAATTTTCCCATTAAATCTTTCTTCACATCCTCAATGAAGAAATTTTTTTTTATTTTTAACTTATTTGATTATATAAAAATTAATCATTTAAAATTAACTTTGTAATCAAAATTGTTTCTAAGATAAAAATTATAAGTAAAAATTTTCCATTCAAAAACAACAATTAATTAATATTATCAATTATAAAATATCAAATTACAATTATTTTTAAATTAATTATTTATAATTAGCCATTTTTATAACTATTTCTTGTGCAAAATCATTTTAAAAGATATTTTATCATTTCAATTTAGATGAATGAATTAAAATGAAAAATGAAATCTTTTTTAAAATTATGAAATATGAAAAATAATTTCAAATATAATTGATGACCGTTATTATTTTGTATTAGTGCACTAGAAAAAATGATTATAAATTAATGTTTAATCA
The DNA here is from genome assembly GCA_020226215.1 of Sindora glabra. Classification (NCBI taxonomy): domain Eukaryota; kingdom Viridiplantae; phylum Streptophyta; class Magnoliopsida; order Fabales; family Fabaceae; genus Sindora; species Sindora glabra. Next base: position 17,326,472 of record CM035232.1, on the reverse strand, counting down.
TCAGATTTAGAAATAAAAATATTATTTTTATTTTTTATTTTGACATTAATTTTAGTTGTAAAGTCAGGGTTTCAAAGGTTAAATTTGTATAAGTGCACTCAAAAAATTAATAGCACAAACCATTTTTTACCATTAATGATTTGAAAGTGAAAAAATAATAAATAAGAAAGTAATTTAACTCAAAATATTTATTGAACATCAATATAATTATTAGATATCTCCAAAGTACATAGTAATAGGAATGATAATGAAGTAGAATTGGAGCATACCAACTTCTTTTAACCCATATCTAATTATCAAAGACAATATATCAACTTGTGCCATACCCTTTTATTAAGAATAATATTTATGTCATCATGATATTTCACAATGTTTCATAGAAGTTAAAACTACTTAATATCTTTTACACAAAAAAAAATAATTAACATAATTTGAAAGATACACCTTTTATAATGTACACTCTATTCTTTTAATTTTAATAATGTGACCAAATATTTTTATTTATAATAGGATGGAGGTTGACAAGTATTCCTTTATATTTATGTTATAAATATATTTATTTAATAAAATTTATTGATATATTTTTCATATATTTTCTAGCATTGTATTTTAAATCTTTCAATATAAGGAAAAGCTATTAGAGACTTTTTTATGTTTTGAAAAATGTAAGAGCAAAATAATCAATACATTGATATTGATAGATAAAAAATTATGCTAATATATCAATTTTAAATTCAATGGAATTCTTAAGTATAAGAAAAAATTTAGTTAAGTAGAGTTTTTTTTTGTTTGATCATTTTTTTATTATTAATACAATATATAAAGACCCCTAATATAAATATACAGTATTTGAGGTTTTTAAGAATAATTTCTTTATTAAGTTGAAGATCTAATTTAACTAAATTATTTTACTATATATCATAAATTTCAATTCTTATTTCACATTTTAATTTTTTTTAAATTTAAATCTAATTATAATTATAAAATAGATATTATGTATTAAATTTTAATACTTTTATAATTTTTTATTAAATATTAAAATTAATTTTAAATTAATTGAGATTTTGTTTAGGTTTATGTACAGTTCCAACATTTTATCTATTTTTTTATATATTTATCTTTACATTCACCCAAATATTTAATATTCATATGTAAATATCATTGACATACATGTATATATATATAGAATAATTTCTATTATAAAATAAGCTTAATATAATTGAAAATTTTAATTTAATCAATTAAGAACATATTTATTTTTCATGTTGTTTTACTATACAATTTACCGATTATTTATTTTTATTTTAATTTATTAGTTGTACAATTTTTTCTTCTTTTCTACATTTGCTCTCATTTTGTATAATTCAGATACTAAGTTTAAAAATAATTAAATTTGTATGAAATTATTTAAATAAGATATAAATCTAATTTAACTTAATTTTATTTTTAATTCTTATATTATCCTACAACACACTATTATGGGTCCTTTTCTTTTTTTCTTTGCTTTACTCCTTTTTTTTTACATATTAGTAGCTAATACCATTAAATAATACATATATAATGTCATATATTTACATTTATTATGAAAGGCTATTTTTAATATGTTAAAAAATAAATGTATTAAGTATCAATTAAAATAATTAATTATATAATATATTCAATGAAAATGTATAAAAATTAAAATTAAATATTTTTAATTATTTTCTTCAATTGATTTGTGATATCAATTTTTTGAGTATAATATTTTCACATAAATATACATTAATTGAAAAATTGTTAGGTATTCATTTTAGCACTCCTTTTTATTAAACAACTTTTTATTTATGTCATTATATAATTTTTCTTTTTCTCTTATTTACTTTTGTTATTCACAATTTAAATGTAAATATCTTTAGCTTATAATAATATAATATAATATAATTTTTCATCATAAAAACATTTTAAATAACTCAAAAATTTAATTGTCCATTTTTTTTTAATTTTCTCTATTGTATGTTTTATCTTTCAATAAGTTTACAATTTAATTTAATTGGATTATTTTGATATATGTCACATTACTTAATTATTATACCACATGTTCAAAGTTAAGTCATTTTAAATCTAAATATATGACTATAAATAAATACAATAAAATAAATTATAATACTTTGTAAATTTTTTTTGGACATTTAATATAAAAACAATGTTTTAAAATCTAGTCCAGCTATTAACTTAGCAATACAAGTAGGTGAAGGTCAAACTAGTTTAACTAGTTGAACCAATCAGCATATATATATTTGAAAAAATTAAATCTACTTAATTTATACAAGTATATTTTTAAAGTATATTTTTAAAATACAATAAATGAACATTAATTTTATCATAATTATAAAATAAATTTTAAGCATTATCATCATATAAACTAGAAAGCTACTCTCTTAATTTTAAAATCTATTCAATCAAAATTTTAAGAGTTATTCAATTGTAATATTAAAACTATTAATTTATTAAAATATAATAGGAAGTAGTATTACAATTTTAGTATTACGGCAAAATGAGAAATTTTTTCATAATTACAAACATTTAAGATAATTTAAATATATTTCATAATTTAAAATTATACTTCATTTCAATTTATTAAAAATTTGAAATTTATTATTATAAGTAGAGACAATATTTATTAAATAAGAATGATTTAGGGTTTACATAAAGTATAATTTACTATAAACTATCTAAAAAATTTTAAATAAAGGTAATGGAAAAAAAACCTTATATAAATGAAATGCAATTTCTTACACAAGCTTGTGTCAATACAAGTGGCTAGCAGAGAGTGTTTGATCCTTCTATATAGCATTTTTACTTACAATTTACAGATTTAAATGGCGGGAAGAGTGAATCAAGTGGGTGAAGAGTGGTGCGTTAGCTAGAAATTTTAGCTACCTATACAGATGACCTAAAGGCAATATGGACAAATGATGTATGTGCCCTTCATTAATGGTAATGCAAATGACCAAAGGGGCTTATATAGATGACACGTGTCGTCTGTATTGCCCCTGGGTATTTAACCTATTCTAGTGCCTTCCCCCTCCTATTTTTAGTCACTTCAGCTATTGTTATCTCTTCCTTCCTTCTTATCTGCGACATCCTTTGCTTTTCAAGGTTAGTTCTTCCTCTTTTATTTAATTTTTCATCATGTTTTTTAATTTATTTAGTAATTTCTATACATAATCTGCTATAAAATTATAGATTATACATTTAAATTTAAGTTGGATGGCTTGAAATCATTATATTTAACTTAGAATACATATTATATAATGAATTTATGTAGAAGTTATTAATATTGTATTTAGTATAATATCATCAAAATGCACTATTTAGCTAAATTTTATGTATTTTTAATAAATTATAAATTATAAAATATATTTTTAAATAAATTAAATAAAATTATTAACTTTTATAATATCTCCAAATAATAAAATTTTTTATAAAATAAATTTGATATGAATATATTATATATGCATTTTTATTTTTATTTTGATTATTGAATAAAATTTATAAATGATTGGTATAGTTACTATTATAATTACTGAATGATATTTATATAGTGGTTGATATTATTGTGATGATATTTTACTATGTTTTATTGCTTTATTGTGTAGATTAGTAAAATTAATATCTTGTATGATTTCATATGTTTATTAGGTTAATTGTATTATGAGTTAGATGAAAAGAACATCAGATGGAATTTATATAGACGTTCATAAAAATAAAAAAAATAAAAATATAAAATGTCCCATGATGCAAAATTTCATAAAACCCTTACAACCATTTAAAAAATAAATGATAAAAATACTTAACAACAAATGCACATGAATTACTAGTCTAGCAACCTTTCCTATGTATAATATATTCTCTTATTAATAGTAAAATTTCTTAGTGAAGTTAAATGTAATTTTAATATAGTATTAATATAAAATATACTATATTATGAAAAAATAAAAAGAAGACACACTGTAATAATATAAACTAACATTGAGTTTGTGCTATGCACAGGTATCTATTTTTTTCTAAAATAAGAATAATAAATACTGTATATAAAAAATAAAAATAAAATATAATTTTTTATGTTCATATTATAATTATTATATGGCTAAATTTAAATGTATGATATTATATCTATACCAAGTAATATTAGGCTTCAATTTATAAAAGAAAAAAATTGGAAAATGTGGAATGGGGTAAGGAAAAAGAAATAAAATAATGGGTGTGTTATAAAGTAGTATAAGAGTTAAAAATAAAATTCAATTAAATTAAAATTTTCACTTATTAAAATATTATGACAAAAATAAAATGTATATTTTATTGTATGTATATTTGTTTATAAAATTAATGTCAGAGTATAAGTAACAGGAGTGGAAATGAAAAAAATGAAAGGAAGAAGAATATGAATTGTATAAAAAAGAGAAGAGAAATAATTAGTAAATTATAAAGTAATATAATTGTTATTAAAAATAGAATATGTACTTAAAAAAATAAATTAAAAATTTAACTCATATGAAATATTTTTATAATAAAAATAAAAAATATTATATCATATATATACTACTTGATGATATTAATATATGAGCTATAAATAATAAAAAGAATGTATATAAAAAAAATGATGGAAGTGTAATGAAATAGATTAAAAAAATAAAATAGTGCATAAATCATAAAATGATATTAAGAATTCGTTATAATTATCACAAAATGATATCAAGAATTCTCATCCCATAATTTGAAGGATCATATTCAATGTCATTCTCTCTATAAAATTTTCCTTATTAATTTCAATAGAATAAATTTTTAAAAGTACTTTTATATCTAAACCCTAATATATATATTATATTATACTTTTATTTAATAATATTGACATTCAAATTATAAATAATATAAGTAAATATAAAAAATATGTAATAAATTAGTAAAAATATATTTAAAAAATTAATCTTTAAATAAAATGTAGCATACAAAAATTAATATGAAAAAATATTGAAAAATTTTAAATAAATAAATTTAAATTTTTTCAAAATTTGACAAATAATATTGAATGATAAAGAAAGTAATATTGGAGTTAAAAATAAAATATATAATTAAAAATATATTATATTATATTATATTATTTACATCTAAACTATAAATAATAGAAGTAAATATAAAAAAAGAGTGATATGCAATAAAATAAATAAAAAATAAAATAGCACACAATTTGTAAAGGTTTGGAAATTTTACCATATTGAGAAACTATTAATATATTGGAAAATTTAAGAATAAAATTAAGAATTAAAGTATATTGGTATAATTTAAAGATTTTAGCATATTGAGAGGCTATTAATATATTGAAATATTTAAGAATAAAATTAAGAATTAAACTACATCAATATAGTTTACAAATTTTAACATGTTAAAAGGTTGTTAATATATTGTCTTTAAATATGTTTGTTGAATATTATCATCTAATAGTGTGATGTATATGTTCCTGTTATTGTCAAAACTACTAGTATGAAAAATTACATCATATTAAATTTAAAATATATTTACATTGTAATCATAAACTTGTTCAAGGGTTAGTTGATCGTCTTAGATAAACCAACCTTTGAATTATCTAGAGAATATAGATAGTTTAGGATATGTCCTTTAGTTATTATGCTAACCTTATTTACTTGTTTCACTTTATTGAAATTTCTTTCTTTTCCACTATTCTCTGGGTGTGTACTATATTAGTGTATAGTATACACACTTGAAGAATCAGAGGGAGATGCTGCTAAAATTTTGTCATTTGTGAAATATATCGTAGATGAGTGGAGACAATAATTTGGGGAATATTTCAAATGGGATAGGGCCTCACTTGTTAGAATTAGAATGATAAGGTGGATTTAGTTCACATAACAAACATGCACGCATAATTGAATTGTATGATGACTTCTGACCTTGTAGGCTAGTTATACCATGTCTATTAACAAAAGTTAGATAAACTTACAAGATCAATTATCTAATACGTATTGGAATGATGCTAGAGCCAGAAACTTTATCAATGATAGAGGGATGGTAAGATGTCCATGCAAGAAGTGTTATTGGAGACCATGAGGGCACACTTAATAAACAATGGATTTGATTTATTGTACACAAACTAGGTCCATCATTGTGAAGAATATGTATTTAGGGCTGAAGTTATGTGTAGAGCACTTGTTAATGATGCTGATGAGATGATTGGTATTATGCATGACTTTATTAGCCCTCATGTCATTGATGAAGTAGATAACAATTAGAGTTTAAAATGAGGACATTTTAGGAGGGGACATATGTCATGGACAAGCTTTTGATAACTTATTTATAGAAGTTGAAATTGAATTGTAACCTGATTGTACAACCTTTTCTTTACTAAACTTTTTACTTAAGCTCATGTATTTGAAGGTACTTCATAAGTGGACGAATAAGTCATTTAATTCCCTATTGAAATTATTAAAGGAGGTATTATCAAAGGATAACAAATTGCTAGGGTCACATTATATTGCAAAGAAATGGCTTAATAAGTTAGGATTAGGGCATGAATCAATTTGTGCTTATAAGCATAATTGCGCGCTTTTTTGGAGAAAACACGCTAAAGATGAGGTTTGTCTAATTTATAGGGAAAGTTAATTGATTGATAAAAATACAAAAGGAAAAAAGGTCATTCAAAAGATTTTGTAATATTTTTCATTGATCCCGAGGTTGAAATGATTATATAGGTTAAGGCACATGACAAAAGATATGATATGGCATTAGTTGGGATAATCCATCGAAGATGGGGTTTTACGACATCTTGCTGATGAGGAAGCTTGGTAGGATTTTGATAGAAGGTATCTTGATTTCTTAGTGGAGCCAAGGAATGTGTAGTTGGGTTTGAGTGTGGATGGATTTAATCTTTTTGATGACATAAGTCTGTTATATAGCATATGGTTAGTTATGATGATCATCTATAATTTGCCACTCTGGCATTGTATGAGAGTCATTTTTCATGTTAATGTTATTAATCTCTAGGCCATAATCTCCAAGAAAAGATATAAATGTATTCTTAAGATTTCTTGTCAAAGAATTGAAACACTTGTAAGAGATTGGAGTTGAAACCTAAGATGTTGCTATAAATAGCATGTTTAAGATGCGGGCGATATTGATATAGAGTGTGAATAACTTTTCCACTTGAAGTAGTCTATTGGGTTAGTGTGGACAAAAGTATAAAGCATTTTCCACTTATACTAAAAATATATATTCGATGCGAATTAGAGGAAAAATTGCTTATGTTAGTTATCGTCAATTCCTTCTAAAGACCCATAATTGGTGAAATAGTAAAGACTTTGATGGAAAGACTGAACGGAAAACCCTTTCGAGATAGTTTACTAATGACATAATCATAGACCAATTAAGTAAAGTATGTCAGAGAGTGCTTGGAAAACTCATATAATAGGGTAGAGTTAAGCGAAAGAAAGATATAGATGAACTTAGTTAGAATAAGGAGAGTATCTTTTTCAAAATTTCATACTAGCTTACAATGATCTTGAAGCATAACATTAACGTGATGCATGTTGAGAAAAATATATGTAACAACATTATGGGTACACTCCTAGATATTGAACATAAATTAAAGGATATAGAGAAACATAAGGCCAGAATTACACTTATACGAGGAGAAGGGGAGGTGGATGAAACCATATCCTAGATAAATGCTTAGTTAGGATGATCAATATCGATTTTGTTAGTTTATTAAAACTATGATATTTCCTGATAGGTTTATTGAAAGTTTAGGAAAGAATGTGGTTGACAATGACACTAAGATCAATAGGTTAAAGTCCCACGAATGTCATGTAATTATGTAACAATTGTTGGCACATGCAATGTAAGCATTTTTGTTAAAAGAGTTAGCACTATCGATTGTTGAGTTGTATAATTACTTCAACAAAATCTGTGCAAGAATTCTAAATAAGCAGGATGTGAAGTAAGCTAAGGAAGATATTGTATTAATTTTATGCAAACTTGAAAGGAAATACTCTCCATCATTCTTTGACATAATGATCTACTTAGTGATGATTTGCTTGAGGAAGCACTATTGGAGGGTCCCATTCATTTTAGATAGATATATGCATATGAGAAATATATAAAGAAATTAAAGGACTACATTAAGAATCATGTTTGACTTAAAGGTTTCATAATTGAAGGGTATGTTATAGATGAGGCATTGACATTTTATTCTATGTATTTACAGGAGGTGGAAACAAAATTCAACTAACCTTATTGTAACTAGGATATAGCCAATGTGAGCACAAAAAAGTGACTGTTGATTTTTGGATCTCAATGTCAACCTATTAGCAAAAAACACGTTGTTCATTTAGACAGGAAGGATTGAGATACAATAATATGATACATCTTCAATAACTATCCTGAAATTCAAAAATATTTAAATTAAGTCCTTCAAACTATTTTGTATTTTATTTAGTTCATTCTATTTCCTAATGAGCCTTTTCTATAATGTAGTGAACATAGATGATAATTATAGGCAAGTGGTTGCCAGAACATTAAACACTTGTAGAAATTCTAGTTTCCTTCATGGTTTTACTCAAAGGTAATTTTTTTATTATCTTCATTACAACCTAATACTGCATAATTTTATTTTATACTTGTATTATTGTTGTTTACTTTGAAAAATTATATAGATTTACCACCTTCACAAGAGGGGATCCCTTGAGGTAATTGACAAGTTATTATCTTTAGCTTCTGGACCAGGCTTTACGGTTATGTCATGTTCAATGTGTGTGGTAAATGGAGTTTGTTGCATAGTTAGTTCTTAAGATTCAAAGCATGGTTTCTATGTTTGGAATTGAACATAACACATTTTATGGTATTTTGGAGGAAGTCATAAAGTTAAGTTATTTATATAATTGCTTTGTAGAAAAAAAGAAAATTATCATAGATAAAAATATAGTATAAAGATGATTTGTATACACTTGCATCTCAAGCATAACAAGTTTTTTACATTAATGATCCTTTTAATAGATCGAACTGGTGAGTTATAAATAATGTGGTGATTATGATGTATGGGATGTTTTTGATAATGATAATATTAGCACCAATGGTGTATTCTATTTGCAGGATGATAATTCTGTAAACTTTGCTCTCATAATAGATCTTGAGGATTTTGCTTTGATTACCTTGTGCGATCAAAACCATGATCCTTATTCTATTTTATCTTCTAGAAATGTTCATCTTGTTTCACAAATGTTTGATGACTTTATAAATAATAATGATATAGAATATTAAACCATTGGGGATTACATAGAAGAGGAGATTTTAGAGTCCAACGATGATGACTCAACTGATGAAGAGGATAATAACCTTGCAATATTCACTGACGATGAATTTAATTAGGATCAAGACTTTTTAGATACTCAAGTAGTTATTGGGTATTATATTTTGACAACTTTGAATTTTGTACTAAGTATCATTTGTAACCAGTTGCACCAATTATTTTTGAATAACTTATTCTGTACATGCAAATATAATTTACCATAGAAGGATAAATTATTTTGTTTATCATGAGTATTACTTACTTACTATTGTAATCACTATTATGTGTGTTTGATTATGTATAACAATATTTGATAGCCATAGCTATATTGTTAGCCATAGCTAATGCTATATCACACTATTATAAAGGAAATGGTGGACACGACCTATCACCAAATCTCACTCATATCCTTTCCTAGTATGAGCCAGGTGAAATTAGTTATACTTATGTATTTTAATCTACATTTTTTTCTATAAATGTATATCCTTAATAGTGTTTTGTATTTGAAAGCTGCATCGAGTCGATGGTATCGCAACAAATCAAGGTCTTTAACCCTTCATAAAAAAAATAAAAGAATAATGGAAGGCAATTGCTTGTCTGCTTTAATAAGACGAGTACATGATAGGAAATTGGTATGAATTCAAAACATATTGTATATGATATAGGAGTGTTGGTTAGGTAACATTGTGAGCCTTTCCATAAAAATTAGAAGCAAGTGCTTGAGGAGTAGCAAGAGTGTATTATGTAGGGAGTCTGTGTAAGTACTATGACATATTTTTTGATATCATTTTTTTATTTAATATTAAGATTGATGGCAACAATAAATGAAACATTCTTTCACATATTGCAATGTAGTCCTATTTTAAATTTATGACTATTGAGCCTGAGGAGCAGTGATACATGATTATTGGTATCCAATGAATAACAGTTGATTGATACAAAGATTGGAAGTTCATGCTTTATCAGTATTTCTTGCAACATGGTAGTGAGGACGACATTCGTGATCTCAACAGTGCTAAGCAAGCTTGTCCTATTGATATTTCAACAAATTATTAGGATAGGTTATGTATATACTTTGACAGTGATAAGCATAAGGTAAAGTTAAAGTGCAATTAGTTGCTTGCCATTTTTGACATTCGATTTATTTATCTTCTAATTACAAATATTTTGGTTTAAATATGTAGAAGCTATCTAGAAGAAATTTAGAGAACATGTTAAAGAAGTTATACAATGATTGCCATGGATCAAGGTTTATTATGGCGGCACGACATGATAAGGCATTTTAACTTAACATTTTTACATAATGCTATTGTTCAAAGTCTAAGTAATTGCTACTAATTATTAATATCATGTTTTGAAATTGGTATAGAGAAATAAGGACACAGGTGAATTACAGTGGGTGAGGGAGAATTTTCATGAGTGTTATATGTATCATATAGGAGAGTGGGTGCATCCAAATGCTCTGGATGCTTACGTAAGTAATTATTTTTTAATTAAATAATTTTTATTATTATAAAAAAGGTTTTTCATTGAAACTATATGTTTATGTTCAAAAAATTAAGGCTAAGATATTAGAATTGGTCATCCATTGATCTTCAAAATCCAATGCTTCCTTTAGTAGCTCCTTAGGAGGTTCACCGGATGTTGATGAGCCTGCTATCATTGATGAGGTGTTTGACACTTGTTAAGGGCATAGAAAGACAATTGATCGTGTGCTTGCTATAATGGCGTATGACATTAGCAGCACGATTCATCCATTACAACATTTCTTCCGAGGCCACAACAAGATGCAATATTTATAGAGGAGGTGTGAACCTATATCATTGAGACTCAACAGGCTTTAGCTAGCGCAGATAAGGGTATCTATTATCATGAGGAGTTGCAGTAAAAGAATCATACTCTCCTTGAGGGCATGCATGTTACTTTATAGTCTATGGGATTTTCTCTCCCTTCGCTCGAGGCATCATTTCCTCCTCCTCCAATGAGAATCCCTCGATCGAGAGTACCATCTAGATTTACTTCTGAATTACCTTTTACTTCACAGCATCCTTCGCTTTCTTAGTAGCAGTGACCCTTGCCTCCATCCCAACCATAATCGCACCCACTTCCACCTTTACACTAGCCTTGGAATTCACCTTAAGATGATGGAGAGGATGATAATGATGATGGCAGTGGGGACTATTATTTTAGATAGTTTGTATTATAAAAATTTATTTTGATACTTTATAATATGTATGTATGTGAATTACCTGCTTTATTATATATTCTTTAAAGTTAGTTTATATTTCATTTATTTTTACAGTTAATTGTGTTAGATAATTATTAACATTGCCAAATTTAAAAAATTACTACCATTTTATTTTAGTTATATGTAAATAACTAAGTATGAACACAAATGTAAAAAAATAATTAATATAAATGTAAAAAAAAAACTAAATATGATTTGTAAGAAAAATCATGAACCCATACAAAATTATATTATATTATATATATATATATATATATATATATATATATATATATATATATACACACACACACACACACACACACACACACACACACTAAAAAATGACCTATACAAATGATAACACTTATACAAACCATAGTGTTGTCTGTGTAGGTTGGAGCTATATAGATGACCCGGCCTATATAGACCACACTTGTCATTTGTGTAGCTCGAACCTATATAGATGATAGGGATATGCAGACCATAATGTCATTTATGTAAGTAAGTCCTATATGGATGACAAGGGCTATATAAACCACAGTTGTTGTCTATGTAGCTCGAACCTATACAGGCCACAGGGGTATACAGACTACATGTGTCATTTGTATAGCTTTTATCATCTGTATAGGTCCAACCTATATAGATGACATTATGATCTATATAACCTTTGTCATCTGTATAGGTCCAAGCTATATAGACGATATTGTGGTTTATATAACTATTGTTGTTTGTATAGGTATGTCTATACAGACAACATGTGTCATTTATATAGGTGTGGCCTACACAAACAACCAAAGAAAATGTCATTTGTATAGAGTGTAATAGGCACGATTCTCTGCAGATGATCCAATACAAACAATATTATCATCTATAATAGTAATATAGATGACAAGTCGAGTCTATACAAATGACTTGTTAGTCTTTACCTTTTTTTTTTTTGTAGTGTTACCTTGTTAGTCTTTACATTTTTTTCTCCTAGTAATTTTTTATTTGTTTCCAATTTGATAGCTATTATTTCAAAAATGTTTAATCAATTTTGATATAGTTTTTTTAATTGATAAAATCAATAATACACTTAGTTTAATTAGGAACTCAATGAAATAATTACTGCTTTGATCATTTAAAAAAAATTGATTAATTTGATTCCATATCGGATCATAAAGGCATTATCATACTTCAATACATTTTAAAACCTATATCCATGGGATAGTTTTTAATACTTTAACTCGTAATCTAACTAAGAAAATTCTCATAAATTCTGCAAATCAATAAAATGAACTGCAGATTGATATAATGAAATGCAAAATGGCTGAAGAATGAAAGATGAAGACGAATGAGTTTTAAGAAAAAATTTTAATATATGTACATTCCATTAAAATATCAAATGAAAAGTTAAGAGAGAATGATTAATTATGTTATTAATTAAGTAAATGTATGTGACAATTATATTTTAATGAACTACAGAATAAATTATACACCATTAAAGTTTAGGAGGATTATATGCAATTTAACCAAAAATTTTAGCTACAATTTTGAAAAATAAAATTGTAATTTATTGTGGTTTCATCACACCCAAAATTTATGCATAAAAAATTAAAAAAAATTATATAAAATATATAAATTTTAAGCTTAAATACAAAATTGATCCTCTTAATATTCAATTTGAACAAATTTGATCCTCCTTAAAATAAAAATTCTACCTTCATAATCAGTCCAAAATTAGTCTCTTCCGTCAAATTTCAAACAAATAGAAGACGGAAGTCACCATAGAGCACACATGACGTCATTGGATTGATCCCTTTCTTTAATCCTATTGAGCTTGATATACAAATTAATAATAATTTTCATTTTTATCTTTTTATTATTTGTTTATTAATATTTTTATTATCTCATTATTGTTACATTGTATTATTATTTAATAATTTATAATAGTTATTAATATAACTATTATTTTTATAATTTTTATTTTATATAATTTATTATTATTATTATAATTAAAAATAATGTATCCAAAGGAAATTGAATTCCCTTAAAAAATTGTTGGAGTCATGATCATTCTATATGAGATAATCCCAATTAGAGAAAATGAAAAAAAAAGGTAATAATTTTTTTAAATCAAATACATATAAAAAGAACTAGTTTTTAACCTGTGCTAAGCACGAGATTATTAGATTAGCCAATAACATAATTGAATATAATTGTTATAAGTTATAAGAAAAACATATATAATAAACATTAATTTAGTACTATGTACCATGAAGAAGAAACAACACATTTCGATAGGCAAAAAGTTCATTATTTGAATTGGAGCAACTTGGTCGAAGTAAATATGGAGCTTTGAAACTTAGAGAGGCAAAAAGCACTAAAAAATGAAACTCATAAATAACACTTCTATCATCAATTCACTATGTATTAATTTTAGCTTTTAGGAGTTGAGTACAAATTAATATCTATCAAACCAATATATATTTAGGCACTCTAAAATATATACGTTAGTACCTTTATGCACTTACAATATCTATAAACACGTATTAGTACCTAAAAGTAACAAAAAAGATAGTATATTAGTTTAAAAGAAATGGATGAAATAGAGATACAATTAACGATCAACATGAAATAGAAGAGGTAGTCTTGAAATTAACTGAAGCAATGAAAATGAAAATCAAATAAAAATAATAATTCATCCTATATAATAAAAAAAATTTCTCATAATAATATAATATAATATAATTATATCAACAACAAAAACAGAAGGAAAAAGAAAAAAACAACAATGAAGCACTAATGAAATTAATCGAAAAATTTGAACTTCCCTTAATCATCTTCGATGTTACAATCCTACTAATCGATCAGAATGACTCTTCACATTTTGCTTCAATTTTGTTTATGCCTATTCATCAATACTCTAAGGTTCTTGTCATGAAATAAAAGATCATATATTTAAGCAAATATTTATAAATTTAGAGAGAAGTAAAAATTGAATACAAAATACAAAATACAAAACTACAATTAAATTAAAATTAAAATTATTTAATATATATATGTAATAATATAAAATAAGTTGTATTGTATCTATACTATTTAATGATATTAATATATTATATTTCAATTATTCAGTGATATTATTCTCTAAATTGAAAATTATAAAAGTGAGCACAAAAAATGTAAAAAAATAGATAAAAGAAAGTGAGATAATGCATGAGTTATAAAGTATGGACAAAATCTTAATTGTTGTACATTTAATTTAAAATATGACATTTAAAAATTGATATAAACATAATATTGACAAAAATTTAAAAAGTAAATTTGATTTAAATTTTTATATACTTTCATTAAATAATATAATATACAATTAATTATTTCATTTAATATCTTTTATATTAAAAATTTAAATTATTTAAAATATATTTACAGTAAAATTAAACATATCATGATATATTTATACTATTTTGCAACATTAACATCTAAATTGTAAATAATAATGGATATAAAAATTATCTAAAATATATTAATAACAAAATTATATATATACACACTATTTTATGATATTAGCATATAAAATTTAAATAATAGTAGATGTGAAAAGAGGAAAGAAGAAAAAATTATGGTAGAGAAATAAAAATAAAAGAAATAAATATTAAATTGTAAAGTAATATAAAAATAGAATATATAATTAAATAATTTAATTTATTTTAAATATCTTTATAACAAAAATGAAATATAAATTTTTTAATGATATTAGTATTTCAATTGTAAATAATAACTTTAAATAAACAAAAAGAGAAAAGAAGGAAAATATGCAATGGAATAAATAAAAAAGGATACAAATAATAGGTGAGTTGTAAAAGATAAAATAGAATATGCAATATGGTCATTCAATTAAATTTAAATTTTAACCTATATAAAATATTTTTATAATAAAAATAAAATATATTATATTATATATATATTACTCTTAATAGTATTGGCATTAGAATTGTAAATGATAAAAATATACATGAAAATATATCAGAATTTAAATAAAAATAATATATAATGTAATGAAGTAATAAAATACATAAAGAAAAAATATGTAAAAAGAAACAAATATATATAAAATAAAAAGAAGAAGAATGGAAGCCTAATTTTTTTTCTTTGACCAATATGGACTAAAAGCGCAACAATTAGTTAGTTCATTATAACAGTAGAAAAATTACAAAAAATAGAAACACTATTGCATATAGAACATAAAGTAGGAAAAATGAAGAAACAGAAAGGTATTTTCTCTATATGAAAAGGGAAAAGGAGATTACCAAAGAAAGAGAAGAAATAAAAGATGGGTTGATTTTGCTTTGGAAGAAATGTCTGGTCCATTTTTTTCCTCATATGTGCAGTTTGATGGGAAAAAAATATGCTCAAATAATGGCCCATTATTATGGCAAGAATTTGGTCCAACAAAAATGAAAGAAATAGGTAGGAAAATGAAAAAAAAAAGAAAATAAGATATCTAAGTTACAAATAATAATAGGAGTGAATAGAAAATAAGAAAAATATGTAATAAAATAAATAAAAATAAAAATAATGTGTTAATCGATAAATATTTAATTTGAAATATAGTATTTGAAGATTGATAATAACAATTATTAACAAAATTTAAATAAATAAAATTGGTTTTAATTTCAAATAAAAAAATATAATGGAGAAAAACATGAAATGGTACAAATATAATAAGGAGGATTTGACTCCAATGTTAAATAATATAAAAGTTTAAAATTAAATAAAGAGTAAACTAATTTATTTTAATTAAATCTTTATATTATTTAATAATATTAGTACTTGAATTATAGATAAGAGGAGTTAATATGGAAAAAAATGCAATGAGGCACATAAAGGAAAATAAAGCAGTGTAAAAGTTATAAAACTTTGACAAATCTTAGTTAATATATGTTTAATTTCAATATAATAATTAAGAATTGATATCAAGAAAATATTCATAAAATTTAAACAAATAATTTTAATTTTAATTTTCATGAATTTTTATCAAATAAAAGAATATGTAATTAAATTTCTTAATTAATATTTTCTATATTAAAATTTTAATTCATTAAAATATTTTTATAATAAATTTAAATATTATATATTGTATTTATATCATCTGATGATATTAGCTTTTGAATTATAAAGAATAGGAATAAACATAAAAAATGCTATAAAACAAATAAAAATAAGAGAAATAATGAATGAATTATAAAGTAATATAAAATTTAAAATTAAAATATGTAATTAAGTAATTAAATCAAATATTTAATTTATTTAAAATATTTTCATAATAACATAAAATATATCATATCATACTTATATTATTTTATAATATTTGTAAATAAACTTTATATATGTATGTAATAAATTAGAGAATATATATATATATATATATAATATAATATAATAAAGAATACATATACATAATATAATAAAATAGATAAAAAATGATGTATGTATATATGTAATATATTAGAGTAACAATATAAATAAAATGAATGTGAAATTGTGTAAGAAAATAAATGTGTGTACAAATAAAAGGAAAAAATTGTGGTTTGGAAAGAAAACAAAGCAGTTAGAAAGCAACAAAAATTGGAGCAAAATAATCTAATGACACGTGGAAGCAGATCTAACCATATAAAATAAAAATGCATGGCAGTGAAGCTGCATCTTAACAACTGGTATAAAAGATAGATTAGAGAAGTAAAAGGATTGTGCAAGAAAATGAAAAAGAAAATGGAAGGAAAAGAGCATGACATATGTTCTTATATATTGGAGAAAAAATTTATTTTAATATTATAATATAGGTAGCATAAATATTGATATTAATGTAGGAGTGAGAAATATGATAAAATAAATTTGTTAAAATATTTTAAGATAATATATAAAACAATGAAGTATCTATTAGCAAAAAAGAAGAGTAAAGTTAAAAAAAAAATAATGATTCATTAAACTTTGAAAATGATAGATAAAAGTATAATAATTTTTTTCAAAATTTGAAAAATAATATTAAATGACAAAGAAAATAATATATGAGTTAAAAATAAAATATATAGTTAAAACTTTTAATTAAATTAAAATTTTATGTTATTTAAAATATTTTTATAATACAAATAAAATATATTATATTATATCTATATTGTTAATATCTAAAGTATAACTTGTGGATGTAAATATCAAAGAAGAATAGTGTACAATAAAATAAATAAAAAATAAAAAGGTACACAATTTGTGAAAGTTTGAAAAATATTCAATTAATATATATTTAATTTAGAAAATAGTACTAAAAATTGGATATTAATGACTTATTGAAAAATTTTAAATGAAAGGTTTGATTTTAATTTTTACATTTTTTATTAAATAATAGAATAAGTAATTAATTATTTCAATTAATGCTTTGTATTTATATTTTAACTTATTTAAAATATTTTTATAATAAATTATATATATATATATATATATATATATATATATATATATATATATATATATATATATATATATATATATACTATCTATACTACTTAATAATATTATCATCTATGTTGTAAAAGATAATATATATTAATAATTTTGAAAAACTATTTTAATTTTTAAATTTTTTACTAAATAATAGAATTTTTAATTAATTATTTCAACTAATAAATTTGTACTGAATTTTATACTTATTTGAAATATTTTAAAAAAATTTAAATTTATCATTTTACATCTATAATACTTTATAATATTAGTGTCTATGTGATAAATAATAGTAATAAACATAAAAAAGTAAAATATGCAATAGCATATATATATATATATATATATATATATATATATATATATATATATATATATATATATATATATACACACACATATATTTAATGAAGAGAGATTATAAGTAAATTATATAGAAATATAAGAGTTGAAATAAGAAAATATAATATAATTCAATTAAATTAAAATTTTAATTAGTGTGTAATTATAAAATCTTGAGAAAATCTCACTTATATCTTATATAATTTAAAATATAGCAAAATAATATCAAGACAATGTATATTAATAAAATTTAAATAAATAAATTTATTTTAATTTTTAAATATTTTATTAAATAATATAATATATAATTAATTATTTCAACTAAATTTTTTTTATTTAATTTTAAATTTATTTGTATTTTTCTTTAAAAAAATAAAATTTATCATTTTCTAAATATAATACTTTGTATTATTAGTTTTTAAACAATAAATAATAATAGATATAAAATGGAAAAATATGCAATAATATATATATACATATATAAAGAAGAAAGAAAATAGGCTGATTATATAATAATATAAGAGTTAAAATCAAAATATATAATATAATTAAATTTTAATTTTAATTATCTAAGTTGAAAAGGATAATAACAAAAAGTGAAATAGTGAATAAGTTTTAAAATTTTGATAAAATCTTAATTATATTTTATATAATTTAAAATATAAAAAAATAATATCAAGATAATATTTATTAATAAATTTTAAATAATTAATTTCTTATTTTTAAAATTTATTAAATAATAGAATATGTAATTAATTATTTCAATAAAAATATTTTATTAAATTTTAAATCATTTAGAAAATTTTTTATAAAAAATTTAAATTTGTAATTTTGTATCTATAATACTTTGTAATATTAGAATTTAAGTTATAAACAATAGTAATAGTGATAGACATAAAAAGAAAAAAAATATACAATAGAATATATATATATATATATATATATATATATATATATATATATATATATATATATATATATATATATATATATATATATATATATATATATATATAAAGAAGAGAGATACAATAGTATAAATGTTTAAATCAGAAAGTATAGTATAGTTCAATTCAATTAAAATTTAATTTTATTTAAAATTAAAATAAGATATATCATATTGTATGTATAATTTTTATTGGTATTAATATCTAAACCATTAATAACATGATTGATAATATATAAAAAAAGAAGTAAAATATAATAGAGCAAATGAAAATAAAAGCATGTAATTCTTATATTAAGAAATATAAAAGTTAAAAATAGAACATACAGTTAAATAATTTAATTAAAACAAAATTTTATCTTATTTAAATTATTTTATAATAATAAAATTTATTATATTATATTTATATTAATTAACGGTATTAATATCATAATTATAAATAATAGAAATGGACTTTTAAAAAATGTATATAAAAATATTTAAAAAAGTGAAGTATTGTGAGTTTACAACTTTAAGAAAATATCAATTATTATATATTTAATTTATAATATAGCATAAAAATTTATATTAATAAAATAATTATAAATTTTAAATAAATAAATTTAATTTCAATTTTTAAATATTTTTATTAAATAATGGTATGTAAGTTATAAATAATGGTAATTCACATGAAAAAAGAGAAAAAGGAAAATATTTAATAAAAATTAATAAAATGATAAATAATAAATAAATTATGAAGTATTATAAAAGTTTAAAATAAATATATAATTATATTATAAATAATAAAATTAGATATAAAAAATATAATAAAATTGGTAAAATATAATATGAGTTATAAAATAATATAGAACTTAAAATGAAATTAAAAATAAACATGTAATTGATTATATTAAAAAAATAGAAATAATACATGAGATGTAAAGTAGCACAATAATTAAAAATATAATCTAAATTCATAAAATAAAAATCAGTACATAAAATTAAAAAAAAGCATAAAAAATACATAAACTTACATAAGAGTTAAAACAAAGTTTAACGAATTTTACAAAAGGGTAGTCAAATTACAATAAAAAAGTAGTTATAAAAGAGATATTACTGGAAAAAGAAGAATGAGAAGTTTTGGAGATAAAAATTTTATATAAGGTTGACACTTGTTCCAAAATATAATAAAAAAAGGAGAAAAACTTATTTTAATAGTTTGATATAGATTATTTAGCGAAATTAAAATCTAAATTATAAAAAATTGAAATGTAACAAATAAATAGGAGAGAAATAATTGGTAAGTTGTAAAGTAATAAAAAAGAGTTAAAATATAATATATAATTCAATTCAATTATATTTTTAAGTTATTTAAAATAATTTTGTACTAAAAAAATATATCCTATTATATATACATCTATTTGTGAAATTAGTATATAAATTATAAATAACATAAATAAACGTAAAAAAAGGAAAGAAGAAAAGCATGCCACAAATTAAATAAAAAGAAGAGAAACAAATAATAAGCTATAAAATGATATAAAAGTAAAAAAAAGAACATATATTTAAATAATTCAATTAAAATTAAATCTATAACTTAAAAAAAATCATAATTTAATATGAGTTATAAATAATATGAGTGAATATAAAAAATATAATAAATTATATTACACAATAATATGTACATAATTTAATGGATAATAGAAAAATAAAGAAAATATGTTATAATTTAAAAGTAATAAAAATACAAAAGCAAATTTAAATTAATTGATTTTTAATAAAAATAAAGCATAGTATATTATATTTATATTGCTTAATAATATTAGTATGATATATCTATATTATTGAATGATACTACAGTTTAAATTATAAATAATGTGAATGAATATAGAAAATATAAAATAAAGTAAATAAAAAGGGAATGAAATAATGCATAAGATATAAAGTGTTAACAAAATCTCAATTGACATATATTTATTTTAAAATATAATATTTAAAAATTATTATTGAGATAATTTAGTCAAAATTTAAACAAATAAATTTGATTTTAATTTTTAGATATCTTGATTAAATAATGTACTATACAATTAATACCTTTTATATAAAAATTTTAAGTTATTTAATATATATTTACAACAAAATTAAATATGTTATGGTACATTTATGCTATTATATAAAATCAGCATTTATACTAATATTTAAAGTGTGATTAAAAGGAACAAATATAAACAAATATAATTTCGTGAAATAGTAAAGTAAATTGAAAAAGAAGTTGTACAAAAGGAAACAAATATATAAATAATAACTAAATAAAAGAAGAAGAAGAAATAAATAAAAAGTAGAAAGAGAAATGTTGGAAGGAAAATGAAATTCAACATGACTTGAGAAAATGACACCTCATTGAAAAAATTAATAAAATAAGGAGAAACAAAATCTTGTATTCTATAAATTTAAGATATTAATGTTTAAATTATAAATAATAATAGATATTAAAAAATAAAAATATATAGTAAAGTAAGTAAAAAATAAAAGAAATAATAAGTAAGATATAAAGTAATATAAAAGTGAAAAATAGAATATGTTGTTCAATATTTCAATTCAATTAAATATTTTGATTTATTTTGAATATTTATGTAACAAAAATAAAGTATAAACTTTTTTGTAAAATTAGTGTTTATGTCGTAAATAATAACTTTATACACAGCTGTGGACTTTTTGACCGAGACACTATATTGGGAAAAACAAATTCCCTTAACCCTATGCTGCAAAAACAAATGCCCCAAACTTTAAAAAAAAAATTTTTGTTAAAAAAGGCTGGATCATAGGGAGGGGCTCCACGTGATCAGTGGTCACAGGGTCCCCCCTCCCATGACCGGTTTTAATTTTTTTTAAATTTTTTTGAGGCCCCATCCTAAGCCTTTTTTCTAGTTTCTTTGTTTTTTTTCATTTTTTTATCATATTTTGAATCAATTTTTTAAAATTTTTAATTTTTTCTAATTTGTAACCTTTTCTTTATTTTATTTATGATTTTCACTTAATTTATATTTGATTTAATTTTTTATATTTTAAATGTTTATTTAATATTAAGTAAGCAATGATCTAAATAATAAATAATAATATTAATTTTCATAAGATTGTATAATATATTAATATAATAAAATTAGTAGTTATCATAAGATCGTTGAAAAAATTATTAAGTAAATAAATATAAATTTTTATAAATTTCTTGTAAACTTATTATTTGAAAAATTTAAGTCACAAAAATAAAATTTTAAATAATATTTGATCATACTGTAATGTATATATCTATTAAAATCATTAACTATACATGAAATAAGAAAATAGTCTATAATAAAAAAAGAAACATTTGATCAATAAATCACGTTAATCCATAATATGATACAATTTAATTTAAAAAAATAATTATATGCAGATAATATATTTTTAAGAAATTTGTAAAGAAAAATTATAATATTATAATATATTATTTAATTTTCATTCTATTACACGTAATATTTCATTTTATGTAAGTAATAAAAATAAAGTATGCATAAAAAATTTTAATTTAATACGTAAAAATAAAGTGCTGAATTATGTGCCAAAAAATTATTAAAAATTTATATTTTACAATGTTATAATTCTTATTTGAAAATTAAAAAATCACAATGTTAGATGAAATATCTAATTAATTAGGGTAGTCGAATATTAAGTATAAATTTAGTTAAATTGAATTTGTAAGCTTCAATTTTGCTAAAATTTAAGAATCACAAGGATCACAATTCAATTTAACTAAATTTATATTTAATATTCGACTACCCTAATTAATTAGATATTTCATCTAACATTGTGATTTTTTTAATTTTCAAATAAGAATTATAACATTGTAAAATATAAATTTTTAATAATTTTTTGGCACATAATTCAGCACTTTATTTTTACGTATTAAATTAAAATTTTTGATGCATACTTTATTTTTATTACTTACATAAAATGAAATATTACATGTAATAGAATGAAAATTAAATAATGTATTATAATATTGTAATTTTTCTTTACAAATTTCTTAAAAATATATTATCTGCATATAATTATTTTTTAAATTAAATTGTATCATATTATGGATTAATGTGATTTATTGATCAAATGTTTATTTTTTTATTACAGACTATTTTCTTATTTCATGTATAGTTAACGATTTTAATAGATATATATATTACAGTATGATCAAATATTATTTAAAATTTTATTTTTGTGACTTAAAATTTTCAAATAATAAGTTTACAAGAAGTTTATAAAAATTTATATTTATTGAATTAATAATTTTTTCAACGAACTTATGATAACTACTAATTTTATTATATTAAATATATTATATAATCTTATGAAAATTAATATTATTATTTATTATTTAGATCATTGCTTACTTAATATTAAATAAACATTTAAAATATAAAAAATTAAATCAAATATAAATTAAGTGAAAATCATAAATAAAATAAAGAAAAGGTTACGAATTAGAAAAAATTAAAAATTTTAAAAAATTGATTCAAAATCTGATAAAAAATGAAAAAAAAATAAAGAAACTAAAAAAAAAGGCTTGGGACGGGGCGTCAAAATTTTTTTTTAAAAAAATAAAATCGATCACGGGAGGGGGGACCCATACTGATCACGTGGAATCCCTCCTCGTGATCCAACCTTTTTTAATTAAATTTTTTTTTAAGGATTTGGGACATTTGTTTTTGCGGCGCAGGATTAAGGGAATTTGTTTTTCCCAGTATAGTGCCTTAGTCAAAAAGCCCACAACTGTGAGCAACTAAGCTTTTGACTCGTCATGAGGGAGAAACAATAAAATAAGAAAAACGTAAATGCTGCTTCATTTGACAGCGTGCCAGCTGTGAAGCCTTGCATAAAGGTGAGAAGTATAGATTAGGCGGGAAACGAAACATTGTAACAGCTAAGCTTTTGACACGTCATGAGAGAGAAACAATAAAATAAGGAAAATGTAAAGCTGCTTCATTTGACAGCGTGCCAACTGTGAAGCCTTGCATAAAGGCGAGAAGTATAGATTAAGTGGGAAACGAAACATTGTAACAGCTGAGCTTCCGACACGTCATGAGGAAGAAAGAATAAAATAAAGAAAATGTAAAGGCTGTTTTCTATATAGTATAGATGCAAGTCACATGACCGTGACATGTACGCATCATTGTTAGAGGACAAATAAATAGATAAAACATAATAAAATAATGGAAGAACGGAAAACAAATTAGCAAAAGAAGGAAGTGGGAATAAAAAAGGGGAAAAATTGATAGAGCGATACGTAATGAAATTACAGATTATAAGGAAGTAAAAAGATAAAAATTTTTCATTCTCTTTTCTTTAGATTACCCTAAACCAAATAACTTCTTAGATACTTGCAACTTTTTTTTATTAACTTCTACATAAAAGTGTTGTAAAATTTATATAAATATATAAATTATAAATTTTATGTAACAACTTCAACTTTTTTTTGGATAAAAACGTATACTTTGTTTTGAATTTACAACGAAATAAATTCCCTTTTAATATTGCTTAATTTGTTGCTTAAAACTTGTTTGGTATAGCAATAAAAATACTTAGTTATTAAAATAATTTATTATACTTATTGATTACATATAATTTATCTTGTATTGGATAACATTAATTAATAATTAATTATCCATAATATGTTTTTGTTTAGATGATATATAAAATAAGTACTTTTTGATGTTTAATTATTAAAAAATAAGTATTTATTTTTTATATCATCTAAACAAAAATATATTGTGTACAATTAATTATCCATTAATGTTACCCAACATTAAATAAATCATTAAAAATAATAAGTGTTTAATTATGATTTTTAATAATTAAACACTAAAAGTATTTATTTTATACATCACCTAGACAAAAACATATTATGTATAATTAATTATTAACTGATGTTACCAAGCATAAATAAATTATTAAAAATAATAAGTGTTTAATTATTATTTTAAATTATTAAACACTGAAAAGTGTTTATCTTATATATCATCTAAACAAATATATATTATTTATAATTAATTATTAATTGATTGATGTAATCCAATATAAAATAGATTATGTATAATTAATTATCATAATAAATTATCTTAATAATTAATTATTTTTATTATTATACCAAATAAGTTCTAAGCAACAAATTAAGTGATACAAACAGAGGGGATCTAGTTCATTGTGAATTAAAAAAAAAACATTTTTATTAAAATAAAGTTGTAACTTTTATATAAAACTTATAATTTATAATTTATAATTTTTTATATAAATCTTATGGCACTTTCATGAAGAAGTTAATAAAAAAAGTTGTAACTTGTTAAGGGGACATTTGATTTGAAGTAATTATGAAAGAGAATTGAGAGCTTTTATTCTTTTTGTATGTGTTTGATTTAAAAAAAATTCATTATTTTTCTATTTTCTTTTAATAAGATTATATCAAATAGGGTGAATATAATTTCCACAATTTTTGAGAGAATTCAATTTCCTTCAATAATAATAATATTATTATTATTGATAAATTTTTATTATATTAAATAAAAAATATAAAAATAATAATATTAATAAATATTATAAATTATTAAATAATAAATAATTATTAATACTAATAAAATAATAATGCTATGTATAAATAATAAGAAAATAAAAATATTAATAAACAAATAATAAAAAGGTAAAAATAAAAATATTAATAACATGCAGATTAAGCACATACAATGGGATAATAGGAAAGGACCAATCCAGCGCTGCCATGTGTGCTGCATGGTGAATTCTATCTTCCATCCATTTGAAATTCGATAGAATGGATAAATTTTGAACGGATTTAATTTCCAAAATAATAAAAATGGAAATTTATTTAAAGGGGACTAAATTTGTTCAAATTGAATATGAAGGGAACCAATTTTATATTTAACCCTAAATTTTATGAGTTTTATATTAAATTTTGATTTAAGTATATTTTTAGAAATCTTTATTCAACTTTAGTCTCTTTAATATACATTTTAGGACGAAGTTAGTCAATCCATTTGACTTACTCCTATTTGTATTCAAATGAAAGCATGGCACGTTGAGAACTTAGCTGACAAGTGTCATAAGCTGACAGTTGTTACAGTTCGATAGATAAATATGCTTGATTGAGATGAAATTTGGTGGAAAAATCCAATATGTTATGTGAGTCCTGTGACTGAAATTTGAGATTATTACGGCTTGCATACTATTTTTCCTGATTCTCCCAAGTTTGGAAGGTATTTTGATAATTTTAAAAGGTTCGAGAATCTGATGGGATTTGAGAAGAACATATTTGTAATTCTTGCATTTTTATCTTCATGTTGGCTGTTTTTTGTGTGAATTGAACACTCGGAGCATAGCAAAAAGCCCTTATGATAACTTGAAAAAAATATGTTATCTTTTCGCGGGAGGAGTTTTGTTCAAAATGCTCTTTAAGGGAGTGGAGCGCTTTAAAGGCCTAGTAAGGCACCTGCACATTGAGTTAGGGATGGAGTGTGTTAGATTGTAATCATCTCTTACACACTCAAAATTATGAAATGAGGCATAAACCAAACGAACGGAGTGTCCCTTTCCCTATTCAATTGTCCTTTTTTATCTATAGTGTACGAAGGCTTCTTGTGTGGAAGGATCCTGTGATCCAATATGCACGGACGCTTTGGTGATATACAATATTGGTGTGTGGACATATTATACATAGAACTTGTTGTATGGGTGATAAGTTTTCGATGTTCCGTTATTTTTTCCAAGCGTACCAAATAAGAGTTATAATGAGAGAAGACTGATATGTTAACTAAGAATGGCAAGCATGCGCGACATGATTTCAATTGGAGAGCCACCGGCCCATGACACAAGGTAAGATAAAAGATGGGTTCCATATATTTCAAATATGCGTTTGCTTCCTTTTTCTTTGTTTATTTTTTATTTGTATACCTTCCACTGTTTGTATTCCACAGAAGCAAAAAGCTGATTTCTCTAAACTCAACCTTTCTTCTTAATTCCTCCATTCACCCATTTATTTCTTTTCTCTTTGTCTGTCTAGTTTTGCTTCCTTTTACCTCAATCCATGCTTTTCTAGCATTTTCATAGGTTCTTACCTTTAATCCTTCTTATCTTCTTCGTTTATAGTTCAAAGCTTCGATCAACACTCCCCTCCCTGAACTCATTTCTTCTTTCTGCTCCTCCACCACCATCAATAACCTCCACAAGATCTTCAAAGTTTGGCTTGCTCGTCTCTTGAGGATCTCATATATCTCTTGGTTTGGAATGTGTAGGTTAAAACTTTTGGACCTTTTGTTATACCTGGACATATGAACAAGCTCAAAACTTTGATAATTTTCTATGCTAATTTGATCGGTTTTCTTCTAAGATTGATATATTCTAACCTTATCCACATCGATTTATTCAGAAATCAGCTCAAGGGAAGTATACCCATTTTGATTACTCTGTTGGATGGGTTGGTATTCTTGAATTTTTTCTTCAAATGGCTTCGATGACGAAATACCATCTTTTAAGGGGGACTTAATGTCATTAAATAAACCTCTCTTTGACTTTGAATTTGTTTTTAGGGTCTAAACTAGATTCAATTCCAACAATGCAAATGGGCTTTTGTTCCTGGTGCAAAATGCAAATGTCATCTGATTGTTTAAATAAGCTGTCTCTGTGCAACTTTGGAATCATCATTTTATCCAAATTGACTTGCCAGGTAGACTTTTAATGTGTCACGCTAGTACTTCCGTCTGAATACAGATAATAGTGTATCAAATGAATTAACTTTGTCCTAGAATATGTAATAGAAGGATCAAAATTAAATAAATGTTCTAAGAGGATTAATTTTTACATTTTAGGAATAAAATATGTATTTAAACCTTAAACTTCTATAAAAATTCGTTATTTTGAGGATGCATCGAAACAAAGCTCTTCTAAAAATGTTGGTTGGATTGCACATGTCAATGAATTGATTAATATAATTTTGTTGTTAGGCAACGTGATTCTTGACATTATCCTTGTGCATGCAGTCTCAATCGCAGAGAAAACATGTGCCTTGGAATAAATACTAAAGTGAACAGCACCATATATGTTATTTGACTTAAAAATGAAGTTGCATCAAAAACATATTCTCTTCATATTAATAGAAAATAGCAATGCTCTATACACAAAATGAGATTTACATATTTTATATTTATTAAATTAAATTTTTTAAATTTACTACACATTTTTATATTTAATAATAATTTTTACTTGTATTCAAGATCTATTTTTAAATTTTATTTTTAGTGTACATAGTATTATTATTTCTAAATATTTACATTCTATTTATTTTAACAAAAAATATTTTTCATAAAATATAATTTTAAAATATTAAAATAATAGAAAATTTTATTTATTTAATATTATATTTGAAAAATTTATGAAAAGTAAATTCCATTATTTCAAAAATAAATTTATTTTCTTCTACCACTATACTTCTAGATATTATCTTTTTAAACCATTCATATTAGTAACATATCATTCCTTCATTAATATACATATAAATAATATTTTTTATAAAAAATACTTTTCAACAAAATAAACCTTAAATAAAGAGAAAAATCATCTCTTAATTATCTATTCTTCTTCCCTATCTTTTATTTTATTCTCTCTTATTATCTTCTTTTTCAATTTTTCTCTTAAATTCCCAATCATGCAGTCAGAGCACGGAATTAAGAGAGCGAGAAATATACGAGTCTCTACCCAATCAGTCTCTAGCCAAGAATTTCATATCTAGCTGCCCATATTTAATATTTTTCCTTTATTTTAAAGTTGGCTGATTTTAGTTTTTATATGATTATTTCTTATACAAAACAGAAATTTGCCATCTATACATTTCAAAGTTTTCGCACATGCAAAAGAACACGAGACTTGGGCTCAGTGGATGGTGCTGAACCCCGTTGTTAAAAGTTCACATCACCTACGTTTTTGTGTTGTTCCTTATGTTTATGTAACCCAGATGCTCACCTAGAGACGTGCGACATGTGAATTTCAACCAATACGGACAAAATTTTATCTATATCGAAAAAAAAAAAAGATATAATAGTGAAAACACACCTCATATGTATTGTTAGTAACTTTTCAAAATTGATATAATTATTTTACCAATCCTAAATAATAACAAAGTGACAAAGTTCCATCACGATTTTAGCACTCCTCATAGAAAGAAAGAAAGAGTATAAGCTGAAATTTTTTTAAAAAGTCGTTTAATTCACATAAAAAAAATAACCTTTTTATAGGAGATTAAACTTCTAAGGAGATAAGTTCTTATGTAAATTTCATAGAAAGTACTTAAAATTATTTATTTGACATTAACAAAGTAATACTTCTTAAAAAGTAATTTTTTATATTTTGTTTGATCTTTTTTATAGGAGATTAAACTTCTAAGGAAGTAAGTTCTTATATAAATTTCATAGAAAGTGCTTAAAATTATTTACTTGATATTAAAGAAGTAATATTTCTTAGAAGGTAACTTCTTATATTTTGTTTAGTTTAATTTTAAACTTCTTAGAAAGTGATAACAAAATTATTATTATATTTTTAATATTATTATAATACAAATTAGCTATTTTAGTTTTCATTAATTAAATTTAATAGGATAATTTTATTTTTACATCTATAAATAATATAGAAAGTAAAACTTACTTATAGAGCGGGAGATGGATGAACAATTTATCATGTTCTATGAGAAGTAGAACTTTTTGAAAAATCTTGTTTCTGAAAATTTGTTAAATAATAACTTAGATAATGATTAAATCAAACCAGACAACCCTCCTTTTTTTTATCTCTTGGAAATAAGACTTCTTATATTATGGTTGCAAATCACACTTCTAAATAAATAATTACATGTTGTTTAACTTTCGACTCAGTGAGCTAAGCTTATGAACTAAATAAGTAATACATGAGTTGAATAATTTGACTTATATATTAAATAAGTTGAGTTTCAACTTAGATATGTTTGACTTGATTATATTATGAGTTGAATTAAATAATATATATAATTTAAAATTAATCAATACATTTACATATATATTAATTAGAAATTCCTTTTATAATATATATTCTAAATGAAATACTTGTTACGAAGAAAAACTAGTAAATATAATAATTA
This sequence comes from Sindora glabra, assembly GCA_020226215.1. Taxonomy (NCBI): domain Eukaryota; kingdom Viridiplantae; phylum Streptophyta; class Magnoliopsida; order Fabales; family Fabaceae; genus Sindora; species Sindora glabra. Next base: position 17,295,964 of record CM035232.1, on the reverse strand, counting down.
TAATTTAATATTTACATTTGAATTTGAATTATAGTTAAAGTAGAATAATAAATGGAGTTAATGATAAACATTGTTAATGTCATTTTCATTTTAGAATTAGATGTATGTTAAGGTAAATGTAATTTAAAAATTTTATTTAAAATGAGGTAGAAAGGTGTGAAATTTCTCCAAACCCCAATCAAATATTATAAAGGTGGATGCAAATATCTTCACTATAAAATAGGAGGGATAATACAAAAATTTAAAGTTGTAGGAATCATAAGATAATGACCAATTTTATATCTATTAATCAGTTTAACATTGGTTCATTACTTTTTTATATCATTTTAAAAACTTTCAATTTTAATAATAAGTTGGGCTAGATATATGTCTAATTCATAAGTTTTTTGGTTAAACAATTCGCACTTTTTTACATCATTTTAAACACTTTCAGATTTAATAATAAGTTGGGCTAGACATGTGTCTAGTTCATGAGTTTTTTAGTTAAACAATTTGTTGTAGTTTGATTTTTTAACACTAATTTGAGTTTATAAAGTTAAACTAAATTGAACTAACTTTGAGATCAATTCAAGTTGAGCTTGAGTCAAAAAATTTAATCTAAATTCAATTCAAGCTAAATTATGAGCTGAATAATATTAGATCAAGTTGAGTTAGAAGTATGTCCAACTCAGCTTAATTTGGTTCATTGTTAACCCTAAAAAGTAGGAATAAATTTTTATATTTTTATTAGGTTCTCTTTGTTTCCACAAAAAATAATTTATGTAAAAATAAAAAAATGTAAAATGCTTTTTCAATTTTAGAGTTATTGGATTTTGTCCCTTTCTATTTTGGAAACTTGAAAACCATTTCTTAAACTTCACCAAACTTGAAATTAAAACTCATTGTTAACTTAATTAATTATTTTATTAAATTACGTAATTTTTTAATAAAATTTTTAGCAACAATCATAATATTATATTATATTGATTTATTTTATCATTTTTTGCATTTAATTAAAAATCTATATATCTAATTTAATTCATGTTAATTATATAATATAAAAATTATTTTTGAAAAATAAGAAGATAAATTAACATATCATAGTATTGTAGTTTTTATTTAAAAACATTATTAACAAATTATATAATATGATAAAATGATAAATTAAGTTAATAGTAAGTATTAATTCCAAGTTTTATATCATTTAAAAGGGTGATTTTCAAGTTTTCAAAGTTGAAGGGATAAAATTCAATCATTCCAAAGTTAAAAAAATGCATTTTATATTTTTTCTATAAAAATATAATTATAAAATATTAAAATAAAAAATATTTTATTTATCTAATATTAAATATAAAGAGTTTAAAAAATAATATCCCCTAATATTTAAAAAAAATATTTTTTTTCACCATAATCACTCTAAGTATTATTTATTTTACATAAAATATATAAATAACATGTCGCTCATTCATCAAAATATGAAAATGACATTTTCCTAAACAAAAAACTTTCTGATAATGTAAATAGAACCATAATGTTATTTCATGTTCAATCTCATATTTTTATTTTAACATTCTCTCCTAAAGAAACTAAATAATGTTATGAACCACACATCTTTCATTAGGCCTATCAAATGGGTTTACTCGTGCAGATACGGGTCGGGCATGTGATAGGTTGATCCATATTACTCATGTTTAAAATGATTTCAATTTTAAGGAGTCTAAATCCCTTAAAACCTATGATGGATATAGGTCGATCCATGATTTTTAATTGAAAGTTCATGAATTTGGTGGATACGGGTTGGTTTATCACGAATCGAGATCTATGATGAGCTAATTCATATTATCTGTAGTTAAAAATGGGTTGCAGACCACTCTGTAAGTCACAACCTATTTTACACTCCTACTTTTCATTAAAGTTTGTCATTACATGGACATTATGATTTTTGGTAGAAAATTTGAGGGTTAAGAAATAAATAAATAATAATTATTTTAAAAATAATTTTTAAATTTATAATCACTTGCTCACTTAATTTTTTTATTAAAAATTATAATATTTTATTTTAATTTTTAAAATATGTACTTGAAATATTTTAAAGGAGCTCAATTCAATGAATATGTGATCAAGTATTGGGGGTTAGAAATTAAGTGGTTAGAATTAGTTAAGAGCTTTAAATTAATTACCAGCCCAAAATTACAAGTTATAAAATTAGACCTATAATCATCCACAGAAGTTATGTTACTCACTTGGGCCTAAATCTCACTGGTATTGATAGGCACTATTGGGTGTGGATGGGTATAATTGATAGTAAAGAAGGCTAAATTTGATTAAAAAGTTAGCATTGCATTTTTTATAAAAAGGTTTTGAAAATTGGTCACAATGAAGGTTATGCTAAAAAACAATAACCATAATTAAATAGCATAATCAGACAACACATTTATAAATAATGCTTAGAACAATGTCGCTCCAAAGCTATTTTGGAGCATTTGTGGATAGATTGCAGTTAGGATTAGATAATGGGTCTCGACCCATAGTTTCCTATATAATTAATTTTTTTTTAAATTTCACCTACTTTTATCTATTATAATATCTAATTTAGTCTAAATTGTTTAACTTTAAATTCGGGCAAGCAGTATATGCTGGTTAGGTCCAAAACTTCTAGTCTTATCAAATATAATTTAAATTTCACTTGTCTTATGGAATAGTCAAAAATAAAATTTTAATATTTTATACTTTAAATAATATTTTAGTAATTTTTAATAAACTTTATTTCTATTTTTAGTAGTATTTAAATTTAAATTATTTTATTTCATTTGTAATTAATATTTTAACTTTTAGGATTAAATTTTGAAGGTACTCTTTGAGGGTTTACAATCATTTGATAAAAAAAAAATCAAGAATTTAAAATTTGATAAATAATAATTAATTAATTTTTTTTAAATTCATAATTTTAGGAATTTAAATTCTAATTATTTTTTAATAATGATAGAAGTGGTTAAATTATTATAAATTTACTTAGTCTTGAGATTAAATTCAGGATAAACACAAAGACAAGTCCTTTAGGTAAATCCTAACTTTTAATTACATTTATATAGTCATAAAATCCATTAAATTGATTAAGAATTTAATATAATTCATTTCATTTAGCTTAAAAGTTAAAATACGTGTTGTATAAAAAATTTATTCTTACCTAATACCATTTTTTTTATGACATTATGAAAATCTACTTTTTAATTAAATTATATTCACTTTTCAATATATTGCAAACAAAAATTTTATTTATGAACAAATTAAAATTATTATTTTTAACATAATATTTAAATAATAAAATTGATTTAAAATAAATGAAAATTATTTGTATTTAAATGAAACGGATTCAAGTATAGAAAAATTAATTTCAAATGAATTCTAATCCTTTTCCTTTTTTATATTTTCTATCATTTTTTTAAAAAAAATAAGGATACAAATATATATATATATATATATCTTTCTTTACGACCATCTTCTATTCCAAATGGGTAGAAAGGTACCAGAGAAGATGATCCTCATGCTCTGCTCCCGTTTACTTTGTTCCCATTAAATTCATAAAATGGATTTACATCCTTTTCTTCTTCTTTTTTATTATTTTCAAAAAATAAAATATAATTTTTATTCTAAAATATATGAAATTTTATTAAAATTTATCATTTCAATAAAATATTATATTTATCTTTCTCCTAAAATTACTCTCTCCTCTTCTTCTGCTCAAACAAAAACCATCCGAAAATCTCAAGATTATTAGTATGTGCATCTAGAAAAAGACTTGGAAACTATGACCCTAATATAAACGTGTATAACACAAAAACAACTAACTATAAGAAACAGGATGATTGCTTTCGGTTCTCTCCAATTGTCTATAATCAAGCAGGGCAATATAACTCCATTTTGTGCTAAATACAGTTAGATCATCCGAAGAAAAACAATTTGATTTTCGGTCAACCAAGACAAAGTTGTCTAAAATCAAAATTGTTTTACTTGAGGAAGTGGTCATCTTGGAGTTTCTTGTGGGTAAAACGACCCTTATTTTAACTTTTGCTTATAATATATGTAACTAATTAGTTCTAAATACATTTATCAGCAAAACAAAAGATATATTAATTAAATTTTTTGGTTAACCTAATATAATTTTTGTTGTCTAAAGGAATAGTTATAATGGCCCAAGGAGTTGCCGTCGTAATGTTTTATTTTATTAAAAATATGATTCATATATATTTTGAGAGTAATCCTACTTACACTTTCATGTCTTCACTCTCCTTTCATTTTCTATTTTAAATCAAGAATTTTTTTTTGAATTTGTAATAGAAATAATTAATGGTTCATTTATTTTGATGAAAAATATTTTTTGTAAAAATATAATTATAATATATTAAGATTGAGAAAAATGATTAATTTATTTAATATTAAATATAGAGACTTGCAAAAAATAATATCTTTTATTTTAAAGAGAAAATTGCTTTTCCTTATTATTGTACCACTATGGATTGCAAAATTTTGATTAATATATATAATCATATGTCTCTCATTTTTCCAACGGAGAATTTCTTCCAACAAAACTAACAAAATCTAGGTCTGCAAATTTTTCTAATAATTTAAAAAATAAAATGATAGATAAATAAATTCTATAAATATTATTACTCATATTTTAATTGATGTTTCATTGTATAATTAGTCCTTTTTTATGCTATGAATAGATTAAATTAAAACTATAATTATAATTATAATATATTGAGATGGGTCAGACTTCTTCACTGCTAGCTTAAGTATGGAGACTTAATTAGTTTTGCCGTCGACAAGAAATCAAATTCATTTTTAGTTAACCTAATATAGATTTCTCCAAATTAGGAGTGGTCCTTCGAGGATAACCCTAGTTTTTGGGTTTTAGACTTTTAGTTTGTAAAAACTGCAATAAGATGTAACAATGGGCCAAACATCCTACGCACTAAAGACTAAAACCGGGTCTATGAACTGAACCCACAAGACACGGCTTCCACAACGCTTCCAAGCCGCATATGCCGTTTACCGACAACTGACCTATTCATTTCTGGCTTCCACCCTTTTCTATATATAACAACTTATACCCATATTCTATAATTGCCACCACCGCCTTTTTTAAGATCCAAAGTATAAAGGCCGCTGCGCATTAACATAATCCAGCTATTAAAGTAAGAAGAGTAAAATATCCAGCAGACCAAAACCGAGGACTTCTTCTTCTTAGTTGAGGGACATGGCGGCCGCCGACGGTCTTTTCCGTTGTGTCTATGAAGGATGCATATCCGGCCACGACAATGAGATCGAGCGGCGGCCTTATCACCGAAACTGCGGTTGCGCACTCCACACTAAGTCGGGAAAAAAGAATTGCAAGCAACAGTTGGCCACTTGTAGCAATGTGTCGTATCCGATGAGGAGGTCCTGGAGTGAAGGCAGCTTGAGTTTGGTGGCTTCCACTGGTTCCTCGCCGTCTTCTTCTCCGGCTGCGGTTGGAGTTGCAGTAAAGCTTCGATCGGGATCTATAGATTTTTCAGACCCGCAGGGATATAATTTCTAATCAGTGCTTTATTAAAGGTTTCAGAAAATAATCTTTATTTATTTTTTTTTAGTTTTCCTATTTTTTTATATCTTTATTCTTGGTTCCTAGTTTCTGAACAATTAGATGAAGCAATGGTCATCATCAAATGGATGATCTGGTTCAGTGGTCAATTTGGTTGTTAAATGTTAATTGCTTTTATAGTTTAACAATTCAATTTGTAGTAATGATGCTAATTGAGATTTGTTTCTGTATTTTTGAAGTGTGCTTATCTGCACATGTATATCTTTCATTCTTCAATTCTATGAATTTGTTTTATTGTTTTTAAGCTTGAAAATTTTGTGAATTTGGGCATTCAATTTCATCAAGCTAAAAACTCTTTTCAGATCCAGGATTAAAAAAAAAAAAAAAAGAATATTGGAATATTTGCTGCGATCTCATTAATTAGAAAATGAAATTTGGGTCATAATCATGTGGGCAGCAACTTTGATGAGAGCATTGAACTGAACCCAATTGGTGATAGTAACTGCTCTTTTCCAAAAGTCTCTGGAATCTTTTATTTGTAGAGAATTTGTTCAAACTTGTAATTATTGAACAAAAGAATCTGCACACATGGGGTGGTCAGATGGTGGTTTGTAGTTAACTGAAACAACCAATTTCTGCATCACTGCAACAGAAGCATTTGCAGGCTACAGCTGTTCTGATGCATTGTTCAGCACCTCAAAAACTAGCAAACTCGGCATCTTATCTGGAGCAGACCCCACTTCTCTATTTAGATGGTTGACTGTGCAAAAGTAATTGAAGTGATACTAACATCAGTATCAAGAAAAAATCCAAGGTGCAGATCAAGAGTTGGATTCCAATAAATTATTTTTTCATTCCTCATTCCTTAATAACCTTTTTTTTTTTTTTGGTAAAGGAAGGAATTACAATAAAAGAGCAACAGAGTTACAAAAATCTTGGAACAGAAATGTTCCTTCTGTCATAGTATTGGAGTACATCCACTCCTGCTAGTGGGGATTACAAAATATTTATAATGTTACTGGTATTAACAGCACTCTTAGTAACAAAATCAGCAACAGCAACTTTGTTGGCTTCCTTGTATATATATTTGATTTGCCAGTTGCCCATTTGCTGAAAAAGCTCTTTGCACTCCTCAACCAAGCTGACAGTAGCACAAGAAGCATTAACAACACTATTATTTATAGACATTATAACTGAAAGAGTATCTAATTTAATTACCATTAGAAGAAGGCCCTTGTTCTTAGTTAGATGCAAACCATATCTCAATCCCATAAGTTTAGCTATAAAATTTGAACATTTTCTCAATCCCTTCGAGCATCCCACAACTCAGTTGCCTTTTCAGTGTCTAATTATTACAGCACCAGGAGTTGGACCTGGGTTGCTTTTGGAAGTACCATTTGTATTTAATTTGTAATAGCTTAAAGTAGGAGGTTCTTAACCAATATTCATCACCTACCTACTAAATGGTTTATTTGAGATTGCTATAACAACCCAATATTCACAGGCTTTACTTAAAGTAATGACTTTCAAATTAATACTACTCTTGTAATTTTCAAACAATTTTTTGTTTTTGAATAACCATAAATTCTAAAGAGGAAAGGCAAAAATTATGACCCATTTATCTAAACTATTGTAACTCAATTGATTGGAGGTTAAGTTTGTTTGTAACCATAGGGAAAAGTCAAGGTGCAAGGTATTTGACCATGAATCAAGTAGAGGGAGTGGATGCCAAAACATCATAGTAAAGGGACATTCTTAGAATATGTGGCTACTGTTACTTATCCTAGTATTACAAAAGACATAGTTGGAAGGAATGTTCATACCTCTTTGAATTAACAACTCCCTTATGGGAAGACGGTTCCATGACAAAAGCCAAAGAAAAAATCGAATTTTAGGATATGTGTTAGCTTTCCAAATCCAAAAAAAATTCCAGCTAGATCTTTTATTATAGTCATTTTTAACAAGAAGATAGACACTTTTCATAGTACAAGAACCAAATTTGGATAAACTCCAAATCATTTTATCATTCTTATTAGTTAAGCAAAAAGGGGTTCTTAGGATCAAGGAGGCTAAATTAGCAGGCAATTCCATAAGGAAGAGGCTAAAATCCTAAAAACCATATCTAATTAGCTCTTTAACACATTAGCCTTATGAAAATTTAGGAAGAGGGCCTTTGATAAGAGATCTCAAAGTCCCTTCATCAAGCCACCTATTTGTCTAGAAATTGACTTGAATGCCATTTCCTATAACCATTTAATTCCCTGATGAATAATCTCTTTCATTGATTCAGGGCTTTTCAATTGTGGGAAGTATCTTTTCTTATTATATGTTGTACATGAGTCTTAGAGTGAAGATATTTAGCCCTTAGAACTTTAACCTATAGATAAGTATCATTTTAAATAAATGTTTAGGCTAACTTTGTTAGATAAGCTAAATTCATCATGGAAGGGTCATTAATTCCCAAACCTCCATCAAACTTACGTAAGGTAATAATATTCCAGTTTAGCAAGGGAGTTTTTCCTGAGTTAGTAGAATTACCCTACAAAAAATTCCTAATGACTTGAACTATTTGTTTGTGAATTGATATAGGAATTTTTGAACAGCTCATGTAATATAAAGGGAGGGCTGACAAAGTAGAATTGATAAGAATCACTCTGCCAATTGAAGACAAATGATTTGTCCTTTAACTATTTATTCTTTCTCTAAGTCTATCTATTATGAAAGTGAAGTCAATAGACCTGCTATTATTTTTAATTTCCATACCTAGATATTTACCCAACCTCCTACTATGTTATATTCTTTATTAAGTCTATCTCTGAGATTCATGTCAATATTTCTAGAGGAATAAACTCTAGATTTATCTTTATTAACCTTCAATCCTGATATTGAAGCAAAATGAGCTAAGACTTGATTAATAGATTGATAGTTTTCAAATTAGCACGAGCACCCAAAACAACATCATTAGCTTAAAATAAAGAGGAAAAGCTGATACTATGTTTACTAGATTTGATTGGATCCTAGTTTTTTTTTTACTACAGCTTTGCTCAATTAAGACATGCAAATACTCCATACATAATATGAAAAGATAAAGGGATAGAGGGTCTCCTTATCTTAGTCACCTGCAAGGATATAAAGTATTTAGCTTTCCTCCATTAAACAAAATTTGGTAAGATGCCCAAGACATAATACTCATGACCAATTTAATGAAGTTTAGCCTATCTAATGAAACCCCATTATATAAAGTGATATGCTTTTTCCATATCTAATTTCAAAATCATATACCTACTTTAGCCTTTGATCTATCTGTAGTATGAACTAGTTCTATCAAAATTATGATATTATCCATTGGCCTGAGAGATAGGAGAGACTAGGTGATTGAGAAAAGGCTTCATTCTTTCCATAATAACTTTAGAAATTATTTTCAAAATCATATTACATAAACTAATGGGGTGAAAACTATTTAAAGTTTCATGGGAAGAATTTTTGGGAATCCAAACTATGAAGGTATTGTTTATCTAACTAGGGATTGAAAGGGAAAGGAAAACTTGTTGAACATAGCTTGTAACAAAAGATTTAATCAAATTCCAAAACCTTTGATAAAAATCAGGATGAAAACCATCAGGTCTAAGAGCTTTATTTGCTTTTTGATTTTTAAAGCCACCCTTATTTCCCTTTTATTTGGAACCTTAGCAAGAGAATCCTTAAAATAAGTATCTAAGTATTTATACCATCCATTTGGTTTAGTTCCCCTAAGAAAAGAGACCTCTTAGGATGATCTAAATCTCTCATTGAAGGTTTCAAAGACATAGTTCTAAATCTCAATAGGGTTGTGCATTTAATTTCTAACTTGGTTTTTCAAAGCTTCATTCCTATTTTTCTTCCTTCTTATAATAGTGGATAGATGATATATATGAGTATTTCTATCTCCATTTGAAATCTAATCTAACCTAGATTTTAAAGCCTATAATTACTCCTCTTGTCTCAAGATATCTACTAACTCATTTTGAAGGGCTTTATCAAGCCTAAAAAAGGATTCAGATTTATTGACACTCATTTGATTTTGAACACCTTTAAGTCTAGCTAGAACTCTTTTCTTTTTCTTTCTAAAGACATTACCAAAAATATGAACATTCCACTACTTAATATAATTAATAAAATCTTGAGTAGCATAATATAGGGATAGATTACAGGACTAACAGGAGTTAACTATGTTAGGAAGGTTAGGATGGGTTAATTAGTGAGTTTCAAAATGAAAAGGTCTATCTAACTTATGAAACAACCTAGGATTAAGCTTAACAAGAACAAGACAATGGTTAGAAATAATGTGAGACAAATGAAAAATTTTAGCTTTTAGGTATTATAAATGCCAAGCATAATTACAAACAACTTGGTTAAGTCTTTCCATAATTAATTGGTTACTTTTCCTATAATTTGTCTAAGTAAAAAAAGATTCCACAAGCCCTATATCAATTAAATTACAATAGTCTAAGCAATCCTTAAATAAAATAGCTTTATATGAATCAACAGGAGCTCTACCAAATTTCTCAGATTGATAAGAAATTTCATTGAAATCGCTCAGCATTAACTAAAGGAGTGAATGATTATTTGGCACTACTTTAAGATTATCCTATAAAACTTTACGATTTGCTAATTTAAGACTAGCATAAATACTACTTAAAAGTTAGGAAGGTGAAGTGGGAGGTACCTTAATAATGATATATATTTCTTGCTTAGACTTGTTGACTATGTCAACTTGAACTTCTTCATGATTCCATTAGAGCTAAATGCCGCTAGCATAGCCAATGGTATTTGTATGCTTCATATGAGAGAAAGGCAGCGATGCTCCTAGCTCCCTGACTCAATCTCCATCTAAGCTAGTTTCAATCAAAATGAGGATTTTAACATTTTTTCTAACCAACAACTTAAAATCCAGATATTAGACTTGTTGAACATTCCACACTAAAATACCAAAGTTAGATGCCTCTATAATAGATTGAATGTTTGTTTGAAACAATTTGCTAGATTGCTTAGGTAAACCTTTAGGATGAAAGGTTACTTAGACTAGGATCCATCCAAACAGCTTCCAGTCCATCATGACTAAATTGTTCATGGTTATCTGACATTGTAATATTTGTGGGTCCATTGCTATGAGCTAAAGTTCTAAGTTCCCTCTTTTGAAGGTTAGTGTGATTGAGTCTAGACCCAGAGAAAATTTCTTCAATTGTATCATTTCCTACTAGGTTTTCTAAGCTACTACATGAAATGGATTGGAGGGAGACATTAGCAAGGGCAGTTTGTTAGGCCTAAGCAGATTTAGATTGGCTCCAGGGCTCTCCAACTAGGAGTGTCATCCATATGGATGATTGATGGTAGGATTAGTAGATTGACACTCTCTTCCTTTAGGGGAACAAGATTTAAACTATTTTAGAGGTGCTTAAATGATTTCAAATTCTTTAGTGCTATTGCATGCTCCGAGTTGAAGTCTAATAGTAGGTGAGTTGGATTCAAAGTTATCCACTCCAGGAGATCCTCTGATATCTCCCTCACTCTTCCTTGACATTCATAACCCTAAATCACCTTTTGTAGATTCTGAACTTGGTTGACTTCTTCCATTGTCGAGGAGGAAAAGTTGCTTCTGGAGGACTCTATTCTCTAGTAAAGGGCTAGGGTTGAAATCTGTGGATGGTGAAACATTGTGAACTAATGCCAGAGTGTTGGAAAAGTTTAATAAAATAGGAAACTCATCCACTACCATCTCTTCCTTCTTGAGGCTCTACTGACTATTTAGTTTTCAAGAAGATAATTTTCTATCAGATTTAGTAACACTCGCTTGTACACCCACTTGTACATCCGTATTTGGCCCAATTTTTTAGACCTATTGTTATGCTTGTCTACCATTAATCTAGGCTATTTTGCCAATCTAATTTTTAAGTTGCTTATTCCTATGTCTTTCAATCAAACCCATGGTCCATACTCATCCACGTTAGCTGCTTAGGAACCACTCATGATTTGGCACACTGGATTCTAAGAGACTTCGCTCCCTAAGACTGGTTTTTTGTTTTCTCTGTGTCTTTTTCTATTTTTCCTGCTCATAATATGCAGGGATGGAAGGATCTAAGACATTCTCTGGTGAGTTAACATAAGGGAAAATTTGACATTGATGCTCAATTCTCCTACATAAAAAACACACCTTGTTTAGGCCTTCATAAAGAATCACCTATTTAAAGTTTCTAATATGTATTGTACAAATCAACTATTTATTTGGGTTGATCTGTACACAAACTTTAACATACTTGCTTTTGTCTCCTAAGCAAGTGTGAGTATTTACTTTTAATACTAGACCTATCTTTTTTGCAATTTACGGTAAATCATACAGATGATACAATTCCACTGGAAGCTCAGGGAATCAAATCCATATTGCAATGGATGTTAATTTAGCTGAAGAGGGTTTAAAAAATGGCTCCCATCGATGGAGGGCCAAAAAGTGATTTAGTATAAACTAGGGCCCCCCACTTAGCACTTTATAATAATTAGATTGTAGTTCAAATTTAAATATGAAAAAATTGTTACCCACTTCTAAAATGATAAGTTTACTTTTTGGTTGCCATAAAGCTCTGGTTTGGAAGTCTAGATATTGATAACTAACCTTTTTTCTAAATACTTTGCCAATAAAAGTGCTGCTCCATCATTCATAAATTTTGCTTTTCAAACTATTAAGAAGATTAAAAGTCACTTCACTTTCATTGATCATTTGTTCAGGATCAGTCATACTCACCTTCTTCTTCTTAGAAAAAAAATACTCTTTCATAGCCTCCTCAAATAATTCCAACCAAGTGGTCTTTGTAACTTTTAGCTAGTGTGTGTAATGGAGATGAAGGGCTAGAACTTGGCTCCCTGTTAGTCGAATGAGAAACTGGCGCTTTATTCAATTTTTATTTGCTTTTGAAGAGAGTATCCTATTCTTCCGTTGAGAAGGTCTTTGCCATTCTTCTTGAGAATAATTCCTTAATAAGCTTAAATCTTATACACACATGTATAAATTATTTTAGTGATGCGGTTATATTTGTTAGAATTTTGAGATTATTCTTTAATATTCAAATTAGTTCATATGTTTTGTTAAAATAATTAAGTTTAATTTTTTATTGTTGAGTGTATTTTTAATATGGCTGAATACTATATTTTTGATGTAGCACAATTTAGATAGAAAAGTTATTCAAACAGCCATGCCTAAGTATGATTTCAAGCATGGGCTATTGTTTGTCATTATACCAATTTTTTGCATATATATAAGGCAAAAATATAAATGAAATATTGGCTTTTGCTGTAATACTTCCTCCTCTGCATTTTTGCTCTGGTTTTTCTTTTTATTTTTTGTGTTTTTTGGTTTTACAACATGGTATTAGAGCTTAAATGATCTTAAAGGATTTAAGTGCAACTAATAGTGAAAACCAAAAAGCTTACCACATAAAAACACCATAAACCAAAACATACATGGTCTTCAGTAGTGCTTTAGCTCCTTCACCCCCTATTTTTAATGGTGAAAATTATCATATTTAGGTTGTCAAAATGAAAGCTCACTTGAGAGGGCTTGGTTTATGGTAGTGGGTGAAAGCTAAAAAAGAAGTTCCACCCCTTAGTAACAACCCTACACTCAACCAAATCAGAGCACATAAGGAGGAAGAAGTAAAAGCTCTAAGAGCCTTGTCCTTTATTCATGCTACTGTATCAAATTCAATTTTCACCAGGATCATGGCATGTGAGACACCAAAAGAAGCATGAGACAAGCTTTAAGAAATGTATATGGGGAGTGAAAAGATCTGGTAGATGTAAATTTTGAATTTGAAGAAGGAGCTGTGCATGAGAGAAGATGAGTTTATCAAAGAGTATGTTGATAGGCTCATGGAAGTGGTAAATAAAATCAAGCTACTAGAGGAAAACTTAACAGATCAAAGAGTAGTTGAAAAGGTCTTGGTTGGTCTTCCAAAAAGGTTTGAGTCCAAGATTTCATCATTTGAAAACTCAAAAGACTTGTCCAAGATCTCTCTGGTTGAGCTGGTGTATGCTTTCCAAGCCTAAGAATAGAGGAGGTCAATGAGGCAAGATAATGGTGCCGAGGTAGCATTTCTAGTAAGAGAAAGAAAAGCTACCTCAAGACAAGGAAAAAAAGAAGACAAGGAAAAAAAGCAACCAAGTGAGAAAAAGGAAAGGGAGAAAATAAAGACCAAAACAGCCTATATCCACATTGCAAGAAAACCAACCATGTTTAGAAATATTGCTGGTTCAAGCTTGGAGTGCAATGCAGAGCATGCAAGAAATTTGGTCATGTGGAAAAAGTTGACAAAGACAAGCAAGAACAGTAGAAGCAACAAGCTCAAGTTACTGAAAAGGAAGAAGAATAAGAATCAATATTATTTGCTGCAACTTATTGTGCAGGGAATCATAAATCAAATGCTTAGATAATTGATAGTGGTTGTAGTAACCATATGACATATGATACTGGCATCTTAAAAAATCTAGATAAATCTTACAATTCAAGAGTAAAGTTTGGCAATAGAGAGTACATTGAAGTGAAAGGAAAAGGAGTCATTTCAGTGGAGGCTCATTCAGGTATAAAGTTCATTAATGATGTCCTATATGTGCTTGAAATTAATCAAAATTTGTTGAGTGTGGCTCAAATTCTTGAAAAGCATTATGCTTTAAATTTTAAAGATATGTCATGCATCATCTATGATCCTTGTGGTTGTAAATTGATGATTGTCAAGATGGAAGGTAGAAGTTTTCAAATTGAATGGAAGCAAAGATTTATGCAAGATATCTCAAATGAAAATTCAAATTCAGCTAGTAATACTGAATTTCAAGATAAAGGAGCAAACTCCATGGAAGAAACTTGTTACAAATGGAATGTTGCTACACTTGTACATGCTCACTGTGACAAACCAGTTGGTAAAGTTGAATGCACAATTGCTATAAATCAGGAGGAGGAAAAATTGTAGAAGAAATTCAGTTGCCTTGCCTATAAGTAGAATCTTCAAGCTAATATGGAGCTCAAGGATGTGATTGAATCACTTAAAGCTAAGGAATCTTCCTCTAAGGCTCCCGAGTCAATTATGAATGAGATGATAGAGAAACTGAAAAAAGAGGTTGACTAAGAATACTCTGAAGCCGTGAGGGCTTTGGGCTTGCAAGATAGATTAGTGAAGCTAAGGGAGGAATTTTTGAAAGCAAATTCAGAGGATCAACTTGTTCATCCAACATTGATAGATAAGATTGAAAAGCTTAAGGAAGAGTTCAATTAGGGCTTGCCAGCAACTCCTATTTATGGAAGGCTAAAGAATAAGCTTGATATATTGAAAGAATTATCCAAAGTACTGTTTCTATTAGAAAGAGTTAAGAAGGAAGCAATGCTGAAGCAAGAATTTAAGACAAAATCTGAAGATGTTATCGATAACCCTAGTGTCAAGGAGAAATATGAGAGATTGAAGGCTGAAATTGTTGGTTCTAGTGTATCCTCACCAAGTGATTTGGATGACGATTTAAAGAATAAAATTGTTGAGTTTAAGAAAAGGTAGAGTTGCAGCTAATTGATGCTTTGAAGTCACAAGGCTTAGATGTTGAGGTTGTAAAAGTTAAGCAATGAGTTAGCATTGAGGATTATTTAGTGTCAAAATTTGAAATTCTGAACAAAGAAATTAGTGAGGAAATTGAAAGTGCTGTAAAATCATCTGATCTTAAGAGCAAAGCTTGGAGTTTCAAAGAAAAATCTCAAGGAGGAGTGTTAGACTTATGAGATTTTCCTTTGATATTCAAATCAGTTCATATATTTTGTTAAGTATATTAAGTTTAGTTTTTGGTTGCTGAATGTATTTTTAATATGGCTTAATACTATGTTTTTATTGTAGTACAATTTAGGTAGAAAAGTTGTTCAAACAGCTATGCCTAAGTATGGTTTCAAGCATGGACTATTGTTTGTCATTGTACCAGTTTTCTGCATATATATAAGGCAGAAATATGAATGAAATGTTGGCTTTTGGTGCAGTACTTCCTCGCTTGCATTTTTGCTTTGGTTTTTCTTTTTGTTTTTTGTGTTTTCTGGTTTTACAACAATATTGAACGTTACTTTTGAAACTTTTTCTGTTCTATATCTCAAGTTCAAACTTAAAATTTTATACGGTTGTTAAATAGCTTGTTACTCTTGCTAAAAACTATATACTCAACTTTTTCAACATTGTAATATGATACAAATAAAATTTTCAGAGTGATAGAAAAAACAGTAGTCTCAGAACGCACTATTAATATGTAAATAATTTAGTAGTAAAACATGTACATATGCAAGACTCGTATGCAATTGCTAGTGAGGGTTTTTTTTAAGTAATATCTTTCGAATGATCTTTGAATGACATGGGGGGAAGGTAAAAGAAAGCACCGAAACCTCGGCCCGCCTGTTAAGACAATCATTGTACAGGAAGTACAGCAGGAGGGGAATTTCTGCTGGTAGCTTGGCTGCCTATAATTTGATTCTGCACTATGATATTTAATCGGCGACAGATTATTGATGGCTTAATGATAGTTATAAGAAGAAGCCACCTATGATGACAGGTAATATAGAGCTCAATCTAGAATGCAAATACGCCATGGTCAAACATTATGCAAGTATCAGTGGCATACCATGCTTTCTTTGAATCTTTTCTCCCTTCAGTATTCTGAGTTTGAATTCAGGACATTACATATGATGCTGATTCTGTTATTACAAACAGTCAGTCGGTATGCACATGAATTAATCCAAAAATAACTTTTTCTTTAGAAAAAAAAGTAGGATAACAAATCTACAATCAATCAGCTGATCGTGTAGCCAATTTAAACTTAATGATATTGAAAGTGAGCCTTGAGCTTTGTTCCATCTTCCCGATACTCTTATCCTGAAGCTTGCACAATCACCCTTAACTCCTCTGGCTTTGCCAACAACTGAATTTGTAGCAGAGTGTTAGATGAAATGCAGTCTAAACTCCTTGATCTTCATATCTTATAAATAGCATAGCACAAAAAGGTGCAAATTTTTGGCTCATCCACACTCATAAATAACAGGGACGTCAGTTAGAATATGCCACGCATTTGGACGCATAAAAGAGAGCCAAATATTGAAAGTTTGCAACAATTCTCATGGACTTCGTTAAGAGTATCTGAAAAGCAGAGTCATAAGAGTTTTAACATTTTTTGACTTTTTTTAATAATGGTATGAGTAATTAAATTATGATAATTACATACAAAAAGATTAAAGATCAAATTTTGGATGCTGTAAAGGGTATAATAAAACCTTTAAAGAATATTATATATCATTTAGGCTTTTGGCTAATATTTTTTACTTTGTAACTAAAGTAACATTAAAATCATTTCAAAAACAGACACATACAACGTAACTTGTTGATCCTTTGAGCGTAGGATATGCCGATGTGGCGCCCACACATATTATAACAAAGTTCGTAGAGGTCAATTAAATTTTAACGAGGTTAGTTTAGATTGTCTTTGGAAAAAACTATGCCAGAACCATATCAGCCGCGCAAAGTATAATTTTACAAGGCCGCTATAAACAAAAAAGAAGAGGAAGAGTGAGCCCGCCCGCCACTGTGGAAGCTAAAGGGAATTTCCTAGGAAAATATGATTCTGTTCACTGTCTACTTCAGTTACAAAAAACTTCGAATCCTCCTGACTAAAGATCGTCTCAAAATCTACGGGAAGCAGCCATTAAGGCCAAAATTTTCTCCTCTTTATTTCCCCATAGTTTGATACTACAAAGAGTGAAGTACTCTATATATACTTAATAAGGTAGTCAAGATTTCGAATTACACTTAGGATTCACAGTTAAGAGCGAGCAGCAAGAAGAGAAGGGGAGGCGAATTAGGAATGGCCACTGGAGTTGCTCAAATGGTAGTTCAGTGTGTCTTTGAAGGAAGCATTTCTTTGAATGACATGGAAATTGAGAGGAGGCCGTACCATAAAAACTGTGGCTGTGCATTGCACAGCTTGAAGAGTACTGTTTGCTCCAATAGTTGCCCCAAGCAAACATGCATCTCATTCCCCAGGAAGAAGTCCTGGATGGACAGTTCTGTGTCAAGAACTGCTTCTATATTCCTTTCTCAATCTTCTCTTCCTAAAACCAGACAATGTCATGGTGACAATCAGGTTGGATTCCTTCATAGAGAACTGTCACGTGAATCATAGAAGTATTATTCGAAGAATGGTTGAAAAGTGACAAGCAGAGAAGCTATTTTGTTTATTGCTTCTCTACTCTACAGTCACTAACTGGTAGGGCCGTTCATCGATCGGTTATGTTTAGTTAATAGATAAAATTTCACCCGACCGTGCATTTAGAAATAATATAGAGCATCAACTGACAAAACCAATTTCAATGTCCTCAACCGAACATAACTTGAAATGGTGCAGTTGGTCGGGCAATGGTGAGTTCCGACGGGTGACACCCTTCAAGCTTCAATTTTCTACAACTTTCTTCCTATGTCAGATCCAATGTGTGTTGCAGCTCCTTGTACACAAGCTGAATAAACAATGACACAATGACATTAGAATCAACAATGATGTGGACTTCAATTATAATAAGGACAATTAAAAGCCAAAAAAAATTTAGGAAATCAGAGCTAACCTTCGTTGAAGTGGATCTAGCTTGTTCATTGTGGGCATTTGGATTGGGGTCTTCATTATTGTTGAAGCTATCGAGAGCAACTCCAACCAAATCCTTGATAATAACTTGCAGTGTTTGTTTACAGAGGAGAGAAAGATTTTGGAGAAGAGAGAGAGAGGAACGGAGATAAGATTAAAAAAACAATGAAAGTAATTTATTTATGGCAGCAGAGTTGCAGTTTGATGTGATTGAGTTTGAAATGAGTTTGAAATGAGGGAGGCGTATGATGGACAAACCTGTAGCTATATGACAAAATAATAATAAAATAAATTAAAACAATCAAATGGCAACAATTATTTGAAAAAATAGTAATAGCTTCGGTTAATGATAATTTTATTCGGTCAAGGAATTAAATCACTGATGTTGATCGGAAATTCAATTTTTTTCATTTTTTTACTCGATACAACCTAATAACTATTAAATATCCACAATTAACCGATGTTTTTGGGTTTTAAGCGGTCGACTTCACACAGTTCAAGAATTTATGATTAGCCCTACTAATTGGGGCTCCCCATGATTATTGATTCGAGGAACATGATGAACAAAAGGTTCTTTCTAGCTACATTCCTTGTAAATAATTTTCTGTTTCATCATTCATGCAAAGATTGTAATTGTAGTTAGTTTCATCGCCTTCTGAAAGTGCACAGAAATAACCGTACACAATTCTATTAACACATTTTTGTACTGCATTATACACAAAGGACATATTCTTATGGTAATGCCATAGCTTTTTCCCCTTTTCTTTTTATTCTGCAAGCTGTCATTTAAGATTCTCAGTATCTCATCACACATAATGTGAGACAAAAATCTTAACTTGAAGCAGCAAAGGGTTTAGGTTGCTCCAATCGGTGAATTCAATAAAATGGTATTTTTAACTTGTCAAAATCTTGCATGTCCAGATATCTAAGTTTTTGCTCTTTCATACCTTTCACTTCAAATGTCCAAATAGCCAGAAAAATTGGACATAAAAGTCACCATTTTTGGAACAGAAAATCCAATTGAAGATGAAACAAAAGCCCAATGAAAGAGCCCAGTCTAAGATATAGCCCGGCCTAGAATTAAAAGAATATTCTAGAATTCTCTAGTTTAGGAGGGATGTAGATAATTCTAGAAATATTTCAAAATTTAATAGGGAGATATTATCTCATTAATAGGAAGAGATTTTTAGGATTTTTTTAGACATATTTACCCCTATTACTAGATATAAATACCCCCTCCCAGTTGTAGTTTTTATTATCAGTTGAATAAGAATTCAGTTATCCATTTGAGAGTTTTCTCCCTTTTATCTTTTCCAATTTGGCTCCTGAGCCATCTTGGTATTAGAGCTGGTTTTTACCAGTTCCTTGTGCAAGTGTTTGAGTTGAAGGTGGTCGAAATTCTTGCCAGTTTCATAGCTTTCCAATTGCCAGCTCCAAAACTCCATTTTCCAATCAGATTTTCAGCGAAACAACACCACAGATAGGTTCGGAGAGGTTTAAAACTCCTAACTGCGAAATTTCACGGTGATCGGAGGATGCACGCGCTTGCACGCGCCATCGCTGGAGTTCCACGTGCTGGCCGCTCTCCCTATGCGCCACACACACCCGCTTGAGGTTTAAGACAACCATGTCAGTGACACGTCATCCATTCGACAGATGTCACGTGTCATGATCGGCCACGTCATCACACCCAATCAACCCTTCTGACATCAGCTGCATAGTCAGCACTTTGCTACACATTCAGCGCCACGTTAGCCTATCCAGTTACGCCACGTGTTAGATTTGCCACATCAGCGCCCCATCTACATATTTTTCTAAAATTTCATAATTGCCCCAATATTTTCCTTATTTCTACTTTGACCTTCAATTTTTTCCTAAATCACATAAAGTTCCTAAATTTTCCTTTAATTTTCTTTCGACCCTACATTTTTTCAGAAATTCCTCTTTAGCCCATATTTTTCCATAATTTACCAAAGTACCCCAAAACTTTTCCTTATTATTCCTAATAACCCTAGAACTTTTTGAGACTTTACTTTAACCCCATAATCTACCCTAAACTACCACAATGCCACCTAAAAGATAATGAAATAAACACCCAAGAAGTTAAGATGGAAGAAATACAAAGATAGATTCAACAACTGCAAGACATTATCAATGCCCAACAAACCCTGTTGAATCATAGAAGAGATTCTGAAAATGACTTCAACAGCAATTGCTCTTCCTCATCAAGAAGCAATTGACCTCGAAGGCAACCAACTCAAGGGAATGAAATTAAAGTAGATATTCCAGATTTTGAGGGAAGGCTCCAGCTAAACGAATTCGTAGATTGGCTTCAAATAGTTAAAAGGATATTCGAATTGAAAGACATCCCAGATGAGCAGAAGGTTAAGATTATTGCTGTCAAGTTAAAGAAACATGCCTCCATCTGGTGGGAAAATTTGAAAAGAAAATGAGAATACGAAGAACGAAGTAAGATCAAGACATGGGAGAAGATGCGATGAGAACTTACACGTAAGTTTTTACCTGATTATTATTATTAAGATAACTTTATTCAATTGTAGAACCTTCGCTAGAAATCCCTCTTTATGGAGGAATACACCAGAGAATTCGAGAAGTTGATGATGAAGTGTGAGATCCAAGAGAAGGAAGAGCAGATAATTGCCTGTTACCTTGGAGGCCTAAACTTCGAGATTGCCCAACTAGTCTAACTTTAACAATATTAGACCCTAGATGATGTCATCCACCTTGCTATCCGGATTGAGAAATAACTACCTAAAAGATCTACATTACAACCTTTCTTTTTAAGAAACCCTACCAACACTAATGAAACTCAAGCCCCATAACCTGGTGCCTCAAATAAAACCCCACCTAAACCCACCAAAAAGGTCAACCCTAAACCACCCACTCAACCTAGACTATCCAAATGCTTTAAATGTCAAGAATTTGGCCACATTGCATTAAACTGCCTAAATTAAAAAATTATCACTATCATGGAAGGAGAAATTTAAGAAGCATTGGAAGAAGAAGAGCTAGAGCAGACACAAGACGGATTCTTTGATCTACCAATTTTTAATGAAGTACTTACCCCTACTGATCATGGAGAATCACTGATGATTAGATAAAGATTACATACTACAGTTAAGAAGGAAGAACCCTGGCTAAGGCACAATATTTTCCACACTCGATGCACAACCCAAGGCAAAGTCTGTGATGTTATCATTGATAGTGGAAGCTGTGAGAATGTTGTATCGAGATACATGGTAGAAAAGTTCAAATTACCTACCAAGAAGCATCTGCACCCTTACAAGTTGTAGTGGTTTAACAAAGACAGTGAGGTAACCGTTACGGAACATTGCCTTGTTGCCTTTTCCATAGGTAAAAAGTATCAAGATGAGGTATGATGTGACGTCATCCTTATGGAAGCTTGTCACCTCCTCTTAGGAAGACCTTGGCAGTATGACCATCGTGCTATATACGATGACTATGCAAATATCTATTCTTTTGAAAAAGATGGAGTAAAGGTCAAGTTAGCCCTATTACCACTAGGAAAATTCAATCGATCAAAAAATGAAGCCAAGTCACTAGTATCTTTAATATCCAAAGCTGGAAGTTTGGAAATTGTAGTAGATCCCCTCAATAGAAAATACAATCTACTTTCCATTAGAAGATGGCCGTTCAAAGAGTTATATGGTACTCATCCCCTCAACCAACTTGATTTAGCATCATCTTCTACTAGCCATTAACATAATACAAATGCAAAGTAAAGGGCAAAGAAGCTTCATGAACAAGTTAGTGCAAGAATTCAGAAACAAATTTCAAAATATAAGGCCCAACAAGACAAACATCGATGGCAGCATACTTTCAAAGAAGGAGACTTGGTATGGATACACTTGCGAAAGGAGAGGTTTCCGAATCAACCTAATGCTAAGTTATCTCTAAGGGCAAATGGACCATTTCGAGTTGTGCAGAAGATCAATGATAATGCCTACAAGATAGAACTACCAGGCTCCCATGGTGTTTCTGCTACTGATCTTTCCCTATACTATGAAGATGATAACTAGACTCGAGGGCGAGTCTCGTCCAACCCGGGGAGAATGGAACAGAAAATCCAATTGAAGATAAAACAAAAAGCCCAATGAAAGAGCCCAGTCTAAGATATAGTCCAGCCTAGAATTAAAAGAACATTCTAGAACTCTCTAGTTCAGGAGGGATGTAGATAATTCTAGAAATATTTTGAAATTTAATAGGGAGATATTATCTCATTAATAAGGAGAGATTTTTGAAATTTTTTTAGACAGATTTACCCCTATTAATAGATATAAATACCCCTTCCCAGTTGTAATTTTCATCATCAATTGAATAAGAATTTAGTTATCCATTTGAGAGTTTTCTCTCTTTTATCTTTTCCAATTTGGCTCCTGAGCCAATTTCTCTATATATTAAAGTTTGAACCATGAAAAACTCTGCAAATAATGCCAATGAAAAGAATTTCCCCAAGTGAGAATGAAAGTACAGATTAAATACAAGGTGTGCATATGTGTTTTTGAAGATATCGTGGTACTTTTCCTTACTCTCCATTATTTTCTTTAACCTTTGAAAAGAGGGTACAATGTGATGGTTGGTTTTCTTGTCCTTTTCTCATCGGAAGAGACAGTACATGGGTTACAAAGTTACATTCGATGTAAACTTTGTTGCTTCTTCAGTCTTCTTTGAACCCATGACCACTTTGCTTCTTCAGTCTTCTTTGAACTCATCACCACTCTACAGTCTGCATTGTTTTTTGCTTTGTGTTGTTTCACAAAGTATACAGTGAAAAGCTAATTTGATACATGAATCAAGTGAACAAAACAACTAACTGCAGCTATATCAAATAGGTGATTGAATGATTAAAACGCTGAAACTTCCAAGAACTCGAACTTCATTGAATTCCATTTCATAATAGGGTAATGAGGTCAATAATAAATAAATTGTATTTATTTTTGAGATCATTGCATTTTTTCTTCAAACCCTTAGATTAAACAACAAATCGGTGTTACTTCTTGAGCAAGCGATAAACTAAGGCATAAAGGATTAAAAATGAATAAAATGTTATACCAAATTTATTAGATCTTTAAATTTGGAAGGAAGAGGGGTTTCATGGTTGCAATAAAACTAAATTCTTTCTGGAAGCTGCTTATGTGCCACAAAGGAGGAGAAAAACAAAAAGCTGCGAAGGTGTGTACGGAATTACCAAGGACTCACCTTAGGAAGCACCAATACTTCACTTTCAGCGAAGTACCGTGTTATATCAGTATTCGATACCAATACTCGATGGATATTTTCCAATACGTATCAGCGAGGAATCAAAATTTTAAATCTTTATCCTTTTTTATTTCAAGATTTAGGTGCAAGTCCGATTCTCTAAAATTTGATTTTGATTTTCTAAAATTCAGTTTTTTAATTAGGAACTAGCCTTTCTGTTTTAGAGTTAATTTATTTCTTTGATGCAATTTTTTGTAAAATAAAAAACAACAAATGTGTTTTGTGAGAAACAAACAAAAGCAAAATATTTTTGTTTAATCTTAAATTCAATTAGGTATAAAATTGAAACATCATCATGCACCTATGCTAATTTTTTTTCCATATTAATGACAAATGCATATTTTTAGTTTTTGAATACTAGTGATCCTATTGAAATTCATACTTTTTTTTTTATAGTGTTCTAACCGTATCCACATCCTAATTTTTTTTTTAAATTGTTGTATATCCATAGCCGTATCATGTTGTATCCGCTACCTGTATCGTATCTATCCTTTGTAACTTTGGCCATCCCTTGTGACTTTTTGGAATCAGCATTCAGTCCAAGGGAGTGTTTGGCAAACAACTTTTTCATTAGCTGTTAGCTGATTTGGCCAAAATCAGCTGGTTGACTTGACAATAAGCTGATTTTGATGTTTGGTAATCAGCTTATTGAATCAGCTGATTGGCCCTAAAAAGCTAAAAATAAAAAAGCTAAAGGGAGTAGCTTTTTCAATTAACTTATCTGAAAAATGACCAAATTACCCTAAATAAATTTTCATATTTTTCATTTTGTCCTTTCTAAAAATTCTTAAAAAATTTAATAATTATAAAAAGTAGATTAATTTAATTTTAAAAAATATTTAATATATAATAATATATTATTTATAATATATCTAATAAATTAATAATAAATTATAATAATCTTAAAAGTTATTTAATAGAATAAATATATAATATTACTTATAAAAACTATTTAATTTTAAAAATATCCAATAATTTAATAATAAATTATAATAATTTTGAAAATTATTTAATAGAATAAATATATAATATTATTTATAAAAATTATTTAATTTAAAAAATATTTAATAATTTAATAATAAATTATAATAATATATTACTTATAAAAAAATTTAATATATTGACTAATATATAAAATTTAAAAATATTAAAATAAAAATACTCAAATAATTCATAAAATATATTCATACCCTCATATGTCATTTTACATACAAACAGTTAATATAAATATCTAATTTTACCAAACACTTTTATTCAAACAGTTAATATAATCAGCTAGTCAAATCAGCTAATACAATCAGCTATTAGCTAACAGCTAATCAAACCAGCTAACCGCTACAGTTATCAGCTGTTTCCCAAGGCCCAAATATGACTTCTTTGGATCAGAGTGAAACTGTCTGCTAAACCATCAGAATCAAGCACTGGATATTTTTTACTGCGCCTAAATGAGATCTCCATACAACACAATCACATTACAAGTGGAAAAATATAGCATCTACGGCAGTGTAAATTTTACAGCCTAATCTGCTCTCCTCTCACTCAACTTCAGTTTGTCACTGCATGATTTCAAATTTTATCAGCAACTGATTGAGTGCTGCTTTTAAGAAAAAGCCGCCAGGAAATAATAAGGAAAAAGGCAGATACATAACAGCATGATAAATTCATTAATCAGAGGAGGGCCACTAGAAAAAATACATCCGTTTGCACTTGCTAAAGAGAACAAAAGTGATTCAGATGAATATACAAGTACCAATTTGTTCTAATCATAATTATACAGAGTCTATATACTGAAAGATTGCAAATTTTTTTGGCCTCCTCTTGCATTAGCATTAGAATATGGAATTGACCTATAAAAATAATATAATAATTGAGAAGGTCTAGAAATATTTCACACACACACATGCCTGGCACACGCTGGTAATATATATATATATATATATATATATATATATATATATATATATTTAAACTCTAATAGTAACATTCTAAATATAGTAACTTTTTCAAATGAAAAGTGAGAAAAATTATAAATTTTTTATTATAAATACATGTAAGGACATGACTCAAGTGTGTCGCTAGCATAACTGATAATAATTACTAGGGACTGCGAAATTGCATGAAGACACAGATTTCAATCTTAGCAACTACAAATAAAATCAGAATGGAAAAGATTTAACAGTTGCATAAAGATCTGATGCCAGGCAGTCTTATCAATGTCTATCCTTGTTTTTTTCTCCTTTATTTGAAATTTTATTAAACAATTATCGTTAACTAGTTCAGTCCAGTCACTCTATATCTGAAATAAAAGAGTAATACCATATGTATTGAAAATAGGATTTGAAATTGGATTTCGAATGGAAGTTAAGGACGTCATTAAATATAGGATGATAAGATAAATTTATAAAGTTTAATTTAATAAATATAAAAAATTCAAAATTCAATTTTAAATCCCTTTTCGCTACTTATAGTATTTTCCAAAATAAAATTGAACGAAAAAAATTGGCACATTTTAAAGGTTTCTGGCAAGCCAGCAGAAATCTGTGGTTGCTTAAACCGTCAAAGTATTGTTAGCACAAAATGATAAATGTGTGACCCAGCAACTTCAAAGGCAAAATTAAGTGTGTTAGGAATTTCTTGAGACAAAAAGAACAAAAAGAACTGTTCAGATAAGCTTTGAGAAACTCTTTTAACAAAAAGGCAGAAAGAACTGTAAAATTCGATGTTGACTGATTAGTTACAAACTGATATATGTAAGTACACTTGAGAACATTTTTCGATGATTGATCCACATGCTAGTTAGTAAACAATTGCAATACATGATGTGTGCCAGAGATCTTCTTTAAAGAAATAGTGTTTAAGAGTAAAGTTGTCGAAAACTCTGCTGTGTATTGACATCTAAAATTTCCATACTTGTATCATCATTTAAAATGTTTATTTTTAAAGAAATTAAGTTAACAAAAAAAAAAAAAAAGAGTGTATTCCATCTCCATGTCTGTACCGCAATTTTATGCACACTACATTTAGGGTACGGGGTTCGTGCTAGCTGTATACTCTAGTTAGAAAATTTTACTACATGAACACATGATTTTTTTCGTTATTTTCCACACTTGTATACTTCACTGCATGTTTCATATAACGTGTATAGAGACAGAGGAATTCTTTATACCGTTTTCCTATGACCCACCTCAACATAACCATGGCAGACAGGTATTTGTTTTTTTATGCTTTTCTGGTGCTCTTTACAATGGCACACTAACTTGATTTCCGACGTCGCACTGATTGATGAATTAAGAAGAGGCCGCTTTTTGAGGAACCAATGCAGGAAACATGTCTACTTCCAAAACGCCAAAATGAAGATTCTTAGCATGATCAAACAAAGCGAGGTTGAGTTCTTTCCTTTCCAAATAGACTCACCTAGGGAAAATCGTCTTCGGCAGTGTCAGTTCCTTAACTACTTTGTCTACATTCTTCAGGAGAGAATTTCCTTGGAAATTATGTTTCTGTTAATTGTTTATTACAAAGAAAAACTCGGAATCCTCAGACTAAAATTTGTCTCGAAATCTGCGGGGAAAGCAAAGCAGGGGGGCCAACATTTTCTCCTCTTTGTTCCCCCCTCCTTCGATACTACAGTTAGTGAAGTACTCTATATATACTTAAGAAAGCAGCCAAAAATTTCCAACACTTGGAACTCGCAGTAAAAGTTAAATCTGCAGAAGAGAAGGGTGAGGGAACTAAAAATGGCCACTGGAGTTGCTAAAATGGTGGTTCAGTGTGTCTTTGAAGGAAGCATTTCATTGAATGACATGGAAAAAGAGAGGAGGCCATACCATAAAAATTGTGGCTGTGCATTGCACACCATGAAGAGTACTATTTTCTCCAATGCTTGTCCTAAGAAAACATGTATCTCATTCCCAAAGAGGAAGTCATGGCCGGAGTGTTGTGTGTCAAAAACTGCTTCCTTGTTCCCTCCCTAATCTTCTCTTCCCAAAACCAGACAATGTCACAGTGACAATCAGCAAGGATCCTATCATAGAGAAGAGATCTATTGATTGAGTTCATCATAGGAGTATTTTTGTAAAGATTCGAAGAAGAAAGGGTTGGAAAGTGAGAGGAGAAGCCATTTTGTTTACTGCTCCTCTATTCTACAGTCACTCTACAAGCTCTTTCTTGCTACATTCCTTTTAAGTCATTTTCTGTTTTTGTCATTCATGTAAAGATTGTAATTGTAGATAGTTTTAATTTCTATAAAAAATTGTAGTTGGCTTCATTGCCTTCTGAAAATGCACAGAAATTACTGTAATAAAATCTAGTAGAAACATTTGTGCAGCATTATACACAAAGGGCACATTATTATGGTAATGCCATCACTTTTTTTCCACTTTCATTTTGTTCTGCAAAATGTTATTAACATTCTCCTTATCTCATCCCACATAACATTATGTGACACAAGAATCTCAGTTTTAAGCCGCAAGGGGTTTGGGTGACTTCAATCCATGCATTCAGTAAAAGGTATTTTTATCCTGTCAGAATCTTGTATGTCCAGAGATCCAAGCTTCTGCCCTTTCATACCTATTACTTCAAATATTCGGATAGCCAAAAAAAATTGACACAGAAATCACCATTTCTCTTTATATATTTGAAGAATCAACCATGAAAAACTCTGCAAATAATGCCCGTGAAAAGAATTTCCCAAGGTGAGAATGGAACTACTGCTTGAATACTAAGTAGGTTTGTTTGTGTCTATGAAGATATCCTGGTATTTTTCCTTACTTTCTCTATTGTTTTCTTCAACATTTGAAAAGAGAACACAATAGAAATAGGACGTGGGTTATAAAGTTGCACTCAAGGTTTGGCGCTTCTCCAGTCTTCTTTGAAGTTATCACCACTTTGCAGTCTTCCCGGCTTAACTTTTTGTTTAGTGTAGTTTCATAACTTCACACATGAATCAAGTAAACAAAACAATTATCTGCAGGTATATTTGTCAATTTATTAGTGCTCTTACTATATAATTTACGAGGGGTTCAAATTTTTAGGAGGTCAAGTGATTTTATTATTAGTGCCTTCATTAAAATCACAAAACGAGTCTATCAAATAAATAAATAAAAAACAGATTGCAATAGGTGATTGAATGGTAAAAAGGTTGAAGCTTCCAACAACTACGACTTCCATTCAATTTTCTTTTTATAATGGAGTAACATCATCAATAATAAATAAATTGAATTTATTTTTCAGATTACAACTTTTTTCTTTAAACTCTTATATTAAAAACTAAATCAATGTTAATTCTTGAGAAAGCAATAAAACCAAGGCAAACAGGATTAAAAATGAATAAAATGTTACCAATTTTCTTACATATTTAATTTGGAAAAAGGGAGGGGGGGGGGTGGTGATGGTTGCATCAAAATTAAATTCTTTCTGGGTGTTGCTTTATGTGCCACAAAGGAGGAGTAAAACTGAAGGCGCCAAATGTATGTATGAAATTACCAAAGATTCACCATCCCTTACGACTTTCTGGAATCAGCATTCAGTCCAAATATGGCTCTTTGGATCTTAGTGAAATCTCCGCCAACAGTCAGAATCAAGCCTTGGATTTCTCAGCAACCAACAATCTTTGAAATTTCAAATTTCTTGTTAAATATAACTTAGTGAGGGGGCACTAAAAATATACATTCATGTATGCTTGCAAAGGAATAAATAAAAGTACTTCAGATGGATATATATCCAAGTACCAAATTGATTAATCATAATCATGTGAAGTTCATATATTGAAGAATTATAACATCTTCCCGCCTCGTCTTGCAGCAACAGTAAAATATGGAATTGATTAAGAAAAAAGCTAAAGACATGCTAGGTGGAGTCACATCCAGGTAATAATTTTTCAAAACTCAGGTAGCAACCTTTCTTATCTTGGAGAGAATTTTTCCAAATGAAAAATAAGAAATATTTTGAAATTTTTATTATGAAGTTGTTATTTGAGTCTAAAAAGTTACTATAAAATTTATGAAGTTATTATCAATCGTGTATGTGCATGACTCCCTTTGTTATGTCACTAGCAGAATTCTAAAAATAATAATAATAAAAAGGCTTGGGACAGCGATATTGCCCAGTGAATGAATGATGGCACAAAGATTTCTATATCATAAACTACACATAAAATCATAATGCAAAGTTTAACAGTTGCATAAAGATCATATGCCAGGCAATCCCATCATCGTCTATCATTTTTTTCTCCTTAATTTGAAATTTTATTGAATAATTACTGTTAGCTAGTTTAGTCCTTTCACTTTGTATCTGAATTAAGATTGTAGCAAAAAAATTAGCGCATTATAAAGGACGTTTCCGGGCAAGTTAGCAGAAAGCTGCGGCTTCTTAAACTATCCAAGTATTGTTAGCACAAAACGATAAATGTAGGCCCTTGCAACTCGAAAGGCGGATGAAATGTGTTAGGAACTTCTCGAGACAAAATGCATTCTTTAGTCATGCCTTGAGCTTTGAACTAAATGCCAGAAAGAACTGTAAAATTAGATGTTGACTGATAAGTGTTAAGGCAACACTTGATTTCCAACTAGACAGAAAAGAAGAAACCAGGTGGCAGACCGAATTTTTTTACTACATATATATCATGTATTATAAGATTTCTCAATGATTTATTTTATGAAATCAATTACAAACAGATATATGTAACCATACTTAAATGTTTTTGGATAATTGATTCACATGCTAGTTTGTAAGCACGAATTTCTTCGCAAAGACGAGTGTTTAAGAGTATGGTTGTTGAAAACTTTGTTTTGACCACTGTATAACATATGGATGCCTAAAATTTTCTTATTCATACCATTATTTTAAATGTTTATTTAGAAATTAAGTAAAAAATAATAATGTATTCCATCTCTATCTGTACCACAATCCTATGGATACTGCGTTTTGGGTATAGGGTCTTGGGCTAACTGTTTCCTTTTAGAAAATTTTTGTACATCCGCCCCTTGTTTTGTACATTATTATCCATACTAGTTACTTCACTGCCTGTTTCATCTGACATAACATGCATATAGACAGATGAATTCTGTGTATCATTTTCCTATGACACTCGTCACATAAGCATGGCAGACAGATCTTTGTTTTTTTCCTTCTCTTGTGCTCTTTACCATTTCCTACTAACTTGATTTCCACGTTTCCAACGACACAGTGACTGAAGTATCAACAAAAAATAATATGCTTACTCTGGGTACTGATGATTTTCATAGGAATACTCACAGTATGATGAAACATAGTTGCAAGAGTGCCATTCCTTCCAGAAAGTTAGAAAAATTCAGGAGACGCTGCTTTTTGAGGAACCAATTCAGGAAGCATGTCTACTTCCAAAACGCCAAAAATGAAGATTGTTAACATAATCAAACACAGCGATCTTGAGTTCTTTCCTTACCAAGTCACCTAGGGAAAATCGTCTTCTGCAGTGTCATTTCCTTAACTACTTCGTCTAGATTCCTCTGGAGAGAATTCCCTTGGAAATTATGTTTCGGTTAATTGTTTACTCTACAAAGAAAAACTCAGAATCCTCAGAGACCAAAATTTGTCTCAATCTGCGAGGAAAGCAAAGCAGGGGCCAAAATTTTCTCCTCTTTATTTCCCCATTCTTCGATACTACAGTTAGTGAAGTACTCTATATATACTTAAGAAAGCAGCCAAAGATTTCCAACACTTGGAACTAGCAGTAAAAGTTAAATCTGCAGAAGAGAAGGGTGAGGGAACTAAAAATGGCAACTGGAGTTGCTCAAATGGTGGTTCAGTGTGTCTTCGAAGGAAGCATTTCATTGAATGACATGGAAAAAGAGAGGAGGCCATACCATAAAAACTGTGGCGGTGCATTGCACACCATGAAGAGTACTATTTGCTCCAATGTTTGTCCTAAGCAAACATGTATCTCATTCCCAGAGAAGAAGTCATGGCCGGAGTGCTGTGTGTCAAAAACTGCTCCCTTGTTCCCTCCCCAATATTCTCTTCCTAAAACCAGACATTGTCATAGTCACAGTCAGCAAGGATCCCGTCATAGAGAAGAGATCTATTGATTGAGTTCATCATAGGAGTATTTCTGTAAAGATTCAAAGGAGAAAGGGTTAGAAAGTGAGAAGCAGAGAAGCTATTTTGTTTATTGCTTCTCTCTTGTACAGTCACTCTCTGGTGCATTCCATGATGATTGATTCAAGGAATAAAGTGCGCAACAAGCTTTTTATTGCTACGCTCCTTGCAAGGCATTTTCTGTTTTTGTCATTCATGTGAAGATTGTAATTGTAGATAGTTTCATTTTCTATAAAAAATTGTGTTTGGCTTTATTGCCCTCTGAAAATGCACAGAAATTACTGTTCAGCAATTCTAGTAGAAACATTTGTGCAGCATTATATACAAAGGGTAAATTATTGTGGAAATGCCATCACCTTTTTGCCCTTTCATTTCGTTCTGCAAAATGTCATTACCATTGTCTGCATCTCATCCCACATAACATAATGTGACACAAAAATCTCAATTTTGAGCTACAAGGGTTTAGTCGACTTCAATCCTTGCATTCAGTCAAAGGTATTTTTCTCCGGTCAAAATCTTGCACGTCCTAAGGTCCAAACCCTTTCATACCTATTACTTTGAATGTTCGAATAGCCAGAATAAATTTGACATAAAAGTCACCATTTCTCTATATATATTTCAAGTGTCAAACATGAAAAACTCTGCAAATAATGCCTGAGAAAAGAATTTCCCAAAGTGAGAATGGAACTACTGCTTGAATGCTAACTAGGTGCATTTGTGTCTGTGAAGATATTCTGGTACTTTTCCTTACTCTCTCCATTATTTTCTTCAACAGTTGAAAAGAGGGCACAATGGGCAAAAATACCGGATTACGCAGATTTTATAAACAATTTATCGTTTTACCGTAGTTTGTAAACTAATTACCAGAATACGCAGGGCGCCATTCAAAATGGCGCCCGGAAGCCTTTGAGGCGCCATTCAGAGTGGCGTCCTCCCCTTGGAGGCGCCTTTTGAAGTGGCGACCCCTAGGCGGGAGGCGCCATTCAAAGTGGCGCCCTCCGTAAGGAGAAGGCGCCATTTGAAAAGGCGCCCTCGACGCCATTTTTTCAAAATTTGAATTGGGAGGCGCCTAATGAAATGGCGCCTCCCCCCTTCTATATATTCTCCCCCTCGCCCCTTCGCACTCCCCAACTCCAAACCCTTTCGCAGCCGCTGTTATTCTCTTCTTTCTTCATAAATCTTGCAGCCACTTCCCGCAATTCTTGTCATCCATAGTATTTTATATTCCTTCGTTCACAAATTATCATCTGTTCTTTCTTTTGTGCATTTCATTCGGAAGCATTTTCTGCTTTGGAGCAAATCTGATCTTCTTTCACTTCTTGCTTGGTTAGTATATTTATAATTTTTATATTTATGTTATATTTTTTTAAATTAATTATTATGATTTATGACATGAAATGATGATCTAGGATTTAGAAAAAATTTATACAAATTTATATGATCTGTTATAATTTATAATTTTTACTTGTTTATATTTTGATAATTTTTGTATTTATATTATAATATTTATTTTATGTTAATTATTATGATTTATGATGTGAAATGGTGATCTAGGATTTAGAAAAGATTTGTACAAATTTATATGATATGTGATAGTTTATATTTTTTACTGGTTAGTATTTTTATAATTTCTGTATGTATATTATAATTTGTATTTCATGTTGACTATTATGATTTATGATGGAAAATGATGATCTAGGATTTAGAAAAAATTTATATAAATTTATGTGATCTGTGATAGTTTGTGATTTTTACTGGTTAGTATTTGTATATTTTTTATATTTATATTATAATTTTTATTTTATGTTGATTATTATGATTTATAATGTGAAATGATGATCTAGGATTTAGAAAAAATTGAAGCTTTAACATATTATATTTTTTAGAAAACTAACATGTTATTAACAATATTTTTTTTACAATCATTAATTATATTTTTTAATTTATTACAATATTTTAAGTAAATTGAAGCTTTAATATACATTTTTTTAACAAAAATAAATAATTTCATATTATATTCTATAGAAAAAAGTTAGTGATTAAATTAAATATTATTTATATAAATATCTTTAAATTTTGGTTGATGATAATTTTTAAATATTATATTTTAAATTTAAACTACATCAACTAAAAGTTCTCAGAGGGTTTACAGTTCGTACATAATTTATTCTTCATTTCATGTACTTTGCTGAATTTTTCCTTCTTTATTTCTTCAATCATTCTATTAAAAGTTGAAATACAATATATTGAATAATATTAATATAATATAATTTCATATTTTTGACATAAAATTATTTTTAATGACCAAATATATTTTTTTGAAAAATTTATGTTATGAAAAACGCTAATTGAAATAACTAACTATATATTTTAGTTTTAATGATAGTAGTTAAGAATAAAAATTAATTATCTTTTAAAATTCATTAATATTTTCTTGATATAAAAATTCAAACACTATTTTAAATTGAATATACATCAATAAAATTTTATATATATTTTTATTTTTATTCCTTTAATATATTATCTTACAAAATATATTTAATTTAGCGTGATTTTTGCATAATTTTTTAATTGATACAATAATATCTAATAACTTTTACTTAGAGATTAAAGTTATTAAATTATCTAACAAATTTTTCTTTCATGCAGAGGCTTTCTTCTGTTTGCTTCTCCGAATACTTACCAGTTAATATTTTTAGAAAATTTATGCTTATATTATAATTTTTATTAGTCATAGTAAAAATATTTTTTATATTGGTAGAAAAATTTATTTAGAATATTATGATATAAATAATATAGATTTGTTTATTTTATATTGATTGTTATGATTTATGATGTGAAATTATGATTTAAGATGTGAAGTTATGATTTATGAAAATTTTGTAGGAATTTATATGTAATGTGATTGGTTGTGCTATTAAAAAAATAACAAACGAGATAAAGAAGGGTGTCCTAATATAGGTCTTACGACCTAGGTGAAAGTTATATTTAGAGAATTTTTTCATGTGAAATCTTAATATATCATAAGAGAGGTACTAAAAAAAATTCTAGGATATGTGAATGTAACCAAAAGCCTTAAAAAAATAGGATATTGTTATTGAAAATTTGAACTTTTTTGTATTTAAATAGTAGATATTATAAATGCAAGAATAGTAAACGTACTTAAAAAAATTATACTATACATAGGTTTATTTAGGAAGAATTAAAATATATATGGAGGTATTGGCAATAATAATGTGTACATAATTTTGGTTGCTATTTGGTAGTAGGTGTGAACGGAGAAAAAAGCCGTAAAAATAAAAAAGATAGTGTATTAAAAATATTAACTAATTTAATTAATATAATTTGTGCAAAATAATCAAGAAAAATGATAATTGAAAGAGATAAACTAAACCATAGATAAGATTATATAGTCAAATATTATAATAGTTTTGGAAAAGAAATAACATTTGCTTGGCCGAAAAAATAATCCTATTATTACGTAGTATTAATAGAATACCTTGCAAAATAGTAATACATCCCGTTCATTTTTAATTATAGTATTAAATACTAGTACACTCATTTATGAGAACAAAATTTATATATGAGACTATCTGTCAGTTGTGGGGGTGCAGTGAGTATTTTGCAGCTAAAAGTAAGAAGATGAAGAAAAGTTTAATTACTTTTATATATTCAAATGGTACAATTATTGAGGGATTAATGGGGGTAATGTACGATGGACCTCTCCCAAAAGCATTGAAATTAAGAGGATGCAGCACTATGGATGTTTTGCGGGAGAGAATTCATGCCTGACTGAAGCTTCATGAAGATCAAGTTGTGGGGAAGATTGTTTACAGGTTTCCACAGCATCAAACAGAGGCTCAATACATGACATACGAAAATTATAATATATATAAATAATATCATAAAATATATATAATTGTATTTTAAAAATTATAATTTTATTATAAATAATAATAAAATAAAAATTATGTAAATAAATATATAAATTTATAAAATTTAATTAATTAAATATTAAATATTATGAAATGCGAAATGGGGCTGGGGGAGGCCTCAAGTGAAATGGTGCCTCCCAGCTCCTTCCACTGATCCAACAAGCTAGGTGCAGCGAAGGCGCCATGTTGAAAGGCGCCTTCAGCGCACGCCCAATCACGCCATACAGTGCGGCGCCCTTCGTACTTTGGTAAATACTTTCAAAACTGCGGTAAAGTGGAAAAAAGTTTATAAAATATCCGTATTTTGGTATTTTAACCATACAAATTCTTGTGTTGAACTTTGTACTTAAATTGCACAAGTCTGTTAACTTAGTGTGTGTTTAAATTTCATTCTAATGTAATGCTTGTCGTGGCAGATGGCATCCACATCCTGACGCGTTGATCCTGGACCACGAGATCCTTCACTGCTGACGGCTCAGGCCTCACACATATCCCACTCGATTTGGGCAGGCCATGTATGGAAATAGTTAGATCTTAATAAACTTGGTTAAACCATTTCTGAATTGTCAGACGTGATAATTGGTAATTTTTTTTCTTTTGCAGCCTGACCGTGTGCTCAGGATTCGACGAGCTCATCACTACCATCACCAGCAGCCGCCAGAGTTGATTGTCCCCTTTTTACGAGAGGCAGGCTTTTACGGCTTGGCGATGTGTGAGTTTGTGCCGATCGACCATCAGTTGATCAGTGCTTTTGTAGAGAGGTGGAGGCCGGAGACACACACCTTTCACATGCCGCAAGGAGAGATGACTATTACCCTGCAGGATGTTGCTTTTCAGCTCGGCCTACCCATTGACGGTCGAGTAGTGATGGGGTCTACTGTGTGGGGATGGGGAGCCCTGATAGAGGAGTATTTGGGACTCCAGTTACTGGTGGATGAGAATGTCATCAGAGGGGGCGACTGAGGATGAGTTAGTTGGAGAGGCATTTCACTCATCTTCTAGATGATGCGGATGAGGTGACAGTGCAGAGATTCGCCCGGGCTTACATTTTACGTCTCATTGGTGGGACGTTATTTCCAGACCATTCCGGCACATATGTCCACCTCATGCACTTACCCTTGATCGGACACTTACATGAGGCTGGGACGTACAGTTGGGGATCTGCTTGCCTGGCATATCTGTACAGAGAGCTCTGCAAGGCCACCGCTCCGGATTACAGGGAGATAGGAGGGTGTTGCCTACTACTGCAGCTCTGGGCATGGGATAGATTTCCCACTATCGCTCTCGCGATAGCTGTTTTAGACATACCAGAGGGGGATGCAGGGATTGGCCCCTTAGCACACAGGTTAGAAAATTTTTCAACTTTCATTTATAATTAAGTTTACTACGAAGTTGTTTAACTTTGTTATTGTACTTAGCAGGTGGCACTATCAGAAGACGTTCCAGGATAGTCCGGCACACAGCCTACCCCATTACAGATACGTGCTGGATCGTCTTCGACTTGACCAGGTATGTAGGGGATAATAGATTTTTTTACTTCAGGGCTTTGTCCATTCCATTATCGCATTTAAATGACAACCTAAATTTGCAACTTCAGATCGCCTGGATCCCGTACACTGAGGAGGTTACCGCATCACTGCCTCAATACTGCTTTGACGGGAGTGACACGTGGACAGCAGTGGTGCCGCTCATTCACTTTCAAATTGTCGAGTGGCACCAGCCTGATAGGGTTTTGCGGCAGTTTGGACTACGCCAGGCTATTTCAGAGCCACCGAAGCAGGTGGCGGAGGTCCATTGCCTTCACTTGTCCGGTCGGCATGATGAGGAGTGGCACATCTGCCATCAGCCGTATATTGCACTCTGGGATATCCGACGAGACTTGTGTGCTATCGCCGAGCCGACCACACGTCTAATTCTAAGACCACGATCCGATTACATGACATGGTACAGACGGGTTACCAGGCGATGTATTACACCCGTTGGGGGAGTGCTAGACCTTGTGGTAATATTGTGTGCTAGTTTTCTGTATTTGATTTTCTTTAAATGCATTAGTATTATAACTAACTTTAATGTCAAAAATTTACACGGGTAGATGAGGTTTCCATACTACAGGACTTCATTACCCCTGAGGGGCAGGCTATGTTCACCTTCGATGCGCTTAGATTAGCGACGGAGTCCATCATTCATGCCATTCAGGAGGTTGTTCATGTGATTATTGACTCACATGCAGAGCCAGCTCCTCATGCCCATCATATCCCAGACCCTGCGGAGGGTGACCATGATCAGCCTCGCTCTCGCCGACGACGTCGCACTGCTCCACGACATACGTCGCAAGTTGATGTTCCGTCCGCTTTGATAGTGCAGCAGATTCCACCTTCGACTGCCCAGGAGACCATGACAATGATGCCTGATGTTACTGCCTCATCTCATGTGTACCCTACTGCACCTGATGATCCTTCATCCTCGACCATGTTCCCGGCTGCACTATATGGGCCGTCATCATCCCAGATGTACCAGTTTCCTCCTGGTGTTCCATCCACATTCTAGGCATTTCCACACATACCAGGAGTTTCGTCTTCATTCTATGCCTTTCCTTCCAGTGATGCTGGTCCATCGCAGCCATATTGTCCTGCATTTGATTGGCATACTCAGGATCAGGAATTAGCACATGGTGGCATGATGACAGACGACTCAGAGCTTGTAGATAGAGGTAGAGGTGGAGGCAGAGCGGGAGTCAGGGGCAGAGGCAGAGCGAGAGCTGGAGGTAGAAGAGACACAGACACTGGGGATGTGACTCCCGAGCCTGCGCAGAGGGTTAGTAAATACGGCCGCCACATTACTGATCCTGGATGTGGGACTAGACATCACTTACGTAGACATTAGCTTTCTT
This sequence comes from Sindora glabra, assembly GCA_020226215.1. Lineage (NCBI taxonomy): Eukaryota > Viridiplantae > Streptophyta > Magnoliopsida > Fabales > Fabaceae > Sindora > Sindora glabra. The sequence goes on along the minus strand of CM035232.1, from coordinate 17,257,530 downwards.
TTCCATGTTTATTGTATATTTATGTACATTTATCTTACTACTTTATTACCAAACATCAACATTTAGGATGATTTTACTACTTTATTGTCAAACATCAACATTTAGGATGATTTTACTACTTTATTGTCAAACATCAACATTTAGGATGATTTTACTACTTTATTGCCAACACATCAACATTTAAGATGATTTTAATTACTACAACATTTTTAATTGCTTGCGTAGGAACAATTATAAATAATAATAAACTTCAAAATCATTGCAATATTTAATTTTTTTAAAAAAATGATGATAATGACATCTCCCAAATATAATAACTAACATTATTAATTATCATGCTTTCACAATTGTTATAATTATCTGCTCTTTTTTTATTTACCATGTGAAAATAAATAAATAATATTAAATTAATTTAATAAATTTTATATTCATAATATGAAATATATTTTTTTAATTAAATTTTTTTCTCATTATTTATTTAAATATCAAAAAATTAATAATATTAATTATAATATTTGAAGGATAAATAACCATCATCCTTGTAAATGACATTAAATGCTGTGTTTATTCAATACGTTATGAGTCGAGTTCACCAAACATTTAAGAATAAAAATACGTAGCACAATTGTCAACGTAGATGGGGATGCTACACATGTACAGTACCAAAATTCAACTCTCTTGGATTCACAGTCGACACGGTCACCGGCTAATTAACTTAGAAATGAGGAGCAAGGGTACCGTAGGCCAAAGGCGCCATATCGCCTGCCGTCCCTTCCCTTCAGCGCCAACGACGCCATTTCGTCTAGCGTACCTCTACATGCCATTTGACGTCTCTCCACCGCTGTGCATATCTTCTGTGCTTATTTCAATAAAATGTTTCGAAGGAACGATAAAACGAATAATAGTTTCTTAAAAAATAGTTAATCGGTACTTTTCCCTCTCATTGCTAAAATATTTTATCATTGTGATGAAATAAAAAATAACTAATTCATGTTACAATTTTGATTTCATTACAAAATGAAAAGATTATTGTAACGAAATAATCACATTTTTTTAAATTTTCAGCTATCTTCAACCTCGTCATTTCGCATTTACTTTGTTATAAAAAAAATAATTTTATTGAGATAAATACAAAGTGGCAAGAATATTATTGGAATAAATATAAAATAAAAAAATATATTTATTTCGTTATATTTCTTTTCATTTTTAACAATCTTCAACTTCGTATATAAAGAATATTATTGAATAATTCAATAAATTTACTTATGTGTAATAACATATTAAATAATTACTTGTAATAATATAATTTTAAAAAATGATAAATATTAAGTGTCATTGGATCAAATTTTGAGAGATATTAATATAAATTACGTAATTATTCTTTATTGATCCTATATTTTTTAAATAATATTTAATTATTTACTAAATATTTATCATTTTTATTCATTATATTATTATCATTAACTACTTTCTATTTAATTCCTATAATAAATTTATGTATTAGATATCAAAGTGGAGTTAATATATTTTTATATGACATCAAATATAATTATAAAATGAGTAATTTATTTTTAAAAATTTATTTTGAGTCACAATCATATATTATTTATTTTTAAAATTTTTATTTTCAAATGATATCAAAATTAATTATTTCTGAAAAGAGGGCGCCACCTTGAATGGCGCCCTCAAAAGTTCCCAGAGGTGCCATCTTGGATGGCACCCCCCATATGGCGCTATCCCAAATGGCGCCTCTTCCATCCGTGCGTATTTTGGTAATAAGTTTTAAAAAAATGGTAAAACGAAAATAAATTTCATAAAAAATAGTAAAATGGTATTTTATCCAACACAATGCGATGGGTGATTTTCTTCTCCTTTTGTCATTAACAGAGACAGGAGATGGGTTATAAAGTTACACTCAAGGTAAACTTTGTTTTTTCTTTAGTCTTTTTTGAAGTCATCACCACACCGCAGTCTTACACGCCTAACTTTCTGCTTAGTGTAGTTTCACGTCGTATACAATGAAAAGCTAATTTCATGCATGAATCTTGTAATAAAACAATTATCTGCAAGTATATTTGTCAATTTATAATTGCTTTTACTATATAATTTTTTGAAGGGTTTAAATTTTCAAGAGGTTAAGTGGTTTTATCATTAATGCCTTCTTTAAAAGGTGAATTCTATGATATCCATTGTATTTCAAAATTTAGAGAGATGTAGCAGTTTTAAAAATTATCAGATTAAGATTGTTTAATCACATTTGTTAAAAAATAAATAATTGTGATTGAATAATTTTGATGTAATGATTTTTAGTCTTACCATGTCATTTTGGATTTTAAAACTCTTGTGATATTGTAGCAAGAACTTCTTTAAAATCACAAAGAAAATTAAACGATTGTGATATAAAATAGGCGATTGAATGCTAAAACGGTTGAAACATCCAAAAACTTGAACTTCCATTGAATTTTCATTTTATAATGAGGTAACAAGGTCAATAATAAATAAAGATTTAATTTTTTAGATTACTACTTTTTTTACATTTTTTTCAACCCCTTAGATTAAACACCAAATCAATGTTACTTCTTGATCAAGCAATAAAACTAAAAGGAAAAAATAGGATTAAAAATGAATAAAATGTTAGCAATTTTCTTACATTTTTAGCTTGGAAAGGACATTGGGGAAAAAAAGGGTTGATGGTTGTATCAAAATTAAATTCTTTCTAAAAGCTGCTTTATGTGCCACAAGGGAAGAGGAAAATTGAAAATACCAGAGGTATGAATGAAATTACCAAAGATTTACCATCCTTTAGGACTTTTTGGAATCAACATTTAGAAAAAAAATATGTTTCTTTGGATCTTAGTGAAATCTTTGTCAACAGTCAGAATCAAGCTTTGGATTTCTCAACAACCAACATTCTTTGAAATTTTCAATTTTTTTGTTAAATGTAACCTAATTAGAAGGCCACTAAAAATATACATTCATGTGTGCTTGCTAAGGAATGAATAAAAGTAATTCAAATGAATATATATCCAGGTACTAAATTGATTAATCATAATCATGTGAAGTTCATATATTGAAGGATTACAACTTTTTTCCACCTTGTCTTGTAGTAACAATAAATTATGGAATTGATTTATAAAATTAATAATAATAAGAAAGACTTGGGACTACAAAATTGCATAGTGAATGAATGATGGCACAAAGATTTCTATCTCAGAAACTCCAAATAAAATCATAATATAAAAGCTTTGAGAGTTGCACAAAGATCAGATGCTCGGTAGTCCAATCACCATCTAATTTTTTTCCTTAATTTGAAATTTTATTAAATAATTACTACTAGCTAGTTTAGTCATGTCACTATATATCTAAACTAAAATTATAGCAAAACAATTAGCTCTTAAAAAAGGAAGTTTCCAAACAAGCTCTATGGGTTACTCAAACCATCCAAATATTATTAGCAAAAATGATAAATGTATGACACTTTTGTTAACCTCAAAGGATAAATAAATTATCTTTTGATGATTACAAACTCATTAAGCACTACTATATAGCTTTTCTTTGATGATCATGCACTACTTAATTGCTAGGACAAGCCAAAGGAATGGAAGATCCATAGAAACCTAGGTCCAATTCTTTATAATGTTAGATAGCGAATGATAGAAATTTCAAAATTCAAGAATCTAATTATTCAAACTTATTTAGCAAATTGTTTTGATTGTTTTTTTTTCTACAAACATGCATAAAATGTTGTTGAACTTGTCCCTATGAAAATTTGTTTAAAATCTTGAAAATGGGATTAAAATTAGCTAGTTCTTGGCTGTATGTTTGTTATGCCAAGTTTTTACTTGAAAATAAGGGAAACTGGAACCTAATTGTCAACTGTTAGAGGCTTAACAGTTGACTGCTAGCTTTATTCCCTACTTTTAGTGGAAATTGGACTAATAGTCAAATGTTGGAGGTATAACAGTTGACTATTAGCCTCGAGTTTCATTTAGAAGTTTGTGGGCAAGCACCAATTTGAATTTTTACTGAGTGTAATAGCTATAGTCTACCAAACTTATCCTAAATCACCATATAATGATAATATTTCATTTTTTACACTTATATAAGTGAATGTTATGATGAAACTCACCAAATTTACTCATTTCTCATTGTGTAGAAACCACTAAAAGCATTTTCTTAAGCTTTATTGATCTTTCTCTCTTCTCTATCGAGCTTTGCATTGTGTAATCCAACTATTGAGAGTTGAGAGCTTGTATTTCTTTAATTCAAATCATATTTATTTTACAAATTAACATGTGAAATCCTTATGAAATTTAGGAATGTGGTTTCTTGTATAGATAAAGCTTTGAGTGAGGAATCTTAATGGAAGTATTGTGTATTCAAGAACATCTTGTAAGAGATTTCTTTAAGTGTCTAACTCAAATTTAAAAAGATAATAAATTAGAAAAATCTAAGCTCAATTGGGCTTGATAGTGGATGTAATTTTTAGAGTATTAGATCTTCAAGTTCTTTATTGTGTAATCCAACTGTTGAGAGTTGAGAACTTGTATTTCTTTGATTCAAATCATATCTATTATACAAATTAGCATATGAAATCCTTATGAAAATCAGGAATGTGGCATTTCTTGTATAGATAAAGCTTTGAGTGAGGAATCTTAATGGAAGTATTGTGTATTCAAAAATATTTTGTAAGAAATTTCTTCAAGTGTCCAGTTCAAATATAAAGAGATAGTGAATTAGCAAAATCTAAGCTTAATTGGCTTCGTAGTGGAGTAATCTTTAGAGTATTGGATTTTCAAGGCGAACTACTATAAATCATTGCATTTGATTTTCTCTAACTCTAACTTTCTTAATTTCAACATTTTATCTTTAAATATTCTTAGATATATTTGTGTTCATTTATTTGTCCTTGTGGCTTGTTGAAATTGTAAATTAGACATTATTTGTAAAGTGGTTACAAATAATTGATCAAGAGTTTCCAATACATTTGATTTAAAAAGGAGTTGGAAAACTAAATTATTTTTAAAAAAAGTGATAAAAATTCTAAAACACATTTCACCCTTCTCTTGAGTGGAATCCTTGGTAACACCAAACTTCAAAGGCAAATGACGTGTGCTAGGATCTTCTTAAGATAAAAATTATAAAAAATACATTGTTTAATCAAGTGTTGAGAAATTATTTAAACCAAATGTCAGAAAGAACTGCAAAATTGGATATTGACCAACAAGTGTTAAGGTAATTCCTGATTTCCAACTCCATAGAAAAAAAGAAACAAGGTGGTAGACCAAAATCTTTTACTACATATCATGTATTATAAGATTACTGAATCATGTATATTATAAAATCAATGACAAATAGATATATGTAAGTCTACTTAAATGTTTTAGAATAATTGACCCACATGCTAGTTTGTAAACCATTGTAGTATATGATATGTACCAAAGACTAGTGTTTAAGAATATAGTTGTTGAAAACTTTATGTTGGACAGTCAAAATCCTACTATTATTATCTTTGATTGTATTCTTTTTTTGTATAGATTCTTTTCCTCTTTATTAGGATAAATAATTAAGACATATTTGCTCTTACAAATTTAATCTGTATTTCCTTTATTAGGATAGATAATTAGAACAGATTTATTCCTATAATTTAGCTATATTCTAGGAAACTAATTATGAGTATTAGCCTATAAAATGTAAATACCTTTTGTACAAAAATGTAAAAGATTTCAGAGTAGTTTTTTCTTTATTTCTTTCAACTTGGTATCAAAGCTCTTGATTTAGGAGACTCTGCTTCCACACTTTAAACCTAGCCTACTTTTATTGTAGAACAACCACCTTCATTGTGGCAGCTTGTTACTTCTTTTCTTCTTTATGCTTATATTGCATAATCACTAAAACCTTTCAAGTTACCTCTATTTCAAAAACCTATATCCTATTAACAGATCCTAGCTACCACACAAATTCTCCTTCATATCTAGCCTAGAAATTATCGATACCTCTAGCACCATACATTAAATCACAAACCTGAGTTCAATACCCCTTAGTAAAAAGGCACTAAAACACTTGTAGACTTTTATGGATTCCTTTAGTAAGTTTTCTAATTCTTACTCTTTGGCTATGAATGGTAAGAACCTGTGTCCCTTATCATCTTATACTTTAAAGGTTATCTCTAAGGATTCTTGGGTTCTTGATTCGGTGTCACTAATCATATGACCTTTCATTCCTTTAATTTCACATCATATTAACCCTTCTCTAATAATCATCATATAACTGTGGCTGATGACTCCCATACATCAATTGTAGGTTATGGTAATATCAAACTCAATCCCTTCTTAAACTTGCAAAATGTACTTTATGTCCCCAAACTCTTTATTAATCTTATCTTTATTCATAAACTCACTAAAGACTTGAATTATGCTATAACTTTTTTCCATTCCCACTATATATTTCAAGACCTTGCCACGAAGAGGATGATTGGAGTTACTAAGGAACAAGAAGGGTTGTATCATTTTCTCAATATGAAAGCTTTAGGTAGATCTGGTCAGAAATTATTGTATTCTTATCATTCCTATTTCGAAACTCCTGCTTCTCAAATTTGGTTCTAGCATAAGTGACTCAGACATCCTCCATTTGCCTTACTTAAGTTTATGCTCCCTTCTTGATTTTTGAAAGAGTTTGTTGAGTCTTTTAATTATAATGTTTGTTAATTTGCAAAACACCATCATGTTAGCTTCCCTTCAAGCTCTAATAAAAGTTTTGAACCTTTTTACCTTATTCATACTAATGTTTGGGGTCTTAGTATTGTTCTTAATATTTCTAGTGCAAAGTAGTTTGTTTCATTTATTGATGATTGTATTTGGGTCACCTGGGTATTTCTTATGAAAGATAAATCTGAAGTATATCAATTGTTTGTTTAATTTTATCGTATGATTCAAACATAGTTTGAGAAATTTATTAAGCACTTGAGGTATGATAATAATAGAGAATATGTGAACTAAAATATCTCTAGTTTTCTTAGAAAGAATGGTATTATTCATGAAATTATATGCATGGATACATCCTAATAGAATGGGATAACTAAAAGAAAAAATAGACACTTACTTGAAATTACTAGAGGCTTTTTATTCCAAATGTTAGTTCCAATTCATATGGGGGGAAATTATTTTAACTGTCACTTATCTAATAAACCAGATACCCACTCAAATTCTTGGTAGTATTAGTCTTGTCCATATTATATCATTCCTCTTTCCTTTTATTCCTGTTATGCAAAGTCTTGAACCTCGTGTTTTTAATTGTGTTACTTTTGTTCATATACATTGCTAGCATCATAGTAAACTTGATCCTTATGCTGTTAAATGCATTTTTCTTGGATATGCTCTTAATAAGAAGGGATATAAATGTTATCACCCTTAAAGTAGGCATTTCTCTATCTCTATGGATGTCACCTTTCACGAAAACTAGTCCTTCTTTACTCCCTTTTAGCTTCAAAGGGAGAGTAATACTTTGGAAGTTGAGATTTCTTTCCAAACCATGGTATTCTACTATTTCCTTCGTATATGTCTTTTAATACTCCAAAATTAATATCTTTTACTAATCCTCCACTTGAAGCTACTAAAGATAGTACATCAAAACTGGTATACCAAAGGAAGAGATAGCCTTAATTAAACTTGTAACATCTTCAATCATCTGAACCAATGGTAAGTACTATAGATACTAATGCCCATAATTCTTAACTTGAAACTTTAAATATCCCCTTGAGTGATTGTGATCTTAACTCAGATGAATTACTTATTGTATTAAGGAAAGGGAAAAAATCTTATGCTAAGTGCCTCATTTCTTAATTTGTCTATTCTAAATATCTTTCTTTGCAATACCAGAGCTTTATTTCAGCTATTGATTCTATAAGAATTTCCATGATAGTTGAGGAAGCAATGAAGGATAAAAACTGGATCCAAGCTATGAATGAGGAAATGGAGGCATTGGAAAAGAATGGAACATATGTAGTAGTTGAGAGACCAAGTGAAAAAAGACCAATAGGGTGTAATGGATATACACTATGAAATATCGATTTGATGGTACATTGAATTGGTATAAAGCAAGGTTAGTTGTAAAAGGGTACACACAAACTTATGGAATTAACTATGAAGAGACATTTGCTCCAGTGGCCAAGATGAACACAATGAGAATTCTATTCTTTCTTGCTACTCATTTTTAATGAGAATTTTATCAATTTGATGTAAAAAATGCTTTCCTTCATGAAAACTTGAAGGAGAAATTTTATATGGAGATTCCTCTTGGATATGATTCTTATGGTGAAAGGAATAAGGTATGCAAGTTAAGAAAGGCCCTATATGGATTGAAACAATCCCCCTATGCTTGGTTTGGAAGATTTATGAAGATGATGATAGCCTTTAGGTAAAAATAAAGTCAAGGTGATCATACACTCTTTTTCAAATGTTCACCGGAAGGTAAACTTACTATACTACTTGTGTATGTGGATGATATCATTATTTTAGGCAATGATCTAGCTAAAAAATTACTTCTAAAGAAAAGATTGGCTACTAAGTTTGAAACAAAGGATCTTAAGAGATTAAGATATTTCCTTGGAATTGAAGTTGCCTACTTTAAATAAGGTATATTTATTTCCCAATAGAAATATGCGTCCTTAATCTTCTCAAGGAGATTGGAAAGCTTGGATGTAAAGCTACAAGTGTACCTATTAAGCAAAATCACAGAATGGGTAATGATAAAGAAATCCCCAAAGCCGATAGAGGTTAATATCAAAGGATGGTAGGAAAATTGATATATCTAGCACACACCAAACCAGATTTAACATATGCTATTAGTATTGTTAGTCAATTTTTGCATAAACTAAGGATGAGACACTTATAGCCTGTGGATAAGATACTCCATTATCTCAAAGCTACACTAGGAAAAGGCCTACTATTTAAAAGGGATGGAAATCTATCCATGAAACTGTTCACTGATGCTCATTATGCAAGCTCAGTGACTGAGAAGAGGTCAACATCAAGCTACTGCATGTTTCTTAGAGGAAATCTTGTAACATGGAGAAGCAAGAAGCAAAATGTAGTTACAAGGTCAGGTGTAAAGGCAAAATTTAGGGCTATGGCACAGTGAATATATAAGTTATTATAAATGAAGATCATTCTAGATGACTTAAAAATAAAGTATGAAGCCCTTATGAATTTGTTCTATGACAACAAGTAAGCTATTAGTATTGCACATAATCCTGTTCAACATGACAGGACCAAGCATTTAGAGATTGATTAACACTTTACTAAAGAAAAACTGGACAATGGACTAATCACTATAGTATATGTTCCTTTGGGACTTCAATTAGCCGATGTACTAACTAAAGGCCTTCCTATAGAATGGTTTCAAGTACTTACTAGCAAACTGGGAATGATAGATATTTGTTCACCAATTTGAAGGGGAGTGTTGGATGGTCAAAATCCTACTATTATTATTGATTATATTCCTTTTTTGTACAGATTTTTTTCCTCTTTATTAGGATAAATAATTAGAACATATTTGCTCCTACAAATTTGATCTGTATTTCCTTTATTAGGATCGATTCATTCCTATAATTTAGCTCTATTGTAGGAAACTAATTATGAGTATGAGCCTATAAAATGTAAATACCTTTTGTATAGAAATACAGAAGATTTTAGATCAGTTTTTTCTTTATTTCTTTCAACTCTTTGTTTTGACCAATGTATTATATATTGGTGCCTAAATTTTTTGTTATACAAATCTTGCATTTTTTATTATCTGATATAGTTAATTAATTTCATATATATTAAGAAAGTGATTTAATTTATTTATTTTTAATAAACTTTCCCATACTACTTTTTAAGCATAAAATTTAAAATAGTTGAAAATAGAGAGAGAAGTATAATGGTATAAATGCAAGTAGGTTGAGAATGTAAAATAATAAAGCATTTATAAAAAAAAGGATAAAATGAAAAAATGACTTAATTTTTTATTTGAAATTCTAAAGCGACAAATAAAAAAAAATCTTCAAAATGCAATAGATAATATGGAATGAAAGAAGTAACGTATTCCATCTTTGTATTTGTACCATAATCCTATAGATAGGGCTTTTAGGGTATGGGGTTTTCTGCTAACTGTTTCCTCTTGTTAGAAAATTTTATCACATGATTTTTTACATTATTTTCCACAATTGTACATACTTCACTGCTTGTTTCATCTGACATAACATGCACATAGACAGAAGAATTCTGTGTATCATTTTCCTATGACCCTCGTCGCCATAAGCATGGCAGACGGATCTTTGTTTTTTCCTACCCTTGTGCTCTTTAACATGTCACTCTAACTAGATTTCCAACGACGAACTGACTGAAGTATCTACAAAAAATAAAATGCTTACTCTAGGTACTAATGATTTTCTTAGGAATACTCACCGTATGATGAAACATGGTTCCAATAGTGGCATTCCTTCCGGAAATTTAGAAGAATTCAAAAGAGACCACTTTTTGAGGAACCGATGCGGGAAACATGTCTACTTCCAAAACGCCAAAATGAAGATTGTTAGCGTGATTAAACACACTGATCTTGAGTTCTTTTCATACCAAATAGAGTCACCTAGGGAAAATCGTCTTCTGCAGTGTCAGTTCCTTAACTACTTCGTCTAGATTCCTCTGGAGAGAATTCCCTTGGAAATTATGTTTCGGTTAATTGTTTACTCTACAAAGAAAAACTCAGAATCCTCAGAGACCAAAATTTGTCTCAATCTGCGGGGGAAAGCAAAGCAGGGGCCAAAATTTTCTCCTCTTTATTTCCCCATCCTTCGATACTACAGTTAGTGAAGTACTCTATATATACTTAAGAAAGCAGCCAAAGATTTCCAACACTTAGAACTCGCAGTAAAAGTTAAATCTGCAGAAGAGAAGGGTGAGGGAACTAAAAATGGCAACTGGAGTTGCTCAAATGGGGATTCAGTGTGTCTTCGAAGGAAGCATTTCATTGAATGACATGGAAAAAGGGAGGAGGCCATACCATAAAAACTGTGGCTGTGCATTGCACACCATGAAGAGTACTATTTGCTCCAATGTTTGTCCTAAGCAAACATGTATCTCATTCCCAGAGAAGAAGTCATGGCCGGAGTGCTGTGTGTCAAAAACTGCTCCCTTGTTCCCTCCCCAATATTCTCTTCCTAAAACCAGACATTGTCATAGTCACAGTCAGCAAGGATCCCGTCATAGAGAAGAGATCTATTGATTGAGTTCATCATAGGAGTATTTCTGTAAAGATTCAAAGGAGAAAGGGTTAGAAAGTGAGAAGCAGAGAAGCTATTTTGTTTATTGCTTCTCTCTTGTACAGTCACTCTCTGGTGCATTCCATGATGATTGATTCAAGGAATAAAGTGCACAACAAGCTTTTTATTGCTACGCTCCTTGCAAGGCATTTTCTGTTTTTGTCATTCATGTGAAGATTGTAATTGTAGATAGTTTCATTTTCTATCAAAAATTGTATTTGGCTTAATTGCCTTAATGTACAGCAATTACTGTACACCAATTCGAGTAACACCGTTTGTGCGGCATTATAGACAAAGGGCACATTATTATGGTAACGCCATCACTTTTTCCCCCCTTTCATTTCATTCTGCAAAATGTCATTAACATTCTTTGTACCCAAACATAACGTAACGTGATGAAGGAATCTCAATTTTTAACTTGCCAGGGGTTTAAGTTACTCCAGTCCATTAATTCAGATAAAAGGTATCTTTGCCCTGTCGAAATCTTGTATGTCCAGAGAGTCTAGTTTTTGCCATCTCATACCAATTACTTCAACATCCAAATGCTTAGATAACCTGCAAAATTTGACTAAAAACCACCATTTCTTCATATATACTAAAGCTTTAACCATTAAAAACTCTGCAAATAATGCCAGAGAAAAGAATTTCCCCAAGTTAGAATCTCCACTTCAATACTTTACCTTACTCTCCATTATTTTCTTGAACCTTTGAGAAGAGAGCACAATGTTTTGGCGGGGTGTTGTTGCCCTTTTTCACATCAAAAGAGACAGGACATGGGATATGAAGTGAAACACGAGGTAAACTTTGTCTCGAGTCATCTTATTTCAATCTTCCTTGAAGTCATCACCACTCTTCAGGACATTAGGCATTGCTTTGTGTGTCAAGTGTAGTAACTAGGGACATATTCCTGGTCAGATGTCGTATACTATGTGAAGCTAATTACAAACTAGCACATAGACAAAATAGTCAAAACAATTAAATGTAGTTAGTTATACATTGCTTTATCATTAGTTAAATTAAAATAAATACCCCTTCACCATCTAAACCAAAAAGTAACCATTTTTTAGAATGAATCGGAACAAATCAATCCAAATGCCTTGTTTGAAACTGTTTTTTCCCTAGAATTTGTTTTAATTTATAAGATGGGAATACTTCAGCTTACTTGTAAATAAATTATAGTGTTCTAAAACTTTTAAAATAATAATTTTAATTTATTTATAAAATTTTATTGTTGTTTATAACATATTTAAAATGTGCATGAAATTTAGTAGAAATGTATATTTCAATATAATGGCAAATAAAGAGATATCACAAGGATAAAAGTATTGATAAAATAGTTTTATGCTAAATTCAATAAATTCTAATGAAGCTCCAGGAAATTTAGCTCCATTTCAAATTGAGAAATTTTACATAAATAAATGAATTGAATTTTAAAGTTACAAAGATTCAAACAAGATTTCAACGTGATTTTTTTAATAGAGCATCGAGGTTAATAATTAGTAAGAAATTCTAAGTTTTTGTGTTTTGAAACAGGAAATTATTACTTTTTTGTTCAGATCCTTAGCTTTCACACAAAATCGATGTTACTTCACCAGCAGCAATAGTTGAAAAGGATAAAAAATGAATACAACTGTTAACAAATTTCTTATATTATAATTTGGAAGAGAGGGGGGATTTCCATGGTTGCATCGAAGTTAAATTGATTCTGCTAGCCGCTTATGTGCCAAAAAAATGGTGGAAAATTGAATTTGAAAGCACTACACGCACTAAGGAATTACCAAAGGTTGACCATCTTTTATGCCTTTGAATCAGCATTCAACCCAAACGTGGCTTCTTTGGATCTGAGTGAAACTGTCTGCTATACAACCAGAATCAGGCCCTGGGTTTTTTAACTGCAATAAATGAAATCTCCATATTACAAAAATGCATAACAAGTGGGAAAAATATGGCATCTACAGCAGTGGAAATTTTATTGCCTAATTCCCTCTCCTGTCACTCAACTTCTGTTCTTCACTGCATGATTTCAAATTTCATCAACAATTGATAGAATGGTGCCTTCAAGAAAAAGACAACAGGGAAAAAAAGAAAGGAAAAGGCATTATGAGTTCATTATTTCTCAACAACCATCATTGTTTGAAATTTTCGAATTTCTTGTTAAATGTAACTTAATACATCAGTGCATACTTCTCATAAAATAAATAAGAGTATTCAGAGAAATATATATAGGTATTAATTTGATTAATGATAATTATATGAAGTCCATATATTGAATGACTTCCTTTGGCCTTCTCATCTGGCAGTAACACTAGAAAATGGAATTAATTTATAAAAGGCAAATGTTCACAACAGCTTTTGGGACTGTTATTAAGTATTAAATACATATCTTCAACCAATCAGATTAAATATTCTGTTTTTTATTTTTATAATATAATAAGTAACAATACATTAAATAATTTACTAAAATAGAAATAAAACATTAAATGTGATTCTATTATTGATTATATTGTCATTTATTATATTACTAAAAATAAAATTATAGTATTTAATTTAATTAGTTGAGGATATATATCTAATGCTTAACAACAACCCAGGGTTGTTATTAGCATAGGCTATTGTTAAGCATTAAAAAGGTGAGCTGGATCTGCGATTTGCACTTTGAATTTTAGTACAAAGACTTTTATATATCTCAGTAACTACTCACAAAATCATAATGCAAAAGATTTAACACGCAGTTGCACAAATATCAGATGCCAGGCAGTCCTATCACTGTCTCTCCTTGTTTTTTCACCTTAATTTGAAATTTTATTAGACAGTCACTGCTAGCTAGTTCAGTCCTGTCAATTTGTATCAGAACTAGAATTGTAACAAAACAATTAGCACATTAATAAAAGTTTTCTGGCAAGCTAGCAGGAAGCTGTAGTTACTTGAACTATGCAAGTATTGTTAGCAGTAAATGATAAAAGCTTGACACTGCAACTTGAAAGCCAAGTGAAATGTGTTTGTAAACTTCTGAAGACAAACAGTGCCAGAAATTGGAAAAAATGTTCGGTCAATCTTCAAGAAACTCTTCGGGCTAAATTGCAGAGAGAATTGTAGAATTAGATTTTGACTGAAGGCAACACCTGACTGCCGAAAAGAAGAAACCAACAAGAAGGTGATAAAGACCAAAATCCTTTTCTACATATCATGTAGACTAAAAATATATTTTAGTCTCTCTAAGATTGAACATTTATCAATTTCATCTTTAATTAAAAGTTTGTATCAATTTGGTTCCTGTAAAATTATAAACTCTCAATCGGTGTTTAAGAGCATCGCTGTCAATAACTTTATTTTAACTAATGTATTGTAATTTTCTTATCTGGTGTTTATTTTTAAGAAAAAAATTGTGTAAAAGAGGAGGGTATTGCATCTGTACCACAATCAGAATTTGCCCTAGTTAGAAAAGTTTATTACATACGCATACTATTTCTCACACTCACATACACTTTGTTGTAGCACTACTTGTTTCATCTGAATTCACTGTACCCTTTTCCTAGGACACACGTCGCATAAGCAAGACTAACGGATTTTTAATTTCTATTTTTTCTTTCTCTTCTGCTCTTTACCATGTCTCACTACCTAAATTTCCAACATCACAGACTGAGTTAACTAAAAATAATAATGTCTTAATCTAGGTAATATGGTTCATAGGAATACTCTCACTCTGGTGAAACATGGTTACAAGAGTGGCATCGCTTTCAGAAGGAAAGAAGAATTCAAAAGACCCCGCATTTTGAGGAACCAATGCAGGAAGCATCTTCGAAATGCCAAGAGGAAGAAAGTTAACATGATCAAACCAAAATGCTGCCCATGCAAACGAAGTGAATTTGGGTTCTTGCCTTTCCAAATAGTCATCTCGAGAAGATCGTCTTCCTCAGCGCCAATTCCTCAACTACTTTGCCTAGATTCCTTTGGAGAGAATTTCCTTGGAAATTATGTTTCTGCTAACTGTTTATTCTAGTAAGAAAAACTCACAATCCTCTGAGACTAAATTCGTCTCAAAATCTACGGTGAAAGCAAAGCATGAGCCAAAACTTTCTCCCCTTTATTTCCCCATCCTTGGATACCACAACTAGTTAAGTACTCTATATATACTTCAGAAAACAGCCAAGATTTCGAATCACACCTAGAAATTCACAATAACGTAAGAGCTGCAAGAAGCGAGGAGGAGGGAATTAAGAATGGCCGCTGAAGTCGCTCAAATGGTGGTTCAGTGTGTCTTTGAAGGAAGCATTTCTTTGAATGACATGGAAAAAAGGAGGAGGCCATAGTACCATAAAAACTGTGGCTGTGCTTTGCCCACCATGAAGAGTACTATTTGCTCCAATGCCTGCCCTAAGCAAACATGTATCTCATTCCACAAGAAGTCCTGGACAGAGTGTTCCTTGTCAAAAACTGCTTCCATATTCCCTTCTCAATCTTCTCTTCCTAAAACCAGACAATATCATATTGACAATCATGGCGTATTCCATCACAAGGAACTGTCACGCGAATTTTTGGGAAGATTCGAAGAGGAAAGGGATGGAAAGTGAGAAGCAGAGAGGCTGTTTGTATATTGCTTCTCTATTCTACTATCACTAACACCTCATGATGATTGATTCAGGAAATAAGGGGTCCAACAATCTCTTTCTTACAACATTCCTTGTAAGTCATTTCTTGTTTCGTCGTTCATGCAAAGATTGTAATTGTAGACATTATCATTTTCTGTCGAAAATTGTAGATGATTTCATTGCCTTCTGCAAATGCACAGAAATGACTGTACCCCAATTCTAGGAACACCATTCGTGCAGCATTATACACAAAGGGCACATTATTATGGTAATGCCATCACTTTTTTCCCTCTCATTTCATTCTGCAAAATGATATCAAAATTCACTATATCTCATCACACATAACATAATGTAACAAACGAATCTCAGTTTTTAGGCTGAAAGGGGTTTAAGTTACTTTAATCCTTTGATTCAGAAAAAAGGTTATCTTTGCCCTTTCCAACTTTTTGTATGTCCAGAGAATCATATTTTTGCCCTATCATACCTATTACTTCAAAATCCAAATGCTTAGATAACCTGCAAAAACTTACATAAAATCCACCGTTTTCTCTATATATTTCAAGTTTCTACCATGAAAAACTCTGCAAACATTGCCAGAGAGAAGAATTTCCCAAAGTTACAATGGAACTAAAGCTTGAATGCCAGGTGTATATGTCTGTGAATATACCATGGTACTTTTTTCTTACTCTCTCCGTTATTTTCTTTGACCTTTGAAAAGAGGGCACAATGTTTTGAGGTGTGGTTTTTTGTCCCTTACACATCAAAAGAGACAGGACATGGGATATGATGTGAAACTCGAGGTAAACTTTGTTTTGAGTCATCTTACCTCAGTCTTCGTTGAAGTCATCACAAATCCTCAATACATTGGGCATTGCTTCGTGTGTCAAGTGTAGAAACAAGAGAAATATTCTTGGTTAAATGTCATATACTATGTGAAGCTAACTACAAACTAGCACAGGGATAGAGTAATCAAAACAATTAATTGGAGTTATACATTACCTTATCATTAGTTTTTATGTAATATATGATATGCAGGTAAGAATTTCTTGTAACTACTAAAGTTCAACTAAAATAAATACCGCTTCACTATATAGACAGAAAATAACCTGTTTTTAGAATGAACTGAAGCAAATCAATCCAAATGCTTTATTTGAAATCATGTTTTTCTTAAAATTTGTTTTAATTTATACTATGGAAATACTTTAAATTATTTTTAAATGAATTATAGTGTTTTAAAACTTGTAAAGTAATAATTTTATTTTATTTATAAAAATTTTATTTTTGTTTAGAACTTATAAAAAACGTGTATGAAATTTAGTTGAAATGTATATTACAATATAATGGCAAATAAATGATATTACAATATAATCCCAAAATACATCGGTCATTGCTTTGTGTCAAGTGTAGTAACAAGAGATATATTCCTGGTCAGATGTCATATACTATTTGAAGCTAAATACAAACTAGCAAATAGATAAAATAATCCAAACAATTTATTGTAGTTATACATTACTTTATCATTAGTTCAATTAAAATGAATACCCCTTCAACATCTAGACAAAAAGTAACCCATTTTTAGAATGATTCAAAGCAAATCTATCCAAATTCCTTGTTCGAAACCATCCCTAGAAATCATTTTTAATTTATAAGATGGAAATACTTCAATTTATTTGTAAATAACTATAGTTTAAGAAATTTAAAATAATAATTTTAATTTATTTATTAAAAAATTATTTTTGCTTAGAAAATACTGAAAGAGTGTATGAAATTTAGTAGAAATGTATATTTCAGTATACTGGCAAATAAATATTAAAAGGATAGAATTATTGAAAAAATAGTTTTATGACAAATACAATAAATTCTAATCAAGTTTTCTGAAATTTAGCTCTATTTCAAATTTAAAAATTTTATATAAACGAATGAAATTTTAAAGTTACAAGAATCCACACAAGTTTTCAACATGATTTTTTTAATAAATATCAAGGCGATTAAAAATTAATAATTCAAAATTTTTAGGTGTTCAAACTGGAAATTTCTCATTGTAATTTGGAAGAGAGAAGGAACTTCCATGGTTGCATCGAAGTTAAATTGATTCAGGAAGCTGCTTATGTGCCAAAAAATGATGGAAAATTGAATTTGAAAGCATCAAACTTCTGTAAAAAATTACCACAGGTTCGCCATCTTTGCTGACTTTGAATCAGCATTCAACCCAAATATGGCTTCTTTTGATCTGAGTGAAACTGTCTGCTATAAAACCAGAATCAGGCCCTGGGTTTTTTAACTGCAATAAATGAAATCTCCACATTACAAAAATGCATAGCAAGTGGGAAAAATATAGCATCTACAGCAGTGGAAATTTTATTGCCTAATTCCCTCTCCTGTCACTCAACTTCTGTTCTTCACTGCATGATTTCAAATTTCAGCAACAATTGATAGAATGGTGCCTTCAAGAAAAAGACAACAGAGAAAAAAAGAAAGTAAAAGACAGGTACATATCAGCATTACAAGTTCATTCTTTCTCAACAACCAATATTTTTTGAAATTTTCGAATTTCTTAAATATAACTTAATCAAAGCGGCAACTACAAAAAAATACATCAATGTATACTTCTCATAAAATAAATAAAAGTAATTCTAAAAATGATTATATGAAGTCCATATATTGAATGACTTCCTTTGGCCTCTCCCTCTGGCAGTAAAACTAGAAAATGGAATTGATTTATAGAAATACTAGAAAAGTGAGCTGGATCTGCGAATTAATTGCACATTGAATGTCGGCACAAAGATTTCTATATATCTCAGTAACTACTCAAAAAATCCTAACGCAAAAGATTTAACAGGCAGTCCTTCACTGTCTATCCTTATTTTTTAACCTTAATTTGAAAATTTATTCAACAATTACCGCTAGCTAGCTCAGTCCTGTCACTTTGTATATGTGCTAGAATTGTAGCAAGAAAATTAGCACATTAATAAAAGTTTTCTGGCAAGCTAGCAGAAAGCCGTAGTTACTTGAACCATGCAGTGTATATTGTTAGCAGTAAATGATAAAAGCTTGACCATGCAAATTGAACGGCAAATGAAATGAGTCAGCAAAGTTCTGAAGACAAAAAGTACAAAATAAATGTTCAGTCAGGCTCAATAAACTCTTTGGGCTAAACTGCAGAGAGAATTGTAGAATTAGATTTCGACTGATAAGTGTTAAGGCAATACCTAATTACTAACTCGATAAAAAGGAAGAAACCAACAAGAAGGTGATAAAGACCAAAATCTTTTCCTACATATTACATATCATGTATTATAAATTTTCTTAATCATGTCCTGTATATTATGAAATCAACTACAAATTGATACATGCAACTACACTTGCATATTTTGGACAATTGATCCACATACCAGTTTTTCAGGTGTCTAAGAGTATCATTGTTGATAACTTTGTTTTAACCAATGTATTATAATTTTATCTGTAGCATCATTTAAAACATTTATTTTTAGAGAAATTGTATAAAAAAATAGGGTAATTCATATGTACCACTTGCACACACTTTGTTGTAGCACTCTTGTTTCATCTAAATTCTCTGTGCCACTTTCCTAAGACACATGTCTCATAAGCAAGCCAGATGAATTTATTGTTTTTATTTTTTTCTTTCTCTTCATCATGTCACACAACCTAAATTTTCAAAGTCTCACAGACTGAATTAACTAAAAATAATAATATGCTTACTCTAGGTGTCATGATTCATAGGACTACTCACAGTCTGATGAAACATAGTTCCAAGAGTGGCATCCCTTTCAGAATGACAGAAGAATTAAAAAGACGCCGCTTTTTGAGGAACGAATGCAGGAAGCATGCCTTCTTCGAAACACCAAAATTAAGGAAGTTAGCTTCATCAAACAAAAATAATGCCCATGATAAACAAAGTGAGCTTGCCTTTCCAAATAGACACCTCGGGAAAATCGTTTTCCACGGCGTCAATTCCTCAACTACTTTGCCTAGATTCCTCTGGACAGAATTCCCTTGGAAATTATGTTTCCGCTAACTGTTTACTCCAGTAAGATAAACTCAGAATCTTCAGAGACTATATTAGCCTTGAAATCTACGGTGAAAGCAAAGCATGAGCCAAAACTTTCTCCTCTTTATTTCCCCATCCTTCGATACTACAATTAGTTAAGTACTCTATATATACTTCAGAAAACAGCCAAGATTTCGAATCATACTTAGAAATTCACAGTAACGTAAGGGCTGCAAGAAGAGAAGAGGAAGGGAATTAAGAATGGCCACTGGAGTCGATCAAATGGTGGTTCAGTGTGTCTTTGAAGGAAGCATTTCATTGAATGATACGGAAAAAGAGAGGAGGCCATACCATAAATACTGTGGCTGTGCATTGCACACCATGAAGAGTACTATTTGCTCCAATGCTTGCCCCAAGCAAACATGTATCTCGTTCCCTAAGAAGTCCTGGACGGAGTTTTCCATGTCAAAAACTGCTTCCATGTTCCCTTCTCAATCTTCTCTTCCTAAAGCCAGGCAATGTCATAGTGACAATCATGGAGGATTCCATCATAGGGAACCGTCACTGTATCGTAGAAGTATTTTTGGAAAGAGCCGAAGAGGAAAGGGTTGGAAAGTGAGAAGCAGAGAGGCTGTTTTGTTTATTGCTTCTTTATTCTACAGTCACTAACATTCCATGATGACTGATTCGAGGAAAAAGGTGCACATCAAGCTCCTTATTGCAACATTCCTCGTAAGTCATTTTCTGTTTCGTCATTCATGTAAAGATTGTAATTGTAGATAGTATCATTTTCTATAAAAAATTGTAGATGATTTCATTGCCTTCTGCAAATGCACCGAAATTACTGTACACCAATTCTAGTAACACCATTTGTGCTGCATTATACACAAAGGGCACATTATTATGGTAATACAAATCGTCATTAAAATCCTCTATATCTCATCACACATAACATAATGTAACAAAGGAATTTCGGTTTTTTAGCTGAAAGGAGTTTGAGTCACTCTGTTCCTTTTATTCAGAAAAAAAGGTTATCTTTGCCCTCTCCAATTCTTTGTATGTCCAGAGAATCAAGTTTTTGCCCTATCATACCTATTACCTCAAAATCCAAATGCTTAGATAACCTGCAAAAATCTACACAAAATCTACTGTTTCTCTGTATATTTCTAGTTTCCACCATGAAAAACACTGCAAATATTGTCTGAGACGAATTTCCCAAAGTTGGAACTACAGCTTGAATGCTAGGTGTATATATGTGTCTGTGAAGATACCATGGTACCTTTTCTTACTCTCTCCATTATTTTCTTAGACCTTTGAAAAGAGGGCACAATGTTTGGAGGGGTGGTTTTTTGTCCTTTACACATCAAAATAGCCAGGACATGGGATATGAAGTGAAACTCGAGGTAAACTTTGTTTCGAGTCATCTTACTTCAGTCTTCATTGAAGTCATCACCACTCTTCAGTACATTGGGCATTGCTTTGTGTGTCAAGTGTAGAAACAGGGGAAATATTTTGGTTAAATGTCATATACTATGTGAAGCTAATTACAAACTAGCACAGAGATAGGGTAATCAAAACAATTAATTGGAGTTCTACGTTACCTTATCATTAGTTTTATGTGATATATGATATGATATGCAGGTAAGAATTTCTTGCAGCTTACAGTTCAACTAAAATAGATACCGCCTCACTATATAGACCAAAAATAACCTGTTTTTAGAATGAACTGAAGCAAATCAATCCAAATGCTTTATTTGAAATCATGTTTTTCCTAGAATTTGTTTTAATTTATAAGATGGAAATACTTCACCTTATTTGTAAATGAATTATAGTGTTTTAAAACTTTTAAAATAATAATTTTAACTTATTTATAAAAATTTTACTTTTGTTTAAAACTTTAAAACATATCATAAACATGTATGAAAGAATAATAAAAGTGGCAATCCACTTGACGTATGTATACAAGATCCTAGATTCAAAACTTAGATATGTCAAGTAGTTAATCCCCTAAGACTAACATCATGTACTATTATACCACTAAAGTGCTAGCAATATTAAAATGATAAAATTATTGATAAAATAGTTTTATGCCAAATAGAATAAATTCTAATGAAGTTCTCTAATATTTAGCTCCAATTCAAATTTAAAAATTTTTCATAAATGAAAAAAAACTGAGTTTTAAAGTTACAAAGATCGAACCAAGATTTCAATGTGACTTTCTTAATAGAGTATGAAAAATAGTACAAGATTTCAAAATAGAGTATCAATTTTAAAAATTCAACAATTTTATGTTTTCAAACAGGAAATTATTACTTTCTTCTTCTGACCCTTAACTTCACATAAAAGCGATATTACTTCTTGAGCAGCATTAAACCTAAGACGTGAAAAGGATGAAAAAATGAATAAAAATGTTAACAAAATTCTTATATTTTAATGTGGAAGGGAGGGGGATTTTCTTGGTTGCATCGAAGTTAAATTGATTCTGGAAGCTGCTTATGTGCCATATGTTATTAAACCAGAAAAAAACATAGAGAACATAAAGAAAAACCAAAGTAAAAACGCAGGGAATGAAGGGTGGCAGCAAAAGTCACTTTTTCATTCATATTTCTGCCTTATATACATGTAGAAAAACTATTACAATGATAGACATTAGCCCATACTTGAACCTATACTTAAACATGGCTATTTGAATAATTTTTTCACCTAAAATGTACTACAATCAGAACTATAGTATTCATCCATATTAAAAAATACATTCAGCAACTAAAACTAAGCTTAACTATCTTAACAAAAATATATGAGCTGATTTGAATATTAAAGAAAAATTTTAAAAGTCTAACACTCCTCCTTGAGATTTTTCTTTGAAATTCTAAGCTTTGCTCTTCGGAATTCAAATTGTGCTTTAGAAAGAGCCTTAGTCATTATATCTGTAATTTGATTTTCAGAACAACAATGCATTAACTTGATTTCTTCATTTTTCTCAGCCTCATGAATTGCATGAAACTTCACATTTATGTGCTTGGTTCTTCCATGTTGCACTGGATTCTTTGTAATAGCAATGGCTGACTTGTTATTAACCCAAATGACAGTAAGTTTTTCTTGCAAATACCCCAAATTTGCTAAAAGTTTCTTAAGCCAAATGGTTTGATTTGCAACACTAGTAGCAGAAATATACTCTGCTTCAGCAGATAACTGAGCAACCACTTCCTACTTCTTAGAGTTCCAAGAGAAAATACCACTCCCAAAGGAGAAACAATAATCAGAAGTACTTTTAGAGTCATCAACACTTCCAGCCCAATCACTATCTGCATAGCCTTCTAATTCATCACTTCCAGCTTTTAAATACCACAAGCCATACTCACATGTTCCCCTAATGTATCTAAGAACTCTCTTGGCAGCACCGAGATGAGTTTAACTTGGAGAATGCATGAACCGTGAAAGTAGACTTGCTGCAAATATTAAATCAGGTCTAGTGGCTGATAAGTATAACAAACTCCCAATTATACTTCTATAAACAAAAGCATCAGCTCTAATCTCATCATTATCTTTGGAAAGTTTTTGGTTCACTACCAATGGAGTAGAGACTTATTTTGATCTTTCCATTTGAAACTTCTTCAAAATCTCTTTGGCATATTTTTCTTGAGAAATGAAGATACCTTTAGAGCATTGGTAAATCTCCATTCCAAGAAAATACTTCATCTCTCCTAAATCGAACATTTCAAATTCTTTTTCCATGTTTAATTTGAATTGCTTGATAAGTTCAGCATCTCCTCCTGTAACTAAGATATCATCCATATATAGTGAAACAAGAAGTTTTGTTTGAGCTTCAAACTTCTTTACATATAGGGTAGCTTCATTTTCACTCCTAGCAAAGCCTTGATGCAACAAGTATGCATTAATTCTGCTATACCAGGCCCTTGGTGCTTGTTTTAGGCCATAAAGAGCTTTGTGGAGCTTATAAACTTTCTCTTCACTTCTTGAAACATAAAACCCTTCAGGTTGTTCAACAAATATTTCTTCTTTTAGTAGCCCATTTAAAAGGCTGACTTCACATCTAGATGATAAATTTTCTAACTCAACTTGGCTGCAAGAGCAACAAGGAGTCTTATAGTGTCATGTCTTGCAACTGGAGCAAATGTATCAAAGAAATCCACACCTTGCTATTGTAGATAACCTTTGACCACCAATCTAGCTTTAAGTTTATTTATAGAACCATCTAGATTCAGTTTGGTTGTATAAACCCACTTGACACCAAAAATTTTATGGTTTTGAGGCTTATCCACAAGTTTCCAAGTGCCATTCTTTTGTATCATAGCTAACTCCTCCTTCATTGCAGCTAACTAACCCTCTCGTATTATTGCTTCTGCAAAACTAGTAGGTTCAAGAGAGGTTATGTTGCATTTTTCATAAACTTCAGCAAGAAGTCTGGTTCCTCTTATTGGGAAGTCATCATAACTAACTAAATTTTCTTCATTTTCAGCTTGATCATGAGCTAAGCCATCATAAGAGACCAATTTTTCAGAATTTTCAACTTCATTTCTTTCCCAGTTCCACTTAGCTACTTCATCAAATTTCACATTTTTGCTCACAACAATAGATTTTGACTTCAAATTATAAATTCTATAGCCTTTTGTACAGCTGTTATAACCTAAGAAAATGTCTTTCTCAGATTTTTGATCTAGTTTTCCCCTTTTCTGCTTTGGAATGAGAGTGTAGCATAAGCTTCCAAACACTCAAAGATGATTCACTAAAGGTTTAGCTCCAAACCAAGCCTTAGAAGGAGTTTTTCCTTTCAGAGCTTTAGTTGGCAGCAAATTCAGCAAGTAAACAGCAGTGTTTACTACTTCAACCCAGAATTGTTTAGGAATATCTTTTTCAAATAGCAAGCATTTAGCCATTTCCATCATAGATCTATTTTTCCTTTCACTCACTCCATTTTGCTGAAGAGTGTAAAGAATAGTCAATTGATGTTGTATGCCTTGCTTCTCTAAGAAGTTGTTGAATTCTTTTGAAACATATTCACTCCCATTATCAGATCTTAGAATCTTAATCTAACAATCAGATTGTTTCTTAACCATAGCTTTAAATTTTTGAAATTCAATTAGCACTTCAGATTTATGCTTCAAGAACCTTACCCAACACATTCTGACAAAATCATCAATAAATAATAAGAAGAATCTATTATCACTCAAAGAAAGTGTACTCATTGGCCCACAAATATTAGAATATATGAGTTGAAGTTTTTCTGAAGCTCTCCAAGCACCTTCTCCAAATGGTAGTTTTATTTGCTTCCCCATTTGACACACTTCACACACATTAACATTTTCTTTTACAGTTGGCAGATCATGAACTAATTCCTCATCACACAAGTGTTTTAGATTAGAAAAACTAGCATGGCTAAGTCTTTTATGCCATAAGACAGAATCAGCAATGATGCTTGGGTAAGCATGCATATCAATTTGCTTCTAATTGATTGGAAAACTTCTATCTTTCATTTTGATAGTCATCAATTCATTCCCAGAAGGATCAAATATTATGCATGAGTTATTTTGAAAATGTAGAACATAATTTTTTTCAAGCATTTGAGGAACACTCAGCAAGTTTTGGTCAATACTTGGTACATAGAGTACATCTGGGATAAACTTAGTACCTGAAGGTGTTTCCACAGCTGCTACACCTTTCCCCTTAATGTCTAGATATTCTCCATTTCCAATCTTGACTTTGGAGCAATAGGATAAATCAAGATTTTTTAGAATGATTGAATCAAAACACATGTGATTTGTGCAACCACTATCCACTAACCAGGTTCCCTCATCATTATTTGTAGCATAGCATGTTGTTGCAAATAACTTTTATTCAACTTTTTCTTGATCATCAGTAACATGAGCTTGTTGCCCCTGCTGGTTTCCTTTACTCTTGCAAACCTTTTCAACATGGCTAAGCTGATTACAACTTCTACACTTCACATTTGGCCTCCACCGATAGAAATTTTCTGTATGGCTTCTCTTTTTACAGTGAGGGCATGGAGGATAACTGCCCTTTTTGCCTCTACCTTTGCTGCTTTCACCATCTTTCTTCTCTTTCCCTTTTTTATCTCCAGATTGCTTCTTCCCTCCATTGTTTGGCTTTTTTTTCTTGTGCCTTGACATGAAAAACTTCCTCAGCTACTGTCTCCTCCATTCTTATTGCTCTTCTTTGCTCTTAAGCTTGAAGAGCATTCAGAAGTTCTGTCAAAGTCAGCTTAGATAAGTCTTTGGAGTCTTCAAAAGAAAAGATCTTCGCTTCAAACTTCTCAAGAACACTGACCAACACCTTTTCCACCAATCTCCTCTCTTACAGCTCCTCACCGAGCATCCTAATCTGATTTACAACTCTCATTAGCTTGTCAGTGTATTCTTTGACAGTTTCAAAATTTTTCATCTTCAGGACCTCAAACTCCCTCCTTAGATTCAACACTTGCATTTGCTTGGTTCTCTTATTTCCTTGAAATTATTCCTTCAAGATGTCCCAGGCTTTTTTTGGAGACTTACAGTTCATGATTCTTGTATAAATTTCATCTTGAACACAAGATTGAATGGCAAATAGAGTTTTATACTTATTTGCAGTTTCTTCACTATGATATTTGATTTGAGCTAGAGTAGGATTTGCTGGCAAAGGATTTGCTTTCGTACCAGTTTCCACCACTTCCCAAAGATTATAAGCTCTGAGATAGTTCTTCATTTTTCTAGCCCAAATCACATAATTCTTGCCTGTGAACTCTGGAGGTGTAGGAGGAGAGTAACTATTGGAAGCCATAAACAAACACTCTGTTTTTTAAGGTTTTATGGAAGGGAAGCCTTGTTGATTTTTTCTAAACACAAAGCCCTTCAAGATCACTTATGCTCTTGATACCATGTTGTTAAACCAGAAAAAAACACAGAGAACATAAAGAAAAACTAGAGTAAAAATGTAGGGAAGGAAGGGTAGCAGCAAAAGTCACTTTTTCATTCATATTTCTACCTTATATACATGCAGAAAAACTAGTACAATGATAGATATTAGCCCATACTTAAGCATGACTATTTGAACAATTTTTTCACCTAAAATGTACTACAATTAGAACTATAGTATTCAGCCATATTAAAAAATACATTTAGCAACTAAAACTAACCTTAACTAGCTTAGCAAAAACATATGAGCTGATTTGAATATCAAAAGAAAATCTCAAAAGTATAACACCATAAAGATTGAATTTGAAAGCACTAAACGATGTATTATGACTTTTTGGAATTAACATTCAACTTAAATATGCCTTCCTTGAATCTGAGTGAAACTGTCTGCATATCACAGATATGCATAACAAGTGGTAAAAATATAGCTTGTACAGCAATGGAAATTTTATAGCCCAGTTCCCTCTCGTGTCACTCAACTTTTATTCTTCACTACAAGATGTCAAATTTCATCAGCAACTGATTGAATGACCCTTGTAATAAAGAGCCAACGGGTAAAAAAGAAAGGAAAATGCATTATAAGTTCATTATTTCTAAGCAACTAACATCCTTTGAAATTTTAGAATTTCGTGTTAAACATAACTTAATAAACTGGCCACTATAAAAAATACATCCATGTGTACTTCCCAAAGAATAAATAGAAGTATATCAGAATCAGATGAATAAACAAGTATCAATTGGATAAATCATAATTATGTGAAGTCTATATATTGAAGGGTTATAACTTCTTTCGGCCTCCAAAATAGAATTGATTTATAAAACTAATAAAAATAAATGAGGCAAAATCACAATATGAATGATAGCACAAAGATTTCTAACCCAAGACCTACTCATAAAATAGTAATGAAAAAAATTTAACAAGTAGTTGCGCGAGTATCATTTGTGTCACAAGTTGGCCTTGTGACCCAGTTGGCCAGGCAAATGAGCTCTAATTTGGATGAAACTTTGCCCAAAAATCAAGCATCATGTGGAGGCCTTGTAGCGCTGATTTGGGAGGATTTCGACTTGTGTACAATTTTTAGGAATTTTTCCCATGTTGGGGGTATTTATGTAATTTCACTTAGGGTAACTTGTCACGATTCAAGAAAAGTATATTAACTCCTGCCAAATGGGCTTTGACTTAAAATGCTTTTTAGGGGGAGAGTACCCAATGATCTTGGTGGTCACTTGGTATTGCCTAGGGGTTGGAGTATGTGGCTTGTTGCCTCCCCTGCATACTTTATAATATGTAATGTGGCGTATTATAAATAATAGAAGTAACCCCTCTTCTACTAAAATTGGTCCACAATCATGTCTACTTATTGCCGCATTCATCCACATTACTTGAATGTTCATTGTTGCCTTGTTATATGCTTTGTAGTTGGTTGCCAAGTTATATCTCAATGTATTTATAATTATTGTGGGTGTTGCTTGTCATTTTTATAACTTCGAATGGTGAATGACTGAATGACTAGCTTTTTCTCAAGTGATAAAA
Source organism: Sindora glabra (assembly GCA_020226215.1). NCBI lineage: Eukaryota > Viridiplantae > Streptophyta > Magnoliopsida > Fabales > Fabaceae > Sindora > Sindora glabra. Next base: position 17,229,170 of record CM035232.1, on the reverse strand, counting down.
GTTTAAGCGCCGCACATCCCATATATTAAGTAGCTGGGCCATGACATATGCCAGGCAGTCCTGTCACTGTTTATCCCTTTCTTTTTTCAACCTTAATTTGAAATTTTATTAAACATTTGGCACAAGCTAGTTCAGTCTTGTCAATTTGTATCTGAACAAGAATTGTAACAAAACAGTTAGCACGTTAATAAAAGGCTTCTGGCAAGCTAGCAAGAAGCTGTAGTTACTTGAACCGTGCAAGTATATATTGTTAGCAGTAAATGATAGAAGCATGGCCTTGCAACTTGAAAGGTAAATAAAATGTGTTTGCAAACCCCTGAAGACAAACGGTGCAAAAATAATTGTTCGGTCAAGCTTCAAGAAACTCTTTGAGCTAAATTGCGAAGAGAGTTATAGAATTAGATTTTGAATGGTAAGCGTTAAGGCGACCCTGATTACTAACTCAACAGAAAAGAAGAAACCAAAGAGAAGATGACAAACACCAAAATCATTTACTACATATCATGTATTGTAATATTTCTTAATCGTGTTATGTATTGTATGAAATCAAGTACAAATTGATATATGTAATTACACTTAAATATTTTGCAATATTTGATCCACATGCTAATTTTTCAGATGTTTAAGAGCATAAAGTTGATAACTTTGACTAATGTATTGTGTTTTTCTTATCATAAAATGTTAATTTTTAGAGAAATTGTGAAAAAAAGTAGGGTAATCCTTCGGTACCACAATCCTAAAGTACGATGTTTAGTGATTAGGATTTACCCTAATTGTTTACTCTAGTTAGAAAAGTTTATTAAATACACACTATTTCTCACACTCTGCACATGCTCCACTGTATCTTTGTTTGTTGCATCTGCAATCTTTACATGCACACGGACAGATGATTCTCTGTACCACTTTTCTAAGACGCGCTTCACACAAGCATGGCTAACGGATTTTTTATTTTTGTTTTTTTCTTTCTCTTCTGCTCTTTGCCATGTCATGCTACCTAAATTTGTAACGTCTCAAAGATTGAATTAACTATAAGTAACAATATGTTTACTCCAAGTACTATAATTCCTAGGAATACTTACAGTCTGATGAAACATAGTTACAAGAGTGGCATGCCGCGTCCCTTCTAGAAAGTTTAAAGATTTCAAAAGACACCGCTTTTTGGAGCTACCGATGAGGGAACATGTCTGGTTCGAAACGCCAAAATGAAGATAGACAGCAAGATCAAGCCAAACTACAAGCCATCTCAAACAGAGTGTGTGACTTTCTTTCCTTTAGGTAATATAGTCACCTCGGTAAAATCGTCCACTACAGTGTCAGTTCCTTAACTACTTTGCCTGGATCCCAAGGGAGAGAATTCCCCAGGAAATTATGTTTCTGTTAACTGTTTACTCTACCAAGAAAAACTCAGAATCCCCAATGGCCAAAATTCGTCTTCAAATCTACGGGGAAAGCAAAGCATGAACCAAAATTTTCTTCTCTTTATTTCCCCATCCTTGGATACTACCTTTAGTGAAGTACTCTATATATATTAATAAAGCAGCCAAAAATTTCCCACACTTGGAATTTACAATAAAATGAGTAATAGCTGTAGAAGAGGAGGAGGGAATTAAGAATGGCCAGCGGAGATGCTCAAATGGTGCTTCAATGTGTCCTTGAAGGAAGCACTTCATTTCATGACAAGGAAATTGAGAGGAGGCCATACCATAAAAACTGTGGCTGCGCATTGCCCACTATGAAGAATACTATTTACTCGAATGCTTGCCCCAAGCAAAGATGCATCTCATTACCCAAGAAGAAGTCGTGGACATATTGTTCCGTGTAAAAAAGTGCTTCCTTATTCCCTACACAATCTTCTTTTCCTAAAACCAGACAATGTCATAGTGACGATCAGTGAGGATGCCATCATGGAGAAGAGATTTATTGAGGGAATCGCATAAATATTTCTCAAAAGATTCGAAGAGGAGAGGGTTGGAAAGTGGGCAGTAGAGAAGCGTTCTTTGCTTCTCTATTATTCGGTCACTAATGGTGCTCCCCATGATGATTGATTCAAGGAGTAAGTACACAACGAGCTTTTTCTAGCTACATTCCTTGTAAGTCATTTTCTCTGTTTCATCATTCATGCAAAAATTGAATTGTAGTTAGTTTCATTTTCTATCAAAAATTGTATTTGTCAATTACTGTACACCAATTCTAATGACACATTTGTACAGCTTTATGCACAAAGGGCACACTATTATGGTAATGCTGTGACTCCCCGCCCCCCCCCCCTCATTTGATTCTGCAAAATGTCATCAACATTCTCTGTATCTCCTCAAACATAACATAATGTGACACAAGACTCTCAATTCTAATCTGCAAGGGGTTTAAGTTTCTCCAATCACATTAATTCAGAAAAAGGTATATTTGCCCTCTTAAAATCTTGGATGTCCAGAGAATCAAGTTTTTGCCCCTTCATACTAATTACTTCAAAATCCAAATGCTTAGATAAGCAAATTTTGACATAAAATCCACCATTTCTCTATATATTTCAAGTTTCAATGCTGAAAAACTCTGCAAATCATGCCGGAGAAAAGAATTTCCCAAAATCAGAATGGAACAATAGCTTGAATACTACGTGTATATATGTGTCTGTGAAGATACCACGGCACTTTTCCTTGCACTCTCCTCTATTTTCTTAAACCTTCGAGTAGAGGGCAATATGAAGATACAGTGGAACAACAGCCTGAACTTCTCACATCAAAGGAGACAGGACATGGAATATGATGTGAAACTCGAGGTAAGCTTTGTTTCGAGTCATCTTACTTCAGTCTTCATTGAAGTCATCACCACTCTCCAGTACGTCAGACATTGCTTTTTGTGTCAAGTGCGGGACAAGAAAAATATTCTTTAGGTTTATATCATATGCTTCGGGGGGCTAATTACAAACTAGCACCTGGATGAAGTAATCAAAACATTTCACATGTTACTTTATCATTAATTTCATTTAATAAGTAGCATGCAACAATTTCTTGTAGCTACAATAGTTCAACTAGAATAAATACCACTTCACCCTCTTGACAAGAAAAAAACACTTTTCAGAATGAATCCAAGTGAATCAATCTAAATGCTTTGTCTGAAAGCTCTTTTTTAGAATTCATTTTAATTTGTAAGATGGAAATACTTCAACACATTTGTAAATAAATTGTAGTGTGTAAAAAACTATAAAAATTAAAAATTTAATTGATTTTAAAAAAAAATATTTCTTCTTAGAACATATTGAAAATGTGTTCGAAAATCATTAGAAATGTATATTTCTATATAATGGCAAATAAAGTGATATTAACGGATAAAATCATTGATACAACAGTTTTATGCCAAATAGAATAAATTCTTATGAAGTTCTGAAAAATTTAGCTTCATTTCAAAATCAGCAATTTTACATAAACAAATGGATTGAATTTTAAGTTACTAAGATCCAAACTTCGACATGATTTCTTAAAAGACTATCCAGGTTAATAATAAGTAGCAAAAAAAAAAAATCTAATTTTTATTTTTTTCAAACCGAAAATTATTACCTTTTTCTCCTGACTCTTACCCAAAAGCGATGTTACTTCTTGAGCAGCAATAAGAGGGGAAAAGGGTAAAAATAATAAATAAAATGTTAACAAATTTCTTACATTTTAATTTGGAATGGAGGGGACATTCTCATCGTTTCATCGAAGTTAAATTGATTCTGGAAGCTGTTAATGTGCCACAAAGATGGATGAAAATTGAATTTTAAAGCACTAAACGTATGTATAAAATTACCATAAGTTCACCATCACTTATGAATTTATGGAATAAGCATTGAGCCAAATATATATGGCCTCTTTGGATCTAAGTGAAAACTGTCTGCTACAACCGGAATCAAGCCTTGGATTTTTTTAACTGCAATAAATGAGATCTCCATATCACAAAAATTAATAACAAGCGGGCAAAATATAGCATCAACAGCATTGGAAATTTTACAGCCTCATTCCCTCTCCTGTCACTCTATTTCTGTTCTTCACTATATGATTTCAAATTTCATCGACTGACAGAATGGTGCCTTTAAGAAAAAAGACAACAGGGAAAGAAAGGAAAAGGAAAATACATATCAGTATTATAAGTTCATTATTTCTCAACAATCAACATTCTTTGAAATTTTCAAATTTCTTGTCAAAAATAACTAAATCAGGCAATTATAGAAAATACATCCATGTATATTTCCCAAAAAATAAATAAAAATAATTCAGATAAATATACAAGCATTAATTTTATTTATCATAATTACTTAAAGTCCTATATTGACGGACTATATATAACTTTCTGCCTCATCTTACAGTAACAACAGAAAATGGAGTTGATTTATAAAAAAAAAATTGAGCTGGATCTGCCGAATTGCACAGCAAATAGTGACACAAATTTCTTAGTTACTAACTTACAATACCTAAATCATTAAGCAAGAACACTTGACAGTTGCATAAATATCAGATGCCAGACGGTCTTATCAATGCCTCTCCTTATCCATTTTTTCCCCTTAATTGTAAAATTCATTGAACAATTGCCATGGAAGAAAGGTTTTCTGGAAAGCTAGCACAAAGCTGTGGTTACTTAAATTTTAAGGTAGAATCAGTATCATAAAGCATGAAGTGTTGTTAGCATTAAATGTCTAAAAGTATGACACTGCAAATTGAAAGGCGAATGAAACGTCTTAGGAAACTTCCAAAGACAGCACAAAAGTAATCGAGCTTTAAGAAAATGGTACAGAAAACTGAAAAATACAATTTTGACAGATAAGTTGATAAGGCAACGCCTACTCGATTAACAAAAGGAAGAAGCTAACAAGGAGGTGACAGAGACAAAAAAATTTCAACTAAATATGCGATATATGATTTTCCAAGTATTTGATGAAATCAACTAGGAATTAATATATGAAATTACACTTAAATGTTTATGGATAAATTACCCATGTGTCAGTTGTAAATAATTTCTATGTATTATAAATATGTACTTGTTCCACAAAGACAAGTATTTAAGAGCATAGTTATCAAAGATTATTTTTTGATTTGCCAATCACATTTTAAAACTCCCATAGTTCATATCCCTTTTAAAACTTCGAATGTTTATTAGTAAAGAAATTGTGTAAAAAAATCAGGTATTCCATCAACATACTCGTATCACAGCCTCCTATGCACCACATTTAGGATTGGAGTTTTTGCTAATTGTTTGCTCCAGTTAGAAAATTTTATTACATGACCGCATTTTTTCCTACACAATTTTTCCCATTTGCAAGTACTTCGCATAGCTTGTTTCATCCAACATCTCTACATGCATACATACGGACAAAGGACTTCTCTGTACCATTCTTCCAAGACACATGTCATATAAGCATGCATGACTTTTTTTTCCCTCTTTTCCTCCTTTCTCCGCTGCTCTTTACAGTGTCACGCTAACTAGATTTCCAACTTGGCACTGACTGAAGTAGTAAAATGCTTACTCTACTTACTATGATTCATAGGAATACTCAGACTGGTGAAACATAGTTACAATTCAAAAGAAAACGCTTTTTGAGGAACCAATGCAGAGAGTATGTCTGCTTCGAAACGCCAAAATGAAGATAGATAGCATGACGTGTGCTTGATTTCTTTCCATTCCACGATAAAGTCATCTTGGCAAAATCGTCTTCCGCCGGTGTTAGTTTCTTAACTACTTTGCCCAGATTCCTCTAGAGGGAATCGCTTAGGGAATTACGTTTATTCAAAATGTTTACACTAGTTAGAAAAACTCAGAATCTTAGAGACAAATTCGTCTTGAAAATTACGGGAAAAGCAAAGCATGAGCCAAACTTTTCTCCTCTTTATTTCCTCATCCTTCGATACTACCATTGGGGAAGTACTCTATATATACTTAAAGTAGCCAAAGATTTGCAACACTTACAACTCTTAGTAAAAGTAGGAGCTGCAGAAGAGAAGGAGAGGGGAACTCCCACTGGATTTGCTCAAATAGTGGTTCATTGTGTCATTGAAGGAAGCATTTCATTGAATGACATGGAAAAAGAGAGGCGGCCATGCCATAAATACTGTGGCTGCGCATTGCACACCGTGAAGAGTACTACGGCCATACCATAAATACTGTGGCTGCGCATTGCACACCGTGAAGAGTACTATTTGCTCCAATGCTTGCCCAAAGCAAAGATGTATCTCATTCCCTAAGAATTCATGGCCCGAGTGCTCCATGTCGCAAACTGCTCCCATGCTCCCTTCCCAATCTTCTCTTTCTAAAACTAGACAATGCCATAGTGACACTCAGAGAGGATGCCATCATGGAAAACTGCCATGTGAATCGTAGTAACATTTTCAGAATGATTGGAGGAAGAAAGGGTTAGAAAGAGAGAAGCAAAGCTTCTCTATTCTACAGTCACTGACTAATGCTTCTCATGATGATTGATTCAAGGAATAAGGTGCACGATAAGCTCTTTCTTGATATATTCCTTGTAAGTCATATTCTTTTTCATCATCGTAGTTATTTTCATTGCCTGCTGACAGAAATTACAGCACGCCAATCCAAATAACATCATTTTGTACTGCCTTTATACACAAAGGACACGTTCTTCTATAAATGCCATTGTTTTTTTTCCTTTCCTTTCATTCTGTAAAAATGTCATTAAAATTGTCTGTATCACATCACACAAAACATAATGTGACATAAGAATATCAATTTAGGTGGCTCCAATCAGAAAAAGGTAATTTTACCCTGTCAGTATATTGTATGTCCACAGAAACATGTTTTTGCCCTTTCATTACCTATTATTTCAAATGCTTTCATTGGCATCAGATTTGGACATAAAAGTCACCGTTTCTCTATATATTTCAACTTTCAACCATGAAAAACCCTGCCAATAATGTCTGTTAAGAGTTTTCAGAATGGAACTACAATTTCCATACTAGGTTTCTATATGTGTCGACGAAGATACCAGGGTACTTCTCCTTACTCTCCCCGTTAATTTCTTTAACCTTTGCAAAGAGGGTACAATGTTTGTAAAGGGTGGTTTTCTTGTCCTTTTTCTCATCAAAACAGACAGGACGTTGGTTATGAAGTTTCACTCGAGGTAAACTATGTCCCTTCCGTCTTCTTCGAAGTCATCACCACACTATACTGTAACTACAGGCATTGCTTTTTGTGATTGAGTGTAGTTTTGAAGAAATTTTTGGTTACACAGTGCACAATGTGAAGCTAGTTACGAACTGGCATATGAATCAGCTAAACAAAACAAATAAGTATAATCATATGTGTCAGTTTGGGGTTGATTTCGTCTAACACAAGAAATGCACGTACAAATTTACAACTATTCAACTAGAATAATCACAACCTCACTGTCTTGATGAAAAATAGCTCATTTCGTGACTGAATTCAAGAAAATCATCCCGCATGTTTTGTTTGAAATCATCTTTTTTTCTAAAATTCATTTATTTTATAAGAATGAATATACTTCACCTCATCTGTAATTGAATTATAATAATAATTTTTGAAAAATTATAAAATTGATTTCAATTGTTCTTGTTTAGAACGTATTAAAAATGTATATTTTTGGCGATAAAATGCTAAATAAAATGATATTATGATAAAGTCATTCATACAACAGTTTTTTGCCGAATAGAATAAATTCTAACTGAAATCCCTTGAAATTTAGCTCCATTTCAAATCCAAAAGTTTTACATGAATAAATTAATTGAATTTTTAAATTATTTAGATCTAAACAAAATTTTAACATAATTTTTTTTTATATCATATCAAGATTAATAATAAATAGCTTGACTTCTATCTTTCCTATTTTTTTGGCTGATCCCCATTTTTAATCTCTATGAAATTCACTTTTTCTCACTTTTATTTCTATAAAATATTTTTTTATCAATATTATACCCTTGAAATCTAAATTTGCCCAATTTTATCCTTTAGCGAGTGTCCTATGAAGATTAATTTGTTCAATTTTATCCTTTAGGACAAAATTAAAAAATAATATTTTACAAGAATACAATTAGTAAAAAATATTTTACAAGAATGAAAGTGAGAAAATATAAATCTTATGGGACAAAAAAGGAGATTTACTCTGTTTCTTTATATTTCCAAAATTACTACTTTTTTCTCTAGACCCTTAGCCTAAACGCAAAAGTGATGTTCGTGAGCAGCGATAAAACTCAGGTGAAAAGGATAAAAATGAATAAAATCTTATCAAATTTGTTACAACTTAATTTGGAAGGAGGGGATTTTCATGGTTGCATCGAAGTTAAATTGATTCTAGAAGCGACTTATGCACCACAGAACGAAGGAAATTGGATTTGAGAGCATTAAGCCATGAATGGAATTACCTAAGGTACACCATCTTGACTTACTGGAATCAGCATTCAGCTCAAATATGGCTTCTTTGGATCTGAGTGAAACTGTCTGCTATACAATCAGAATCAGGCACTGAATATTTTAACTGCAATAAAGGATATATTCATACAACAAAAATGCATAACAAGTGGGGAAAATATAGCATCTACAGCGGTGGAAATTTTAGTATTTCCCTCTCTCCTGTCACTCAACTTCTGTTCTTCACTGCATGATTTCAAATTTCATCAACATGATTGAATGGTGCCTTTAAGAAAAAGATAACAGAGAAAAAAAAATGGAAAAGGCAGGTACATAACAGTATTATAAGTTCGTTATTTATCAACAACCAACTATTTTTTGAAATTTTTTAATTTCTTGTTAAATATAACTTAATCAGAGTGGCAACTATAGAAAATACATCCATGAATACTTCCCCTAAAATAAATAAAAGTAATTCAGGTGAATAAATACAAGTATTTGTTTGATTGATGATAATTATGTAAAGTCCAAATATTGAATGAATATAACTTGCTTTGTTCTTGTCTTGCAGTAAGATTAGAAAATGGAATTGATTTAGAAAAGTATTAAAAAATTGAGCTGGATCTGCGAAATTGCACAGTGCATGATGCCACAAAGATTTCCATCTCAGTAACTACATATAAAATCATAAAGCAAAAGGTTTAACAGTTGCACAGGGATCAGATGCCAAGCAGTCCTATCAGTATCACAGTCTATCTTTCTTTTTTCTCCTTAATTTGAAATTTGATTATACAATTGCTGCTAATTCAGTCCTGTCAGTTTGCATCTGAACTAAAACTATAGCAAAAGAAATAGCGAATTAAAAAAGTTGCCTGGCAAGCTAGCTGTAGTACTTAAGAGAATCATTTTCATAAACCATGCAAGTGCTGTTAGCACTAAACGATTAAAAGTATGACACTGCAACTTGAAAGGCAAATGAAATGTTTCAGGAAACTTCTGAGGAAAAACAGTACAAAAATAGTCAAGCTTTAACAACTCGTTTAAAAAAAAAAAAATAGAATTCAATTCATTTGAAATTGAACCTGTGAACAATTTTACACATGAATTCAATTTCAAATGAATTGAATTCTATATTTTTTGAGATTCCAAATGGAGGTTAAGAAACTCTTGGAATCAATGGTAAAGAGAACTGTAAAATACGATTTTGACAGATCATTGATAAAGCAACACCTCATCACCAACTCGAAAGAAAAGAAGACAACATCAAGGTGAGAAAGACCAAAAAATTTAACTACATATGCAATACATGAATTTTTTTTTTAAATCATGCCATGTATTTTATGAAATTAATTAAAAATTGATACATACACAAAATTATATGTTATTGAATAATTAACCCAGGTGTCAATTGTAAATATTGGCAAGGAATACATGATATGTGCTTAACATATCTTCCAAAAACAAATCTTCAAGAGCATAGTTAAAGAAACCAGAACTTAATCAGTTTTTCCAACATGTTGAAGAACCATAAGAAGCATAGGGAAAAACAAAGCAAGAAACACAGCAAAAAGGTTCACACATAGAACATCATAATATTGTATTTTTTATCAAGTATTATTAGCCCCTAGAGAATTTTCTTTCTCTTTTATAAAACTCCATTTATAAATGACTAAAAGAAGTCTATTTATAGATATTCAATATTAACTACAATTTAAAATATTACATCTCATATGATATATTTCTTCTCTTTTATAACACACCTTGAGCAACTCTTTCTTTTCTTTAACAGGAGATGTATAACATTTTTCTAAATGTATTTTTTAGATTAGCTATTTCCATCAATAGTTATCAAAGATTTAGTTTTGAATATTTTGATCAGCATAATAAATTTTGGTACTTACCTTTTTTTTATCCATATCAATACATAAAATATTTATTTCTACAGAAAAGAAATTATATAAAATAATAGTGTGCCCTATCTGTATACACGTAATACGATCCTTTGTATGTATCGCGTTTAATGTTCAGAGTTTGTGCTAACTATTTACTTTAGTTAGAAAATGTGTTGCGTGCATTACACTTTGCTCACACTTGCATGTAGTTTGCTGAGCCATCTTCATCTGAAATCTTTACATGCATAGAGACTGATCATAGATGAATTCTCTGTACCATTTTTCTAAGACACATTCCCAGGAGCATACCAGACGGATTTTTGTTCTCTAATGCTCATCACCATGTCACACTAACTGGAGTAATTAAAAAATAATGTGCTTATGATGATTCATAGGAATACTCACACGAAGCAACATAGTTACGAGAGTGGCATAACTTCCACAAAGATATATAAAAAAAAAATTGACCTCGACAGACATCGCTGTTGAGGAACCGATGCAGGAAGCATGTAGACTGTGAAAAGCCAAAATGAAGATAGATAGCATGAAACAAGCCAACTTACTAGCAATGTAAAACAAAGGGTGCTTGACTTCTTGGATTCCATAATAAAGTTGCGTCGGCAAAATCGTCTTCCTCAGTGTCAGTTCCTTAACTACTTTGCCTAGATTCCTCTGGAAAGAATTCCCAAGGAAATTATGTTGCTGTTAACTGTTTACTCTAGTGAGGAAAACTCAGAAACCTGGAGACTAAAATTTGTCTCGGAATCTACGGGCGAAACAAAGCATGAGCCAAAATTTTCTGCCCTTTATTTCCCACTCCTACGATACTGCAATTGGTGAAGTACTCTATATATACTTAAGAAAGCACCCAAAGATTTCCAACTCTTAGAACTCACAGTAAAGGTCAGCAAGAGCAGAAGAAGAGAAGGGGGAGGGAATTAATTAAGAGTGGCCACTGGAGTTGCTCAAATAGTGCTTCAGTTTGTCTTCGATGGAAGCATTTCATTAAATGACTTGGAAAAAGAGGAGGCCATACCATAAAAACTGTGGCTGTGCATTGCACCCCATGAAGAGTACTATTTGCTCCAATGTTTGTCCTAAGCAAACGTGTATCTCACTCCCTAATAAAAAGTCGTGGGTGGAGTCTTCCGCGTCAAAAACTGCTACCGTGCTCCCTTCCCAATCTTCTCTTCCTAAAAATAGACAATTTTGTGGCAATCAGGAAGAGTAGCATCATAGAGAACTGTCCCATGAATTGTAGAAATATTGTCGGAATAACTGGAAGAAGAAAAGGTTAAAAGTAGAGAAGCTGAGAAGCAAAGCTTCTCTACAGTCGCTGACTATTGCTCCTCATGATGATTGATTCCAGGAACAAGGTGCACAACAAGCTCTTTCTTACACATGCCTTGTAAATCATGATCTGTTTCATCATTCATGTAACACCAATTTACTTTGTTCCCAAATGCACATAATTCACTGTACGTCGATTTTAGTAGATCCGTCATACCGTCATTCTTATGTTAGTTATGTTAATGGCAACGGTTTATATATTTATTTTTCATTGCATTCTCACAATGTCATGGTAATTCTCTTCTTCACATCATCCATAACATAATGTGACATAAGAAATCTTAGTTTCAAGCTGCAAGTAAGTGACTCCAAGCCATGAATTCACGCATCCATAACCTGTCAAAATCTAGGATATCCGGAGACCCATTTTTTGCCCTTTCGTGCCTATTCAAATGCTTACATAGCCAGCAATTTTTTTTTCAACCTTAAATTCACCATTTTCAACACACATTTCAAGTTTCAACAATGAAAAACTGCCTATCAGATGCATTTCCCAAAACAAGAGATTTGGTACTTTTTCTTACTCTCCACCATTATTTTTTAACCTATGAAAAGGGCGTATCATATTTGTGAGGAAGGGTTTGCTCGTCCTTCTCTCACAAAGAGACAGGACATGGGTTGTGAAGTTATAATCAAGGTAACCTTTGTCTTTTCAGTCTTCTTTGAAGTTATCACTGCTCGCCAGCGTAACAGACATTGCTTTAGTGCCAAATGTAGCCGCAACAGTTCAACTGGACACTCAAGCAAATGTGGCCCCACCATCTTGACGAACAAACAGCGGATTCTATCATGCATGGGGTTGAAACTCATGCATGGGTGCAATAGCTGAACCGTCATAAGGAGGGGCGTGGGATGCTTAGCCGTAAGATATGGGAGAGAGTTAAAATTGAAAATAGGAAAATTGGACTAGTGGCTCTCAATTGGGGAATATAGTAATCTTGGCCCCCTCGGGACTTGTAATTTCTCTAATCACTACCAGTTTGCAAACAATGACTTTTTTTTAATAATTTTCTGGTGTTTAATGATTTTTTATCATATATTTTGTTGTAATAATAATATTTATATTAAATTCATAATTATCTTAACTAACTTAATGTATTAAATGATTATTGTAAAAATAATCACTATAGATTGGAAATTGAAAATTATATATAATTGAGATTTTTCATTCAAATGAGTTAAAATTACAACACAATATTAAAATAAATAGAATAAATAATATTGGCAATTGGACATTTCAAAAGCTTATCATTGAAAAATCATAGAATTCCCTAAAAATAAATTATCAATTGATATATTAAGAGTAATTAAATATATTTTTTAATAAATCAAAATCATTTGAAATTGTTGATCTCCTCTCCCTAGTAAATTTATGCAATGGAACCTTCAATTGAGTTTGTTATGGTTCCTCCACGTGAAATGGTTGATCTCCTCTCCCTAGTAGATTTACACAATGGAACCTTCAATTAAGTTTGTTATGGTTCCTTTACATGAATTTCTGCTAGTTCCTCTATATAAAGCAAGTCAAGAGTATCTTTATTATTTGTATGTGCTTCTTGTGTAATGGCAAGCATAAGTGCCACATCATTATTAGCGGTAATTATAGGAATATTAACATATTCCTTCTCAAAGATAATATTCTTGAGTTATATGCTCCCACCATTTTCAATATCCTCAATAAATTTAACATTCACTCGTATCAAGAAAAGATTTGCTAGATAGATAATAAAATTTAAATTCCTTTGATCTTTTCAAGTATCCAACAAAGTAATAGCTAACTATTTCTAAATCCAATTTTCTTTTATTAGGCAAGTACGGCCTAGCCTCAACCAGATTACCCAAAAAATCGAAATAATTAAAACTATGTTTTTTACCTATCCATAACTCATATAAGGTTTTATTTAATTCTTTTCTTGGAATTGAGCATATAAATTATAGTCTTTAAGGTATCTCCCTAAAGTGATTTTGACAAAAAAAATGATTAATCATACTTCTAACCTGTTGAATAGTATTAAATATAAGTTAAATAGTTTTAAATATATTGTAAACATATGTTGATATTTATGAATTAATTATAGGCCTAATTATTGATATCTTGTAATCAACCAGTGATTAGCATATTCTTTGAGAGGTTGAGTAACATTGTATTTAAGGATATTAATTGCATTTACTACTATATAAAGAACTTAAGGTTAAAATGATTTACTTAAGTCATTCATAAATTTCAACTTAGTATCAAAGTTCTCTTCTTGGAAAGTCTTTGTTTCACCAATTATATAAGACCAAGATATGAGGAAGATAATTGGAGCAAGATATGAGTCACAATGATTATACTATCTTCAACTAAGTTTTTCGGTAGCATACTCTACATTTCAGTTTCCTATATGCTTTATCAATGCCTTAATTATTCAAGTTTTTCAAAGTTTCATAAAATGGGTTTGATATTTTCTAATTTGGCGTTATTAAATTATGAGTTATATCAACTTGGTAAGTATGTTCGTTAATTTTTTTTTAGAAAGAGTCAATTAAAGAGTAGAGTCCTTTTTTTCTATCATTCAAATTTGATATCCAAGGCCTAAGTTGAGTCATTTCTTTTTTAGGATTTTAGTAGTTTGTTACTTTTATTGATAATTATTCAAAATGCACTTGGTTATATTTAATGAAAAATTATTCAAAATTATTCTTTATTTTGAAATCATTCTATACTAAAATTAAAAATCATTTTGATGAAACTATTCTTGTATTGCACAATGATAATGTAAGATAATATTTCTTAACTAATTTTTCTTCCTATTTGTCCAAACATGGCTTCTTAGATCAATTTACTTATCCTTATACTCATAAACAAAATGGAGTTATTAAGCATAAAAATTGACATTTGGTAGAAACAACACTTTCCTCTTACATTATAATATTCTTCTTCAGTTTTCTAATTTGGTGCTCTTAAATTATGAGTCATTTCAACTTGGTAAGTATGTTTGTTCATCTTTTTTAGAAAGAGTCAATAAAATAGTAGAGTCCTTTTTTTTCTATCATCCAAATTTGATATCCAATGCCTAAGTTGAGTTACTTCTTTTTTAGGATTTTAGTAGTTTGTTACTTTTATTGATAATTATACAAAATGCACTTGGTTATATTTAATGAAAAATTATTCAAAATTATTCTTTATTTTGCAATCATTCTATACTAAAATTAAAAATTATTTTGATGAAACTATTCTTGTATTGCACAATGATAATGCAAGATAATATTTCTTGACTAATTTTTCTTCCTATTTATCCAAACATGGCTTCTTAGATCAATTTACTTATCCTTATACTCATAAACAAAATGGAGTTATTAAGCATAAAAATCAACATTTGCTAAAAACAACACTTTCCTCTTACATTATAATATTCTTCTTCGATTTTAAGGTGATGTGATCCTTACTACTTGTAATATTATAAATTAAATGCCATATTTTATATTAAACAATCAAGTGTTTCACTCTATATTGTTTCTTAATAAAACTTTTTACTTTATTCTTCTTCATGTCTTTTATTATATTTCTTTTATTCATGATCTTTCTCTAGGTCTTAACAAGATATTTGTTAGATCTATCAAATACATTTTCTTAGGGTATTCTCATCTTTAGAAGGGATATAATTATTATTCTTCAAATTTAAATCATTATTATGTCATTGCTAATGTTGCTTTTTTTGAAATATCTCCATACTTTACCACATCAGTTAAGTGTAATACAATGTTAGAAGTACTATTTATTTCTACATTTCTATCTTTTGAGTCAACACATTTCATACAACAAGGAGAACAATATCCTTTCCTCACTTATCATCATTAGTGTAAGCATTGGAGATGTTTTTGTGGAAGTTCAATGTAACCTATTTCTTGCTCAATCAATTTCACATATCTCAAATTCCATGAACTCTTATAAAAGCCTTCCTATTACCATTCATAAAAGTAGTCATTCCACACATAACCCACATCCCATTTATAATTTATTGAGCTTTCATTACTTATCCTCATTCCATTATAGTTTGGTATTCACCTTGTCTTCTATAAGCATACCTAAGATGCTTCAAAGAATTTTTTTTCATTCAAGATGGCAATATGCTATGATTAATGAAATAATTGCTCTTAATCCTAGCAAGACATAAGATCTTGTTTTGCTGCCCTATAAGAAATCTATTGTTGGATGTTGATAGGTTTTTATGGTGAAAATTAGTCCAGATGGCAAGATTGATCAATTAAAAAATCACCTTATAGCTAAAGGTTATGCTTAAATTTTAGAATTAACTAAACAAACACCTTTTCTCTAGTTGCTAAAATTACCTTAATGTACATTTTTTTTTCTCTATGGCTACTATTTGATAGTAGCCCTTTCATTAATTGAATATTAAAAATGCATTTCTTCATAAAAATTAAATGAGGGAGTATATAAGGAACAACCTGTTAGGTTTGTTACTCAAGAGGAGTCAAGTTTAGTTTGTTGCCTATGTAAATCTTTTTACTCATTAAAATAATCTCTTCATGCATGGTTTGAAAGATTTAGTTAAATCATTCAAAAATTTAAGATAACATAAAGAACGGCTAATCACTCGATATTCTATCAACATTCCTCACCTAACCTTTGTATATTATTGACGGTGTATGTCGATAGCATAGTTATCATAGGAATTAATTAGTATAGCATTGATTAATTAAAGAAATATATATTTCAACACTTCCAAATTAGGAGTTTAAATAAGTTATGATATTTTCTTGAGATTGAAGTAACTCAATCAAGAGATGGAATTGTCATTTCTCAAAGGAAGTATGTGTTGGCCTTGGCAACCTACACCCAAGAGAGGGTGAATTGGGTGTTTCTAAAACTTTTCTTATTTTTCAAATTCTTTTTAAAAACCTTTTGATTTTGGGAAGCCATAAGAATGATTTTGATTTAAACACTTCCAAGAAGGTTTTATGAATATATTTGCACTCAAGATATAACAATTCAATACACTTGTGCAAAATAACTCAATCAATTATGCATAGATAAGGATTAAAAAGCTAATGCATATGTTGATTTCTTTTTCAATTATTGAACCAAGAAGATTAACATTGAAGCATAATGTATTCAACAATTTCATCAACTATAAAATAATCAAGAAGCATGTGCATGGATATATATAACTCTTTTAAGTATATAATCATCTAAGCAACAAGATTAATATTGGAGCACAATGAGCCAACTAACAATAGTAGCAAAATAGAGCATAAACCAGTAAAACAGAGCTATGTTGCAGAAACAATAAAAAGATAGGGTGAAGAGAACAAACACAAGAATTTATAGTGGTTCCTCCCTTAGATATCCTCACCAAGGTGTACATCCACTCTCCAAGCTTTCCAAGCTTGTGTTAATCCACTATCCCTTCAAGTTTCTATTGGTGTGTATCCTAGAACCAATCATATAGATGATTGAAGTAATATATAATGTATTATGTTTTATTTTAGGCAATTTAATTATTATATTTTATTTTTATAATTTTATTATTATTATGTGTAATTTATAACTTAATATAATAATTATCCTTGGAATAACTTTGCTATTCCTAAAATGCCCCTAGTCAAGTATTATTACGAAAAGGATAGTAATAATACATCGAGACTAGATGTATAGTGATTGATGATTACGAATCATGGATATGTGATATCAAGTTAATACATGAGTACATTGCTAGTGAACAATGTACTGGACTGACCCACTATGAGAATATTGCATGGATAAACGTGTCATAAGTTATTCTCGTATGATCACAAATACACATAAACCTTTGACCTGAAGTCACTACGGTTCCCTACATGAGGAATTACTCACTTTAATATTATCCTATGTCACCTTTAATCAGGATGACAAGTAAGGCATTGATTATGTGTGTCATAAATCGTGCAGAGAGAAGTGAGTGATGTAGATGGAATTTTGTTACTCTTGTATAAAAGAGAAATATCCTTAAGCTCCTTGATTGAGTAAGACTTAGAAATGCATGGCCATGCTCAATTAAATTAATATGTGATATTAATCATTTATTTTAAGTCTACTCAGTATCAAGAAATATAAATTGAACATTGGCGAGGATGATACATTCCATGCCTCCAGTTCAATTTGGATATTATTACAAAAGGGTTATGATGCAAAACGTTGATCATGTATTAGATGGATGTCGAATCACAGACATTCTTACTACTTGAGTGGCAGTGATGTATTGCTAGATACCACTCACTGTCTATGGCTCAATAATGAGTCATTGTCAACGTAGTAAGAACCTACAGGGTCACACAAAAGGAGTAGGAATAAGACAATAATTAATTGGACTTTAATTATATTAATATCCAATTAATTGGACTTATTTTCGTGCATATATATATTATTATTAAGAATAATAAATTCACGTAATATATATTATGTGATATTATTTGATATTAAAGTAATATCAAATAATTACGTTATCAGATATTAGATAAATATATTATAAGATAATATTATTTTGATATTTGATAACTATATGCAATTATCTAATATTAAGATATTTATATTATGAGATAATATTATCTAATGTTAGATAATTAATAAATAAGTCCTATCTCTCCTCATTATCTCTAGGATAAGGATAAAATGAGTTGTTAATTGTGATTAGGATTTTAGAAGCATTATCCTAGTAGGACTAGGATTGTGGCTTGCTTAAGTTCTATAAAAGGGGCTTGAGGGCAGCACATTAGAGATACGCTCATAGGCTTCCTAAAATCCTAAATCACTCAGAAAATATCGAATCCTAATTCCTAGAAAGAGAAACGCATCCTAGCAGATTCGTGGAGGGCGAGAGGTCGTTGTTCACTCCGTGTGGATATTATAGAGACGCTGTATCTTCCGGCCGATGTTTGATTCATCCGCTCTTAAGTTTTGATCAGTAGAAACACGAGTGCCCAATAGGTAAAATCCTAATAATTGATTTATGCTTTTTGCATGGATCCAAGGTAGAATTCGGATCAAAATTTTGAAATTCCGCTTCATGTAGTAATCCGAATGCCTAACAGTGGTATCAGAACTTCTTGTAAAACATAGTTCTGATTATGTGTTTTTACCATCTTTGATGAATATTTATATGATAAATACATGTCAAATCTGTTTCGGTTTAAATCAGAAGTTACACGTTTTGATGAATGTTTATGTGATAAATTAATATCAAATTAGTTTCTATTTAAACTAGATATATATGAGATATATGCAAACTCACGTATGATTTTGATTTTATAGATATATATGATCTGAATTTTGAATCTGATTATCAATTGATGAGATTAATTGTATAAATATGATCATGCATTTTTCTGCTTCATATTCAAATCTATTTTATGCGTAATTCTAAGTTTTCATATGATAAACCCTTGAATCTGTTCTGAACATGTGATGTTCTTTGCATTTAAAGCATATAACCTAGTCAGTATAGAATTAATGTGATTAATTTTGAATCTGTAAAGACTTGTTTAAATTCGTTTAATATGATTAAGTTAAATCTGGTCTATGAGGTATATGTATGCTTTAATTTATTTGAACACGGCTGGATTTGTTTTGATATGATTAAAAATTATTTAAAGTGTTCAGACGTAAATCCTATTTTAAAACTATGATTTGAATGTCAATCATATAGTCAAATTGTTCGACTTAGGGTGTGTCAACTGTTGGCAAAATGAATTGAAATCTGAATTTTAGATGAATTCAGTTTTTGGCCCAGGGGGCTCCGCCCCCCACACCCCCCGGCAAGGGGCTCTACCCCTTTGACCCCCGCCCGCTAACTGGCTAGCGGGACCGCCGTGCTAACTTTGCGTAGCGTTCAAAAATTATTTTTGTTCTTAAAGCGCTGTTTTAAAACATGATTTTATGATGATAATGTTATCAAATATATATGTCAATCATCCTGCTTATATTGGTTACATATATTTCTTAGCAATTATTATATATGATGCATGAATATGTTGCATAGTATGGCCCTTGGAGTTTTTATGGATGGATTTTAAAATACGACCTACGTGTCGTGTCTTCTTCTATTTCTCTAATGTATATTCTCTTCTCATCTCAATTCCCCCCGAATGTAACTTGAGGTTCCTATTGTAAATTTGTAATTGCAATGGAGTATTCTTGGCTTGGAACAAGGAGAAGCTAAGGAGCTATGGGACAAGAAGAAGCTAAGGAGTTAGTTAGGAATGTCATTAGAAAATAGAATTTTGGGGTCATACTATATGACATTTTGATTTCTTTATTATGTGATGATATTGATGAGCATGCATTTACTATGTGATAGAATGTGTTCTTACTATGTGATAGTTCTATTCATTACATGATATATGATATACGGTAGTCTATTTTATTCATTTACTTTATATGATATATAAGATATGCTAGATATATTGCATGAATAAATAGGCTAGTTATGATGAGATCTGATAATAATTAAGTTAAAATCCCTCATCTAAAATATTAAGTCAGTAATAATTAATGATGCCTTCCAATGTTTAGCACTCATCAAGGCCTCGATCGACATAAGGTAGGTTTGCTAAAGTAAGGTACCTCGTTTATCTTAGTGAGATGCAACTGGATAATAGTGATATCCGAATGTCAAATATTGGGTCCGACTTAACTAGGATATCTCAATAGGATTAAGACCTAGAGGCATAGAGTTAGGCTATAGTTCATAAGATGGACTAGAACAAGTGTTGTTCACCTAACTATCCAAGAGTTGTATATGATACAATTGGCAAGTGTTGCTTACCTAAATAACTAAGTTTTAGTGATTAGCCAAAGCTAACTTAAGGCTTGGTGAAATATGGATCTTGGCCCACTAGAAAACTTAGACAATATGACTTTCCGAATTAATAGTGAAGGCTATTAATTTGAATGAAATAGTGGGAGGTACATTTAATAAAAGACCTTATTAAATGTTTTAAATTTAATACTTACTTTGCATATTTCTGTCGTAGATAACCAATGGCTAATACATCAAATAACTTATCACTACGATCAGTCCTTGAGAAGGACAAATTGAATGGGACAAACTTCCTGGACTGGTACAAGAATTTGAGGATAGTCCTCAAATATGAGCAAAAAATGTATGTCCTAGAGGAACTTGTTCCTCAAGAACCTGAAGCTACTACCCCTCGAGCTCAAAAGGATGCTTATAAGAAGCATCATGATGATGCATTAGATATCGATTGTCTCATGTTGGCTACCATGGACTCTGAGCTTCAGAAGTAACATGAGAACATGGAAGCTTATGACATGCTTGAGCATCTTAAGAAGCTTTATGAAGGCTAAACTCGACATGAGAGGTTTGAGGTGACAAAAGCCTTGTTTCAGTGCAAACTGGCAAAAGGAAACCCTGTTGGGCCTCATGTACTCAAAATTATTGGGTATGTTAAGAACCTTGAGAGATTGGGTGCTCCATTAGGTCAAGAGTTGGCCACTGACTTAATTCTACAATCGTTGCCACAAAGTTATGGTCAATTTATCATGAATTACAACATGAATAAAATTGACAAACCACTGCCAGAATTGTTAAGCATGGTAAGAACTGCTGAACAAAATTTGCAAAAGACTAAGCCTAATACCATAATGATGGTTCAAAAGCGCAAAGGCAAAGGAAAAGGCAAAGGCAAAAACAAGAAGGATTCCAAATCCAAAGGCAAGCCCAAGTCTAAATCCTCTGCAGTGAAACCAAAAGGGGTTGTGGCTAAGAAAGGGACATGCTTCCATTGCGGTCAAACCGGACATTGGAAAAGAAACTGTAAAGCCTATTTGGAAGATCTGAAAAAGAAGAAGGGAAGTGAGACTTTTGCTTCAGGTATCTATGTTATAGAAATTAATGTTTCCACTTCTACATCTTGGGTATTAGATACCGAATACGATTCTCACATTTGTACAAATGTGCAGGAACTACAAAGGAGTAGGACTTTAGCTAAAGGCGAAGTGGACCTACGAGTTGGCAATGGAGCAAGAGTTGCTACGCTAGCTGTAAGGACATATTATCTATCTTTACCTTCTGATTTAGTAATAGAATTAGAGGATTATTATTTTGTGCCTGCTATCAACAGGAATATTATTTCTGTTTCTTGTTTGGACAAGAAAGGTTTTTCATTTATAATAAAGGACAAAAGTTGTTCAGTTTATTTAAATGAAATGTTTTACTGCAGTGCACAAATGTTCAATGGGCTTTATATTCTTGATCTTGAAATACCTGTCTATAACATAAACACTAAGCGACTTAAATTAAATAATTTAAATCCAACCTATCTCTAGCATTGTCATTTGGGCCATATAAATGAGAAGCGCATATCCAAGCTCCATAAAGATGGATTCTTGGATTCATTTGATTTTGAATCATATGAAATATGCAAATCTTGTTTGCTAGGAAAAATGACTAAAACACCATTCACTGGACATAGTGAAAGGGCTAATGATCTATTAAGTCTCATACATACTGATGTATGTGGGCCTATTAGTTCACCTGCTAGAGGAAGTTTCCAGTACTTCATTACATTTACTAATGATTTCAGTAGATATGGATATGTGTATCTTATGAAACACAAATCAGAATCCTTTGAAAAGTTCAAGGAATTCAAGAATGAAGTGCAAAACCAACTTAGTAAAAGTATTAAAATACTTCGATCAGATCGAGGTGGAGTATACTTAAGCCAAGAATTTGATGACTATCTAAAGGAGTGTGGTATAGTATCATAACTCACTCCACCTGGAACGCCACAATGGAATGGTGTTTCAGAAAGGAGGAATCGTACCTTGTTAGACATAGTACGATCTATGATGAGTCATATAGATCTTCCAATTTCCTTTTGGGGGCATTCTCTAGAGACAGCTGCTTTTACGCTTAACTGTGTTCCTTCTAAAATGGTTCAAAAGACTCCATATGAGATATGGACTGGAAAACGTCCTAACTTATCTTTTATGAAGATTTGGGGTTGCGAGGCCTATGTAAAACGTCAAATTTCTAATAAGCTTGGACCCAAATCGGACAAGTACTACTTTGTAGGGTATCCTAAGGAAACTAAGGGATACTATTTCTATAATCCTAGTGAAGGTAAAGTGTTTATCGCATGAACTGGTGTTTTTCTAGAAAGAGAATTTATCTTTAAGAAAAACTGTGGGAGGAAAGTAGAAATCGAAGAAGTGCGAGACTTACAAAGTAACACTGAACCTATAATAGGGCCTGAAAAAGGACCACAAGATGTTGTGGGTCAGGAACTAACTCAAATAACACAAAGCCCACGTAAGTCTGGTAGGATACGCCATGAGCCCGAGAGATATGGATTTCTTGTAACTCAAAATGGCGATGTTTTGCTCATAGATCAAGATGAGCCTACAACTTACCAAGAAGCTATAAAAGGGCCAGATTCTGAGAAGTGGCTTGAGGCCATGAAATCTGATATGGATTCCATGTATACTAACCAAGTATGGACTTTGGTTGATCCACCTGAAGGGGTAAAACCCATTGGATGCAAATGAGTTTTCAAGAAGAAAATCGACATGGATGGTAATATGCAAACCTTTAAGGGACAATTAGTCGCAAAAGGTTATAGGCAAGTTCATGGTATAGACTATGATGAGACCTATTCCCCAGTTGCCATGCTTAAATTCATCTGGATTTTGCTTGCTATTGCAGCTTTTTATGATTACGAAATCTGGCAGATGGATGTCAAAACTGCTTTTCTTAATGGAAAGCTCCTCGAGGATGTGTACATGACACAGCCTGAGGGTTTTGTCATTCCTGAAACTGCTGAAAAGGTATGTAAGCTACAACAATCCATTTATGGATTAAAGCAAGCTTCACGGAGTTGGAATCTTTGTTTTGATGAGGCAATCAAAGAATTTGGTTTCATAAAAAATGAAGATGAATCTTGTGTATACAAAAAGGTTAGTGGGAGCACAATTATTTTCCTTGTATTGTATGTGGATGACATACTACTCATCGAAAATGATATCCCTACACTGCAAATAGTAAAGACTTGGTTAAGGAATTGTCTCTCGATGAAAGACTTAGGTGAAGCTGCCTATATACTAAGTATTAAGATCTATATAGATAGATCAAGAAAATTGCTTAGCCTAAGTCAGAGTACATACATAGATAAAGTGTTAAAACGGTTTAACATGCAAGAATCTAAAAGAGGATTTTTGCCTATGTCGCATGGCATAAATTTGTCCAAAGCTCAGTGTCCTTCGACACAAGAAGAGAAGAATTGCATGAATAAGATACCATATGCATCAGCAATTAGATCTATCATATATGCCATGATATGTACTTGTCCTGATGTCTTGTATGCTTTAAGCATGACGAGCAGGTACCAGTCAAATCTAGGTGAACTTCACTGGACTGCCGTTAAGAATATCCTTAAGTACTTAAGAAGGACTAAGGATTCATTTTTAATATATGGAGGAGAGGAAGAACTTGTTGTAAAAGGTTACACTGATGCCAGTTTCCAATCCAACAAGGATGACTTTAGATCGCAGTCAGGTTATGTATTTAGCCTAAATGGTGGTGCTGTGTACTGGAAAAGTTCAAAGCAGGAAATAGTGGCCGACTCTACTACAGAGGCTGAGTATATTGCTGCCTCTGATGCGTCAAAAGAGGCTGTTTGGATCAAAAAGTTCATTACTGAACTTGGCATTGTTTCTAGCATTGCAAACCCAGTGGATCTCTATTGTGACAACAATAGAGCCATTGCACAAGCCAGGGAACCCAGATCTCACCAGCGATCCAAACATATACTTAGGCGCTTCCATCTCATTCGAGAAATCATTGATAGAGGAGATGTGAAGATATGCAAAGTAAAAATTGATGATAATATTGCCAACCCACTGACAAAGCCTTTAGCGCAGAAAAAATATGATGGTCATACTATGTCACTTGGTATTAGATACATGAGTGATTGGCTCTAGTCCAAGTGGGAGATTGTTGGTGTGTGTCCTAGAACTAATCATATAGATGATTGAAGTAATACACAATGTATTATATTTTATTTTAGGCAATTTAATTATTATATTTTATTTTTATAATTTTATTATTATTATGTGTAATTTATAACTTAATATAATAATTATCCTTGGAATAACTTTGCTATTCCTAAAATGCCCCTAGTCAAGTATTATTACGAAAAGGATAGTAATAATACATCGAGACTAGCATGTATAGTGATTGATGATTACGAATCATGGATATGTGATATCAAGTTAATACATGAGTACATTGCTAGTGAACAATGTACTGGACTGACCCACTATGAGAATATTGCATGGATAAACGTGTCATAAGTTATTCTCGTATGATCACAAATACATATAAACCTTTGACCTGAAGTCACTACGGTTCCCTACATGAGGAATTACTCACTTTAATATTATCCTATGTCACCTTTAATCAGGATGACAAGTAAGGCATTGATTATGTGTGTCATAAATCGTGCAGAGAGAAGTGAGTGATGTAGATGGAATTTTGTTACTCTTGTATAAAAGAGAAGTATCCTTAAGCTCCTTGATTGAGTAAGACTTAGAAATGCATGACCATGCTCAATTAAATTAATATGTGATATTAATCATTTATTTTAAGTCTACTCAGTATCAAGAAATATAAATTGAACATTGGCGAGGATGATACATTCCATGCCTCCAGTTCAATTTGGATATTATTACAAAAGGGTTATGATGCAAAACGTTGATCATGTATTAGATGGATGTCGAATCACAGACATTCTTACTACTTGAGTGGCAGTGATGTATTGCTAGATACCACTCACTGTCTATGGCTCAATAATGAGTCATTGTCAACGTAGTAAGAACCTACAGGGTCACACAAAAGGAGTAGGAATAAGACAATAATTAATTGGACTTTAATTATATTAATATCCAATTAATTGGACTTATTTTCGTGCATATATATATTATTATTAAGAATAATAAATTCACGTAATATATATTATGTGATATTATTTGATATTAAAGTAATATCAAATAATTACGTTATCAGATATTAGATAAATATATTATAAGATAATATTATTTTGATATTTGATAACTATATGCAATTATCTAATATTAAGATATTTATATTATGAGATAATATTATCTAATGTTAGATAATTAATAAATAAGTCCTATCTCTCCTCATTATCTCTAGGATAAGGATAAAATGAGTTGTTAATTATGATTAGGATTTTAGAAGCATTATCCTAGTAGGACTAGGATTGTGGCTTGCTTAAGTTCTATAAAAGGGGCTTGAGGGCAGCACATTAGAGATACGCTCATAGGCTTCCTAAAATCCTAAATCACTCAGAAAATATCGAATCCTAATTCCTAGAAAGAGAAACGCATCCTAGCAGATTCGTGGAGGGCGAGAGGTCGTTGTTCACTCCGTGTGGATATTATAGAGACGCTGTATCTTCCGGCCGACGTTTGATTCATCCGCTCTTAAGTTTTGATCAGTAGAAACACGAGTGCCCAATAGGTAAAATCCTAATAATTGATTTATGCTTTTTGCATGGATCCTAGGTAGAATTCGGATCAAAATTTTGAAATTCCACTTCATGTAGTAATCCGAATGCCTAACAATTTCAATTGGTACTTGAAGAAGCCTTACAATCCTCTTACTCTTCCTTGAGCAAATTCTCCTTTTACAAAGGATACCTCACCCTCTCTATAATTTTCCAAGGGATACCTCATTCTTACAATTCTAAAGTGATACAAGATGAATAACAACTCAAATAAACTCTCTTAAAAAGTGGATGAAACAAATGAAGCACTTAGAATAGAGAAATTTCACAAAGATGAACGTGAATCATGATTTGGATGAAGAAGGATGTAAAATGATGTTTACAATTGATGTTCAGGCTCTCTCTTCTTTGTATTTGATGTTTCTTAACTTATATATGAAGCTTATGGAGTATTATCACTATAGCAAAAAATACCTTTAGCGGCGACATTTGTCATTACTGAAGAGCGTTTGGTCATCGCTGAAAGAAAAAGTCGTCGTTGAAAATGTCGTCGATATAGCTTCGTGCTTGAAACAACCATTAGTGATGATATTTTATCATTGCTAAAAGTACAACCTTTTACGACGACAATATCGTCGTAGAAAATAATTTCAAAATTCAAAAAATTTTGAAATTTGATTTTTAGCGACAACAAAAGTAAAAAAGTTATTGCTGAAAGTCAACTTTAGCGACGATATTATTGTCATTGAAGCCCGACCTTTTAGTGACGATAATTGTCATCATTGAAAGTCCGAAGTTTAGCGATGATGACTATCGTCACTGAAAGCTCAAGCTTTCAGCAACGACAATGTCGTCACTGAAAGTTGTCTTCAACGACGACATTCTGCCCTATAGTGACGACAATATTGCCGCTAAAGGTTTTTTGAATTTTTTTTAGAAAATTTAAATTCAAATTGTCATTATGGTATATTTCAAATAATATATTATATTTAACAATTATTATCTAAAATATTCTTTATTTTAATTAATTTGAATTGCTCAATATCTTTTTTAAATTTAATTTAATGTAAATTATATAACTATAATACATCAGTAGTATTAATAATAATGTCTAACAATTTGTTCCAACATAAAAAAAAATTAATACTCATAAAGCAATTGTAAAAATAGTATTTATATGAATAAATTATATATACACCATCCATGTAAATGTGTACACATAAAAAATATAAAGATACATATACAAAATATACTATGGGGAAGGGAGGTGTAAATATGCCGATGCACCATAATCATCGTCATCATCATCATCATTATCATCATCCTAGCAACGAGGATGATAAAATGACGGTGGTGGCTGAAATGGACCAGGTGGCTGAGCGGCAGGTGCAAGTGCAAATCTACTCGGCCTAAGCAGTGTAAGAGCAGCAAATGGAAGCAACGGTAGGACAATAACCTGTCGTCTAAGGATCGAGGTCATCTCAGTAAGGTAAGTCCCAAGTTGTTGCTGCATTTGTTGCTGCTGTGTAATCTGTTGCTACTACTACTTCTGAATCAACCGCTGGCTCTACTGGAACTGCTCCCGACTCTGCTATAACTGCTCCTGCAACTCACCGACCTGAGACACGGTCTGTGAGCTCGTCCCCGTACTAGAAGTCCCCACCGAATAATAAAACTAACCAGCAAGCACACGCCTAACAACCCTCTTGTACCCTCGACGAGTGCCAAGCACCTCATCGGCATGGTAGCCTCATCTATCTGTACAGAAGTCACAAGTAAGCTAGTGGATGATACACTAGACTGCACGTGCTGAGTCATGAGCTCAGTCACCCTCGCCTTAAATTATTAAAACAAAATTCAATAATAAATCTATCTTACAAGATATATTCGTAAAACTCCATTTAAAATATAAAATTCAAGTAGCTTACATATTGCCCCTGAGAGATCGGATGCACCCACTCCCCAGACCTATACGTGTGTCAGTCCCTAAAATTCTCGGGAACTAACTGCAACTCACCAGTATCTCTGTTTCTTTATTCAATTTTTGTAAGAGAAAAAAAGGATGAAATAAATAAAGCTATCTAACAAGTGGATACATTTAAAAAAGAAATAAAAGAGTTAAATTACCTTATCAAAGACTCCCAGCAAACCCATCTAGAAATTTTACATTCTTTATATATTAGCAAAATCATTTCTGCTCTTCCTGGTTAAGCGTATATACAGCATGCAGCTTGAAAAGTTAACCGCTCTACTTATATAGATGTAAGTTGGGTCTTATCTTCATGTCTGTCAGATCTCGTCTTGCATTGTCCATATCTTTTGTTTTGTACTCAATTTCCAATAATATACCCAGGATGCTATCACATGTATTTTTCTCAACATGCATCACATCAATGTTATGTCTTAAGTTCATTGTCAACTAATACAGGAGATAAAAAAATATACTTCTATTGCTCCAATTAAGTTCGTCGGCACCCCTCTTTCGCTTTAAACCACCAAATTGAGCATGTTTTCCAAGAAGTCTCTATGCCACCTTTCCCAACTATTCCATGATAACGTTACTGGTAAGAGGTCGAGGAAGGGCTTTTCTCTCCGACCTCCTATTGAATTCTTTCCTATTTCTCCATGTGTGACTTCTTGGAAGCCAACGACGATGACCAACATAAGCTATTTTTCCTCTAACTTGAATTGACAGAGTATCCAAATTACATGTAGGACATGCTTTGTATCCTTGCCCACTCCACCCGGATAGACTACTTCGAGCAGGAAAATCATTTATAGTCCATAGCAATGCTGCCCGCATCTTGAACACCGTATTTGTGTTTACATCTCGAGTTTCAACTCCTCTCTCCCAAAGATGCCTCAACTCTTCTATGACCGGCTGTAAGAAGACATCGATATCCTTACCTGGCGATTGCGACCCTGGGATTAATAGGGTCAACATGAAAAAAGATTGATTCATGCATACCCATTGTGGCAAGTTATAAGTAGTCATAAACACTGGCCATATGCTGTAGGACAGGTTCCTATCACCAAAAAGATTAAATTCGTCTGCACTTAAACCTAACCTAACGTTTTATAGGTCAGCGGAGAAATTAGGATACCTCTTATCGAACTCCTGCCAGGCTTTTCCATCAATAGGATGTCGCATTACCCCTTCCTCTTCTGATTTTCTAGTGTGATGCCATATCATATTCTTTGTAGTATGTCTCGACCCACACAAATGCTTTAATCGAGGAGCTAATGGAAAATATCGAACCACTTTTTAAGGCACCTTCTTTCCTTTCGTATTTTTATCTACCCATCGGCTCTCCCCACAAATTGGACAATTATCCTTAGAAGCATGTTATTTCCAGAAAAGTGCATAGTCATGTTTGCATACATGGATTGATTCATACCCCAATCCTAACTTGTTGAGCCATTTCCTTGCACCATAGTACCACTCGGGCAATTTATTGTCGTTTGGAAGTGCCTCTTTTAACAACCGCAAAAGAGCATCAAATGACTTATTTGTCCACTTATGCAGAACCTTCAAGTGCATGAGTTTCACCAGGAAGTTCAAGGCTGAAAATGTTGTGCATCTTGGATACAATTCTATTTCTACTTGTTCGAACAGGTTATCACAATTACTATAATTTATTCCAATGTCTCCGTCAGTTGCATTCTCACTCCTGTACTCATCATTGCAAAAATCGACTTCAAGTATCTCAAGGCTAATGAAATCGTGTATAATATCCACCAGCTCATCTCTATTGTTGGGAGATACCCCCTGAGTTCCTCTAGAAGTGGAAACATCCGCTTTACCATGGTGTACCCAATTTATGTATAATGGATGAAATCTATTATCTATAATATGTGCCTTCACATTGGTAATGTCTGGAATATTAAATTCACACACTTTTTGCATGGGCATCTTACCAAACTCCTTTCATTGGCAAAGTTTTTGACTCTTTGAACAAATGTCATTGCACCATTCCAATACTCATCCGACAAGCGATTTGGTAGATGTATCCAACTTTTATCAATGGACATTGTATCACTAAACAGGAAGAAAATTGCTTTAGGTGAAATAAAGTGTGGTGATTAATATTTGACGGTCACCCTAAATACACCGTATCACTCCAACTTTAAAGGATAGGGTCCTATTCCATTCGAGATACTTCTATAGTTATTATTTTTTCCAATTTATCCGCACTCATCGTTTGCTCCGTGCAGAAATTTCGGCAGCATCTCCCCATGGTTCTCCAAGTGCCTAAACTATACGCCTATATAGTTTATACCCGAAGAACAGTTAGGATGCTAAGATATTCCCACAATATCAAACAAGAGTCAGATAAATTGTTAATAACAACTACAAGATAATATCTCAAACTGTCTAACTTTTCAGGATAATTTAAAGGTTAGTTGATGTTTAGAGAACAATTAACTCTTGAACGGGTATAAGCTTATAATTTAAATGCAAATGCAGTTCTATTTAAAATTATTGTAAAAATATATTTACAATAATTAAAAATAATGATACAACAACTTATGAGTATCGTTATTTAAGCGTCAGTACTATTATTTAAGTAACTTATTACATGAATTATTGATTTTTTTAAATATCCATAACAACTATTATGTTTCACAATAAGCTTGTAGGAATTCAAACGTGTAACCTACTCTACTATATTTATAAGGTGCACAATTCAACTTCTTTATAGAGAGGTGTATTTTATGAATACTTATAAATTATCAGGCATAGGAACTTTTTAAATTTCTATTATGGTATGGTCGTTTTGATTATTTTACCAGGAAGTCTTTTCATAAAAATTTTTATATATATTTTTATACAACTCCAATATGTCACATGTTATTATAACTAAATAATAATAATTATCATTATATCATTGAAAGAAAGTAAGAGGATGTTATCACAAAATAGGAAACCATTGTTTGTCAATATTTCTTTTAATCTAATTCTAAACAAATTAAATAATTTTCATCATTTATATAATGTCCAAACTATATTTTAACTTAGCTATTAGAATTATGTAGATTGGGCCTAAAAAATATTTCACTGTACATTTTTTTTTAGTTTCATAAGTTATTCATTAATGTAATATTATTGTAACTTTAGCTATTAGAATTATGTAAATAACATATATTTTCTATACAAATTAAGAAATGTTTCATAATTTTCCAAAATTTACATTTCTTTATTTTGAAAATTAACTTTTAATCCAGTTAAAAATTCAAGATACATAGCAGTTGAAATTGTAAATAAAAAAAATAATCAGTTAATGACAAAATTGACATTGAAAATAATAAAATATAATTCAAAAATTATATAAACTATATTTATTTTAGTTGTGTTTAGGGTTTAGCTTTAAAAAATAATTTTAACAAATAAATTTTGAAAATTAATCAATTATAAATTTTATAATTTTAAAAGAAAAAAGTAAATTTAGTTTTATCCAAGAAGAAGGTGATTTTCATGCGAACTTCCTAGTCTTTTGAATTTTTTATTTCTATGTAACGTAGATAGTATAATTTGAATTGTTAAGATTTAATTTTCATGTAGTCTCGAGTTTAATTAAATTTTTCTTATTATGTGGTGTAAATAGTATAATTCAAATTGTTAAGTTTCAATCTCAATTAAAAAAGAGATTATATTATTATAATTTCTTATTTTCTAAGCTATATTTACATACTTATTCTAGTTTTCTATCTTACATTATTTCAACGAATGTAGTCATTTTGAAGTTTCCTAAATTGCATCATAAATTTTAGATTTTGTAGATAAAATATCATAACTACTTTATCTTACATTAGTGTAACTGAATAATCTACACATATATTATATATTACAAAGTTATAATTTAAGGGATACATAATAATAACAAAATTTATATTTATAAATTTTATGCTAAGTTAAATTTACATAAATAAATTTAAAATTTACAACATGTAAAACTAAATAATACGGAGTTTCATATTAAATTAAACATACTATCAACTCTATTAATTTATTGCAAACTATTTTAGTAAATTAAATATAATATTTTATAATTAAAATATTATAAATTTTAGTTCACATACCTCAATGGCAAAAATCTACTAATCAACTCCGAATACTCTCCACAAACAAAGATAAGTGCTAATAATAACTAACAAATTAAAATATACAATGTACAAAATTAATACACATTAATATATATAAAAAATAAATATACTAAAATAGAAAAAATTATAAGAGAAAGAGAAAGTTGGGAAACTTACCTCAGATCCAGATTCTCCAAGCGCGTAAATGAGGAGGGGAGAAGGCACTAAGGTTTATATAAGCAGACCTTTCATCGACAATAAAAAATTTTCAGTCGTCGCTGAAAGGTCACCCTTCAGTGACGACAAAGTTGTCGCTGAAGGCTTTTTTTTTTGGCAAACAGGCCTTCAGCGATGACAAATGTCATTGCTAAAAGATCAGCCTTTCAGCGACAACATTTGTTATTGCTGAAACCCTATCTCGAAAATCGGACAAGGCCTTTAGCGATGACTATAGTCGTCACTGAAGGGTCAACCCTTCAACGACGACAAATATCATCGTTGTAGGTTATCCTCAAAACTTAAGGCAAACCTTCAGCGACGACATTTGTCGTCATTGAAGGCCGGGCCTTTTAGCGACGATTATGTCGTCGCTAAAGGCCTGGCCAAATTCCAAGGCTGGCTCTTCAGTGATGACATTTTGTCATCGTTAAAGGATGGCTTTTTAGCGATGACATAGTCGTCGCTGAAGGCTTAGCCAAATTCTCTTCAGCGATGACAAATGTCGTTGCTGAAAGTGGAACCTTCGATAACGACAATTGTCATTGCTGAAAGCTAAATTTTTCTGCTGAATTTTTTTTAGGCTTTTAGTTAAAGCCTAATTCCTTCCCGCCTCAGTTTTCTGACTCCCTCTAAAAAGCCATTTTCCTTTTACCAATAATAATGTCATCGAAAATATTTTTAGTGATGATCAAATTTTTGTCATCGCTAAAAACGTTGTCATTGTTGCTTCTTATTCCTGTAGTGTATAGTTGTTTGGGGTTGTTAGAAATGAAAACTAACCATCACTAGCCATTATTTGTATACCAGAATGGCTGGAATCGAGTGGTGAATCGATTCAAGATGTCCAGAGTGCTCTCTGGATGTCTAGAATCGATTCTACAATCGATTCACTCAAACAGAAATGCAGACTCAACTTTAAAAGGTCATAACTTCTTCATTTTAAGCCCGTTTTAAGCAAATGACCTACCATTGGAAAGCTAATTGAGTATAATTTCAAATGGAATTAGTTTCATGCTCATATATTATGTAACTTTTAAGATACGTTCAAAATAATGAGCAAATGTTAGAAACAGTGAATTAGTGAAAATCTGATTTTAAGACTCAATTTGTAAAATTCATAACTCTTTCATATCTTAGTAATTTTAAGCAAATTACTAGTCCATCGAAATCCCTTTGAGTCTATTTTCATATAAAAATAATTTTGTACTCATATCATTTTTATTTTTCAAGATATGATCAAAACATTGAGCACACATCAAAAATTACTATCATGCAGAAAGCTGATTTTTGGACTCAAATTGAAGAGATCATAACTCATTCATATATTAATCATTTTAAGTAAATAATATGTACATGGAAATATATTTGAGTCTGTTTTCATATGGAAAAAATTTTTCAATCAAATCACAATTATTTTATGAGATATGATTAAAAGAATGACCAGAGGTAAAAAATGAAAACATTAAAACCTCATATCTCATTGGTTTTTGAAATGCCCCCATAGGCTATCTTGTTTAAAATGTGATTGTGAACTATCTTTTAAAACATTTTGATCAAGCTAAGAATATGAAGAACATGTTTGAGTTCTATATCATGAAATACTTTATTTTACAAGAAAGTCTAAGCCTAAAGTGAGATACTATACCAATGAAGTTCCTTGGCTTTTCTTGATGCTTCCAAGCTTTTGATCTTCTCAATCTTCAATACTTGGATCACATCTCCTTTCTTGTATTTCTTTCTTGTTCTTGAGTTGAGCATGATGTGATTTTCCATTCTTTTGCTTCAATGCTCACTCTTCTTCATCTTAGACTTTCCTATATACAAGTTCATTAACCTTGTAAATAATATAGTTAATCCAATCTAATATATCACGATATTCATGCATAATTTGTATAAAATCAATTAGCACAAGTTCATGCATGATCATCCTTTTATATATCTTGATTAATCATATGCTTAGTAATGCTTGTTTACAATATAGCTCTTTTAACATATAATCAAGCATTGCTATTTCAATCATACTATAGCATGTCTATTGAAGATTTTATAACATTTTGGTATAAAGACATGCAATACTATTACAAATAATTAGTTCTCATCATGCATATACAAGAACAAGCATATTCATTATATCATATATGCATCAACCATAACACAGTATGTCTATTAAAACTTATACAATATATCATTTTAGCATAAGACATACAATGCTATTGCAACACCTATTTGTCATCATCAAAACTTATCACATAAAGCCTTAAGGCTAACAGTATGCCTTGGACATCTTGGAAGAAATATGTTTAATGGATTGTAAGCCTATAGATTCTTCGATGGATCCAAAAGTTATGCTTCAACAAAATTAGGAAGAATTGTATTCCAACATAAAAGGTATCACAAATTTGTTAGAAAATTAAATTTGTTTACAATTACTAGACTTGACATTTCTTTTACAGTCATTATTGTTTATCAATTTTTAAGTGCTCCTTATAATGATCATTAAGATATAGTAATCTAAATAGTCAAATAAATCAAGAAAGTACTAAGAAAGGATTATTGTATAAAAATAAAGGAAGTACTCAAATTTTTGGATACACAAATTGTAATTAGGTTGGATCCCCAGTTAATACACATTCCATCTTAGGATATTGTTTCTTATTAAAAGAAATTTGATTTCCTAGAAAAGTAAAAAGTAAATAGTAATTGCAAAGTTAAGTACAAAAATTGAATATTGTGCTATGATTTTAGCTACTTGTGAATTGATATAGCTAAAATAACTAATCTTGGAGCTGCAATTTTATAAAGTAAGGTCCATAAAACTCATTTGTGATAATTTAGCAACTTTGCACATAGCATTTAATCCAATCCTCCATGAATGGACTAAGAAATTATTTGGTTCACACAGAAAATAGCTTCTTGCAGGAAATTGAACTTTCAAGGAAATAATTTTCTATATGAATCTCTTAAAAAGTATACAAAATTGTTTAGTTGACATATAGGAAGTAACATTTCCTAGGAAATAACTTCCTATGTTTTATTTAGTTTAACTTTAAATATCGTAGGAAGTGTTAACAAAATAATTATTATATCATTAATATTATTATAATATAAATTAATAAATTTTAATTGTCATTAATTAAATTTAATGAGGATAATAATGTCATTGTATTCATAAATAATACAGAAAATAAAACTTACCTAGAGGAAGGTGAGTAAGTTATTTCCCATGTTTTATGACCTGTTGTCTTTATTTTGCTAAATAATGGCTAATCAAATAACTTAACTCTTTCCTATTTCTTAGAAATGCTATTGAGATGAACCAAACAACCTCTAAACATATAGAAATTGGTTACCATTTTATTAAATAAAAGGTTTTATTATATTATGACAATATTCACTAACTCTAATGATTAATTGAAAGACCTCTTTGCTAAGTCTCTTCGAGGTCCAAAGATAGATTACATTTATGACAAGCTTGGAGTATATAAATATATATTAAAAAGTGTTAAATATATGTATTAAATATATATTGAACAGTGTTAAATATATTATAAATATATACTAATATTTAGGAATTAATTATTGGCCTAATTGTTGATAGCTTGTAATTAGTTAGTGATTAACATATTGATAGGGATGTTAATTAGCATTTTTCTTAAAGATATTAATTGTATTTACTATTATATGAAAAACCTAAAGTTAAGATAATTTGCTTAAACTATTCATAAATTTCAAATATCTATAAGAGTTCAATTTCATTTTTCAACTACACCATTTTGACTTAGAGTTCTTAGTATGGTGTACCGAGCAATAATGCCACATTCCTCTAAATATCTTGCAAAAGGCCTTTGCACATCATGCACATGTTCCATCATATATGTCATAGTATTCATCACCATTGCCAGATGTGATGGTTTTAATTTTCCTATTAAGTTGATTTTCAACTTCAACTTTAAAGGCCTTAAACATATCCAATGATTTTGACTTCTCATATATAAAGTATAGATACTCATAATGAGAATAATCATTTATGAAAGTACTAAAATATTTTTAATTATTTCAAGATGCTATAAGGGATGGATTACAAATATTATTATGTATTACTTATAAGATATCTAAACTACTATTTACACTTACTTTTTTAATGTTTGTTTGATTTCTCTTAATACATTCAATACATGTTCCAAAATTTAAAAAATCAAGGGAAATAAGAATTCCTTTTGACATAAGCCTCTCGATCCTTTGTTTCAAGATATGTCATAAATGCTTATGCCATAACTTGGAAGAATTTTTATTAATTAATTTACGCTTTGTATCATAGTTACTTATATGCAAGGTTTCATTTAAATGTAAGGCATGTAAATCCAATTTATATAGATTATGAATTAAAGAACATGAACTAACAAAATTTGAATATTGTATAAGATTAAACTTTCCATTTCTAAAAAAATAACAATAAACAAATTTGTCTAAACAAGAAATAAAAATCAAATCTCATCTAAATGAGGGTATATAATAAGTTTCATCAAAATCTAAATGAAAATCATATTCTAAATGTTATCTATATAGCGCAACTACCTTAACAAGAGCATTATTGCCATTTCTCATATAAATGAACCTTTCAACTGGCATTTAGCTCCTTAGACATCCTTATACAGTAATACTTACGTGAATAGTTGCATTTGTACATATCTATCAAGTTTAGGTTGGTACTACAACCAAATTAACTTATAAATAAACAAAGTTAAGAAACTTACTATTTTTCATAAGCCATTTAACATATTTAGGATATTCTTTCTTCACATAACCACCTTTCTTGCAAAAGAAATAAGTGACACCTTTATCCTGTTGCATCTTAAATTATGAAGTCCTAGCATTTATAACTTTTTTTACTTTATTGTCCCTTTTCCTTCTCTTGTTAGTTGCATTACCTTTATAAAAGATCACTATGTAAGCATTTTCTATCTTCTTTTGTTTTAATCTCTCTTCCTATTGCACACATTGAGTAATAAGCTTATTCAAAGTCCATTTTTCCTTTACCTTATTATAACTTATCTTAAAAAGATTGAATTATGTAGGAAGAGATATCAAGTCACAAGATTAGATAGTTCCATAATGTACTCCCTTACATTCCTTTTACCATTATACCGTATAAAAACAAGTTTGCTAAGAAATGTGCTTATTTCAACTTTTTAAAATCCCGCAATATATTTGCTATTTGGTTCAGGAATTTCTTAGCATTTTCTTCCATAAGCATTGTACCTTTAATGGAATCAAGAATAAAGCACTTTATTATTGTAAGACTTGTACAATTTGAACACTCATATCTTTCATAATTTGCTCTTTGTTTAGTTGTACTTTCATTAGTAAGATAGGGAGGTTGTTCAATCTGAATCGCATAGTTTAAATCCAAGCATCTAAGTATAATAGTGATATATTCTTTCCATTTCATAAGTTAGAGCTATTAAGCATTGAAATATTATTCAGGTTGGCATATATAGAAGATATATTTAATGAATCCATACAAAATTAAAAAAGCTTACAATCAATAATTATTTAATCATGAAATAGTTATCCTATCAATTTAATGCATGCATAATATAAAGAAATTTAATGAATATCATAATGAAAAATAATTAAACAAATTAGATCATAAAAGTATAATAAGCAATCAGCAGGTAAAAATGAGACACTTCACATATCATTAACATTTATTTTTATGGACCAAAAAAAATTAACTATAAATGATGTTTTCAAACTTGACATAAATAAATTTTAATAATAAAACATTCTCCCAACAATGGCTTTATTTAGGCTAATAATTACATGCCTAACATATAGCTAAAAAAATTCTTTATTTAGATAGATTATAATCACATATATTTAGACATAATTTATTGTTCTACCAATAATGCCTTCCTATAGGCTGACAATTGCATGCATAAATAACAATATAAAATTATTAAAATATTTACTACTTTATATGCTTAACATCTAACTAGTAATAATCTTCCTTTGATTGATTATCATCATATAAATTAAATATAATTTACACAATATTTGAATTTATTGCTATTTCACGTGTTTAATATCTAGCCAATAATAATTTTCATTTAGGTTGATTATTATCACATGGATAACAAAAATGAAACAAGAATTGAAAGATAATCTAAACCTCAATTCAATCATATATCTACAAAGTCTATGTTATAATTAATTATTATCATCATTATATAATAGATTGATAATCATCATAATTTATCCAAAAATAAAGAATATCATTACTATATTCAAATAAAAATAAAATGAATGGAAAACTAATAAACATATATTAAGCACAAATATCTTTCAATAATTGTAAGCATGTATATGTTTGTGCCAAACTTCATACAATGACAAAAGATATAAGTACAAAGCAAATGCAAAAACTAATCATATATATATATATATATATATATATATATATATATATATATATATATATATATATATATATATATATATATATATATATATATATATATATATATATATATATATATAACTAAAGGTAAACAAAACACATTTTGTATAATATTAAGAGAAAAATGTAAATAATCCCCACTAATTATAAAGTAGTTGCATTTTACCCTCATGAACTTTAAAAATAAGCAAATTACCTCTTAAAACTATACAAAAGTTGAATTTTACCCCCACTATTAAGGAATCAATGAAAAATATTAGAGAAAATTACAAATTGCCCCAAGTAACTATGAAATAATTTTATTTTGCTCCTATTAACTTTAAAAAATTATAATTTGAACTCTTACTTATATTAAACTTACAAGTAATCCCATTATCTACTTAATTAATCCTTTTATTAAATTACATATCTTCTAAAGATGTTTTTAAGCATAAATCATAATATTATTATATGTTAAATTATCATATAATTTTTTTACATAATTTTTATATTATATAATTAATGAAAATTTAATTAAATACTTGAAAATGAACTATGAAATTGTGAATAAAAAATGATGTAAAAAATTAATACATAATAATGTTGTAATTCATGTTTATTAGTGTTATTCAATATTGACCATCATTATCCAATTTTTTTCTTTGAATTAGTCACTTATTTTATAGAATATGAGTAAAAAAAATATTAAGTAAAAAGTGAAATAAATACAAATATTATATTATATGAAAAAAGATAAAAAAATTCATCATTTTCATTTCATATGATCATATTCAATTTAATTTTAATACTATAACGATCATGGTGGTGATAAGTAATAATTTACATTCTACTTCTCAAGGTTTTTTCAACCAATTTATTTTATTTAAATTTTAATAATTATATAGTTCATAAATTATTTTTAGTTTATTTTTTAAAAATTTATCATTTGTTATAATATTCATATTTAGACTAATATATCTATTTTCATAAATAAATTATATTAGTTAGTAAGTTTACTTTATTTGCTAAACATATTTTTTTATAAATTTTTTACAATTTTAAAGTTTTCATTTATAATATTTTACCTCAAATTTTTTTTAACAATATAAGGAGACTAAAATTGCAATTTTTTATCTTTCATCTAAAAAAAATTGTTGAGAAAATATTATTATTTTTTTATATAAAAGATAAAAGATTATAATTTTAGTCTACTTATATCACTAAGTTTTTTATGAATTTCTTAATTATCTTTACTAACCAATATAATCTTTTTCTAAAAATAGATATATTAATCTAAATATAAGTATTACAAAAAATGATAAATTTTAAAGAAATAAACTAAAGATAATTTATAAACTATATTACTATTAAAATTTAAATAAAATAAATTGATAAAATATCTTTAGAGGTAAAATAGAAATTATTACCTATCACACCACAATTATTGTAGTATTAAAATCAAGTTGAATATTGTAACTCCCTTACTTACTAATACCTTAATCCTCATTAAATAGGTAATTGTTACGCAATTAGGTCTTTCTGAAGTCAATTTATGATTCTGCGCAATAGAATATTACAGAAATTGAGTTTCAGAAATTTTCTGCTGATTTCCAGAATTACTGGACCAACTTCAAAAATATGTAAAACTACTTTGCAGAACTCCAAAAATCATGAAATTGGATCCTATGAACCTTTAACGTGTTAAATACATTCTGTAAAAGTTTGAAATAATTTAGACATCATTAGGCCTTTCAAAACTCACAGCAAAGTGTTTCTGTCCCAGTGCTGTCCAGAATTCACAACTGTAAAAGTAAAACCTTATTTCATGGGGTAAATCAACTCCGAATAATATCAAATTTGGTATGGGAATTTATTAACATTTTATATACTTTCCATAAAATTTTCAGATAAAAAATCATCCATTTACTCCTTATGATCTCTGAGATACAATTAGTGCTCTGCACTGTGACGGTAACAGGGGAGACCAAAACGTGTAATAAATTCACATAGTAAATAAACTTATTTTAGGCTGAATTTTGGTACAGAGTTCATTTAGTATGTAAGGTTCATCCCTGAATTTTATCATAATTTTTTTAGCATTAAAAATCTACCAAAAGTCCCTGCAAACATACTCAACCTGCTGAGTTCACTATTCATTTGATCATTTACTATTCATTTGGTCATTTCCTATTCATTTGATCATTTCTAATTTCACACATATTGCATACTAAATTGCCTTCTACTCCAAACTATCTCACAATACCTCAAATTCATGTATTCCATACAATATAGGCAAGGGTCATATAATTATACAAAAAGTTCAACTTACAAAAACATATATCCATCACATACTAACATTACAAATGACTAAAATACCAAAATAATGTTTCTTACGAAACTTATTACCGTTTTACTGTTTTTTCAAAACATATTACCGAAATACGCACATGGGCAGGAGGCACCATTTAGGGTGGCGCCTCATGGGCGGAGGCGCCATATAAGATGGCGCCTTTCGGTGTCCGAGGGCGCCTTTCGGTGTCCGATGGCGCCATTCAAAGTGGCGCCCTCGATCCATTTTTTTTCATTTTTTCCCTTTTAAAATTAATTAATGTTGATATAATTTGAAAATAAAAATTATAAAAATAAATAATATATGATTATAACTGAAAATAAATTTTTGAAAATAAATTATTTATTTTATAATTATATTTGATGTGATATAAAAATATGTTAACTCCACTTTGATATCTAATACATAAATGTATTATAGGAATTAAATAAGAAAGTAGTTAATCATAATAATATAATGAATAAAAATAATAAATATTTAGTAAATAATTAAATATTATTTAAAAAATATAGGATCAATAAAGAATAATTACATAAATTACATTAATGTCTCTCAAAATTTTATGTAATGACAGTTAATTTTTATCAATTTTTAAAATTATAAACTTCTAACATTTGGAATTATACTATTACAAGTAATTATTTAATATGTTATTACACATAAGTAAATTTATTGAGTATACTAAAATATTCCTTATATACAAAGTTGAAGATTGCTAAAAATGAAAAGAAATATAATGTAATAAATATATTTTTCTTATTTTATATTTATTCCAATAATATGCTTGTCGCTTTGTATTTATTTGAATAAGATTTTTTTTATTTTGTGACAGAATGAATGCAAACTGGCGAGGTTGAAGATAGCTATAAATT
This sequence comes from Sindora glabra, assembly GCA_020226215.1. Taxonomy (NCBI): domain Eukaryota; kingdom Viridiplantae; phylum Streptophyta; class Magnoliopsida; order Fabales; family Fabaceae; genus Sindora; species Sindora glabra. The sequence goes on along the minus strand of CM035232.1, from coordinate 17,187,086 downwards.
TTAAAAAATCTGATTATTTCGTTTCAATAATCTTTTAATTTTGTAATGAAATCGGAATTATAACATGAATTAGTTATTTTTTATTTCATTAGAATGATAAAATATTTTGGCAATGGGAGTAAAAAGTACCGATTAATTATTTTTTAAGAAACTATTATTCGTTTCATCGTTCGCTCGAAACATTTTATCGAAATAAGCACAGAAGATACGAACAGCGATGGAGAGACGCCAAATGACGTGTAGAGGTACGCTAGACGAAGTGGCATCATTCGCGCCAAATACCAAATTACGTAGGGTGCCGTTGAAGGCGCTTTTCAGAATGGCGCGTTCGCTACAGCGAATTTCACTGTGCGGGCTGGGAGGTGCTATTTCGCCTGGCGCCTACCCAACAAACTTAAGTTTATTTATCTATATTAGTCGTAAAAATTAAGATATAATTATAATAAAATTAAATTTATATAAATAAATATATAAATTTATTAAACTTAATTAATTTATAAAATGGGACTGTGGAGGCGCCATTTTACTTGGCACCTCTCAAGCCCATAAGTTCTAAACCTAAGTTTTCTTGGTAGGCGGCAGGTGAAATGGCACCTCCCCAGTGAAATTTGCTACAGCGAAGGCGCCATGTTAGAAGGCGCCTTCAGCGCGGCCGATGATGCCAAACAGTCTGGTGCCCTGTGTATTTTGGTAAATAGTTTCAAAATTACGGTAAAACGAAAAATAGTTTATGAAGTAAATGTATTTTGGTATTTTAACCGAGTATATATTTATAACAATTGTGAAAGTATGATAATTAATAATATTAGTTATTATATGTGGAAGATGTCCTTATCATCATTTTTTAAATAAAATTAAATATTGCAATGATCATCATGATTTATTGTTATTTGTAATTATTCCTGCGCAAGCAATTGAAAAAGTCACAGTAATTAGAAGCATCGTAAATGTTAATGTCTGACAATAAAGTAGTAAAGTCATCCTAAATGTTGAGTGACTGGCAATAAAGTAGTAAAATAAATGTATACAAATATACAAATATACAAAAAACATAGAAAAGAAAGCTAATGTCTACGCAAGTGATGTCCAGTCCCACATCCAGGATTGGTAATGTGTCGGCCGTATCTACTAACCCTCTGCGCAGGCTCGGGAGTCACATCCCCGGTGTCTGTGTCTGCTCTACCTCGAGCTCCTGCTCTACCTCTACCCCTGGCTCTCGCTCTGCCTCCACCTCTACCTCTATCTACAAGATCTGAGTCATCTGTCATCATGCCACCATGCGCTAATCCCTGATCCTGAGTATGCCAATCAAATACAGGACGATATGGCTGCGATGCACCAGCATCATCGGAAGGAAAGGCATAGAATGCAGATGAAACTCCTGGTACGTGTGGAAATGCCTGGAATGAGGATGGAACACCAGGAGGGGGTTGGTGCATCTGGGATGACGATGGCCCAAATAGCGCGGCCGGGAACATGGTAGAGGCTGAAGGATCATCAGGTGTAGTAGGGTACACATGAGATGGGGCAGTAAGATCAGGCATCATCATCATGGTCTCCTGGGTAGTCGAAGGTGGAATCTGTTGCGCTGTCAAAGCGGACGGAACATCAGCCTACGACGTATGCCGTGGAGCAGTACGACGTCGTCGGCGAGATCGAGGCTCATCATGGTCACCCTCCGCAGGGTCTGGAATGTGATGGGCCTGGGGAGCTGGCTCCGCATGTGAGTCAATAATGACATGATCAACTTGGTGAACCGCATGAAGGATGGACTCCGTCGCTGACCTAAGCGCATCGAAGGTGAACATAGCCTGCCCCTCGGGGGTAGTGAAGTCCTGTAGTGAGGAAACCTCATCTACCTGTGCAAATTTTTGACATTAAAGTTAGTTATAATACTAATGCATTTGAAGAAAATGAAATACAAAAAACTAGCACGTAATCTTACCACAAGGTCTAGCGCTCCCCCGACTGGTGTAATACATCGCCTGGTAACCCGTCTATACCATGTCATATAATCGGAACGTGGTCCCAGAACTAGCCGTGTCATCGGCTCGGCGGTAACGCACAAGTCTCGCCGAATATCCCAAAGTGCAATATACGGCTGATGGCGAATGTGCCACTCCTCGTCATGCCGGCCAGACAAGTGAAGGCAGTGGACCTCCGCCACCTGCTTCGGTGGCTCTGGAATAGCCTGGCGTAGTCCAAACTGCTGCAAAACCCTATCAGGCTGGTGCCACTCGACAATCTACAAAATATTATCATAAATTATAAAATATAATTAATGATTGTAAAAAAAATATTGTCAATAACATATTAGTTTTCTAATAAATATAATATGTTAAAGTTTCAATTTTTTCTAAATCCTAGATTATCACTTCACGTTATAAGCCATAATAATCAAAATAAATTAAAAATTATAATATAAATGTAAAAAATCTACAAACACTAACCAATAAAAATCACAAACTATCACAGATCACATATATTTATAAAAATTTTTCCTAAATCCTAGATCATCATTTTCCATTATAAATCATAATAATCAACATGAAATATAAATTATAATATACATACAGAAATTATAAAAATACTATCCAGTGAAAAACATAAACTAACACATATCATATAAATTTGTATAATTTTTTTCTAAATCCTAGATCACCACTTCACATCATATATCATAATAATTAACATAAAATAAATATTATAATATAAATACATAAATTATCAAAATTTAAGCAAATAAAATTTATAAATTATGACAAAAATTATCACAGATTACATATATTTATATAAAAATCATAAATTATCACAAATCACATATATTTATATAATTTTTTTCTAAATCATACATCATTATTTCCCATCGTAAATCATAATCACCAACATGAAACATAAATTATAATATACATACAGAAATTATATAAAAATACCAACCAGTAAAAAATATAAACTATCACATATCATATAAATTTGTATAAATCTTTTCTAAATCCAAGATCACCATTTCATATCATAAATCATAATATTAACATAAAATAAATATTATAATATAAATAAAAAAAATATTAAAGCTTAAATAAATAAAATTTATAAATTATAACAGAAATCTATTCCTAACTCTTTAATCATCACTTCAAATCATAAATCATAATAATTAATTTAAAAAAATATATGACATAATAATAAAAATTACAAATATACTAATCAAATGAGAGTTAACTGGGATCAAATTTGCTCCAAAGCAAAAAATGCTTCCGAATGCAATGTACAAAAATAAGAATGAATGATGATTGATGAATGAAAAAGAGAAGCAGAACTGTAAAAATGGCTTCTGAGTGAGAGGGTTCTGAGTGAGAGGGTTTGAGAGAGGAGACGGCTGCGTGCGAAATTGTGAGTGAGGGTTTGGGGGAGGAGGGACGCGGAGGGGGTATAAATAGGGGGAGGCGCCTGATGAAATGGCGCCTCCCGTTTGAATTTCAAAATTCAAATTTGAAATGGCCCAGGGGCGCCTTTTGGGATGGCGCCTTGCATACGGAGGGCGCCAGTCAAAATGGCGCCTCCCGCATGGAGGGCGCCACCTGAAATGGCGCCTCCAACCTCCAGGGGCGCCAATTTGAATGGCGCCCTGCGTATTCTGGTAATATGTTTCCAACCTGCCGTAAAACGGTAAATTATTTTAAAAATTTACGTAATTTGGTATTTTAGCCCATTACAAATTCTAGGAACATTACAATACAACTTTAAAATATCATTCTCCTCTATCATGAGAGCCTTTAGAAGCATTGCCTAGAATGGTTAGTAACAATATAGAAACATAAGAAACAAAGTTTCCCAATAACTAGCTATTACCATAAAAATATATCAAGTCATTCCAGATCCTTAAGCTAATAAAACATACATTTCAAAATCAATTAATCATTTATCATCTCATTCCATACCATTGTAAGAAATGTGCATCACACATAGCAATCATTAAACCCATTCAAGGACTCATAAAGATATCAAGATGGCCATCACAAATAGTCGTACCTAGGCCTCATATACAGCAATTTCACTGTCTTCCCGGGGAACTCGGACCATAGGCCTCACACACAGTAATCTCACTATCTTCCCGGGGTACTTGGGCTATGGGTACCATATACAACAATTTTATGCACATCAATTTCATACACATTCCATACAATGGCATAAAATACAGAAAACACATAAATGAAAAACAAAGCTTAAGGATAAAGTTAGCTACCTTTTAAAAACTGCCAATAGAGATGATTCTTTGGTCCTCACTTAAAAACTTCTTTAGAATTCCTCTTGTCTTCCTAACTTGTCACTTCTTAGTCTACATAAATACACATCATAATTCTTATTAGAACATCATTATTTTTCTTAAACTTCATGCATTCTTCATTTCCTCCACATACACCAAACCATGAAGGAAGTGACCTAAATTTTAATGTACATTCCAATATCTCCTAAATTTCATTGTAATACATTATTCCAATCTTCCAAAAACACAATTTAAATGGCTAAATCTCCTTCCCTCCTTCTTTTCCATATTCACGGTTTTGGCTTCTCAAAAGGAAGTTTCACACACACTTTCATAATTCAAAATTTCATCTTTCATAGGCTTCATAATTCATAAGAATCATTCTAATTTCATCAATTTAGTCAAATTCCAAAAAAATCATACCAAATCCATACATGCACCATTATGCCTCTAAAACCCTAGTGTGTACATCACGATATCTTATTATTTTTACACCAAACCAAAGCCATAGATCAACATAACAACATTCAAAACATCATTAAACATGCTCAAATTATTCAAAATTTCATGGTCAACCTCCTTTGACCACACCAACATTAAAATTTTAAGAAACTAAAAAAAGTACATTAAAGAGTTTTTAAAGGAGAACATTTTTACCTCTTGGAGCAACTTGAGAATCCTCACTTAGTGCTCTCCAAACTTAATCAAACTTGAGATTTCTTCAATCTAAACACACCAATAGATAGAGCTTGATGAGAGGAGCAACTTTGTCTTCTACACCTGAGCCTAATTCTCACTATTTTTTGTTGAAAAAGCTAAATGAAGTTTTCTCTCTCTTCCTTCTCTCTCTTGCACATTTTTGGTGTTTTCATGGAGGCAAGCTACGGCTATGGAGAGGAAAGGAGAAGGAGAAAGAGTTTTCATGAAACTTCAAGCGTATTTTAATCATTTTTAGAATTTTCAAGGGCATTTTAGTCCTTTTTCACCAATTAGTAAGGCTATTCTTGCCATTTTCTTTTTATAATGACACTTGTCATATGTCTGTTGGTCACACTTTATGGAATTACATACTACACCCCAAATTCTTGATTATTCATATTAGATCTCAAATTTTTGGTTATTCACACTTTAACCCACACCCGATTTTATACTTTTACAATTTAGTCCGTAGGGTTTCTGTCTATTTAAAATTTCTTACACTGTCAGACTTAGACAACTTCCATTTCTAGGGTTTTCTATCCTCCTCTGATCATCTATACTGTTTAGGAAAATTAATTCCTTTCTTATTACCCCTTTTCCTTTAAAATTTCGATTACACTTACACTTAACTCCTTTCAACTTAAGATTCACCTACCAAGCTAATTCAAATGTACTCTTCATTTCTACAGCCTTAGAATTTAAAGATTCAAATGATAAAATTAAAAATTCAAGACATTACAAATATGATCATATAAAATGAAAATAATAAATTTTTTATCTTTTTTCATATAGTATAGCATTTATGTTTATTATACTTTTTTACTTAATATTTTTTACTCATATTCTATGGGATCAGTGACTAATTCAAAGAAAAAAATATTAGATAGTGATGATCAATATTGAATAATACTAGTAAACATAAATTACAATATTATTGTGCATTAATTTATTACATCATTTTTTACTTATAGTTTTACAATTCATTTTCAAGTATTTAATTAAATTTTTATTTATTTAATCTATTTTTATTAATTATATAACATAAAAATTTATTAAAAATGATGTGATAATTTAACATATAATAATATTATGATTTATGCTTAAAAACTTTTTAAAAAATATGTAATTTAATAAAAGGGTTAATTAAGTAGATAATGGGTGTTACTTGTAAATTTTATATAACAGAGAGTTCAAATTATAATTTTTCAAAGTTAATAGAAGCAAAATGTAATTATTTCATAGTTATTAGGGGTAATTTATAATTTTTTTAATATTTTCCATTAGTTGATTAATGGTGGGGGTAAAATTTAACTTTTGTATAATTTCAAGGGATAATTTACCTATTTTTAAAGTTTATGGAGGTAAAACACAACCATCCTATAGCTGTGAGAGGTTATTTGTATTTTTCTCTAAAAAAAACCTTATAATCATATACATACAAGGTTAATTTCATATATATTATGCAATTGAAATAGAAATTTTTCAAAAACTTTAATATGTGAAATTAAAAATTGCAAATAGATATATATGCTTTAAATACTATTTTACAATTGACAAAATTCATATATACACTTAAAATATAAATGTAAAACTTGAATTGTAGTTACTATCAGTGTCCTCGTATCATCAAATAAAGTGTAACTTTTCTTTATGGATTTGATAAAAATTGACTTTGATACTAATTGAAAAAAAAATCTTCAATGGTGAAAAACACATAATTACCTAACTCCAATCTTTTGTCAAATCTATAAAGAAGATAAAAAAAAGTGTGAAAAAAATACCTGAATCCATAGAATATGAGAAAATCGATTAATCATCTTTCACGTCTATAATTCGTTTGCCAAGAGAAAAGAGATGCTTGTAATTCACTTAGCAATAGGATGTAAATGAAAACAAAACTAGGCTTTAGATCGGAAACCTCAACCTAATTAAATTTTATTTTTACCTATCATAATCATAATAATAAAATATAATAACATGATCTCTTCACATTACAAAGGCCATACCATTTAATACTAAGGAGAAGTATCCAAAGTTCAATTTAATGTAATTAACTTAATTGATCACAACCAAATATACTTTACCAACATTACTCAAAACCTTAAACGTTGCATAATGCATAGAAATATTAGAAATACTAAAATTAAAATATTTTTTAACATTAACTTGATTTAAATTATATTACATGCATTATAATAGATAATATATAATAGTGAAAATATATTTCTTTTTGCATAATTATGACATAAAAATTTAAAATTTAAATAAATAAATTTAAAACTTGCAACAAATTACTTGAGTTTCATATCATTAATGCCTTTTTAATGACTTAAAAGTATTGATATATAAAATAATACATTAAAATTTTTTTCATATATATTTATAGTGTAAAAGTACTTTGATTGTTATCCAATTTAACCTTTTGTTTGGTTGCAAAGAAAAAAGAGAAGAAAGAAATTAAGTAGGAGAAATTTAAGTAGAAATTATAATTTTCTTCTATTTAGATGCGAAAAGAAAACATGAGAGATAGAAAAGTGAAACGAAAATTTTTTATGGGCCCTGCTGGAACTGTTTTTTTCTCTAATTAGAAAAGAAATTGATAGAAAAGCAGTTATTTTTGCGTGTTGCCCATGTATGCCCTTATCCTTAGACCATTTCCGTTTTGCATCTCCTCCAACCTCTGACCACCTATTCCTTTTTGTACACGACTCTTCCTGCACGTATTTCTTCTTCTTCTTCTCTTATAGATCGGCAAATGTATTTATGTTTTTCTTCCACCATGATAACAACTTCTGTTAGTTTGTGTACCGTTTGAAAGTGTCGTCAGAGGGCTCATCTATCGCTAGTGCTACGGTTACATGGTAAATGACATCTTAAATGTTAATCTGCTACATTGGCTATTGTTAGGAGTGAACAACATTCTGTTGCTCTTCCACACAAAGTGGCAATGGTTTTATGTGGCTCTCTAGCTGAGTCGACAGATTTAACTTAGATCCTATTTGTTACCCAATTTAGGGAGACATTAGACCCAATTTGTTATTTTTTTCCAAAACTAAAAAGCTATTTTTTTTCCAATTACAAAAATCATTTTTCCTTTCTACTTTCAAATTATAGAACCTTGGTTTTTCTTCTTTTTTTAATTTTCATAACTAATTTTTTTCCTAATTTCATAGCTATCCTTTTTAATTTACAAAACCTTTTGTTTCAAATTATAGAAAGTTTTTTGTAATAAATTTAATCCCTCACCCACATTTAGGAAATTCTTCCTCACCTTGTGCTATAATTAAATTTTATATGATATAATAAATTTATAGTTAATATGTATGAATTAAGTAATTTAAAACTTCATATTTAATCTACATTAATTAAGTATTTTAATTTTAATTGTTATATTCTTAAGATGCTAGTTTGCTTACCTTTGTAATTTTTTTTTTGTTAGTGCAAATTAGTTTATAGGAAGAAAGAATAGTTTTTGGTTCTTGGAGTGAAATTTTTATGAATAACACTTAATCATTAAATTATAAAGTATTTAACTCTGCATTATTATTGTATTATACTTTATTGAAGAAAATCTTGCTAGTTCACATGTTGTTTACATTGTCATATTAAAATAATTATTATGCAATTGTTAATGAAAGGTTCTATTTAATAATTGTTTTGATACTTTCTTGATAGAATGTTGTTACTTTTAGTATTAACTTTGTAACAAGTAGACGATAATATAAATCTTTGGAATAGCTATGTCATGGTTATTTTGGAGAGTAATTGTCATTTACATATAATAATAATAATAATAATAATAATAATAATAATAATAATAATAGACTTGTTGATAAGCAAGTTTGTGAATAGTATGGAGTTAGTAAGATTTCCTTTTATGTTATAAATGATAATTTTCTTACTATTTGTAATTTTTTTGAACAACCTCTTAAATTATATCGAGATAGCTTTTCTTTATTAGCCACAGGATTAAAAATGGAAGATGAAAAAAATGATATATTTGATGAGTAATTTGAATTAAAACATTTTATTAACGTTGACATGGTAGAAAAATGGGCAATACATTAGTGAATATGCATTGTGCAACTTATATCCTTCATTGGGTATGCTATGCATTTGTTAACTTTGCAAGCAACATTTATTCATGCGCCTAGTGATAGTAAAGTTTTTAAAAGAAATCAATTGCGATAACAACTAATTCAAAATTTACTAAAAATTAATAAATGTTGTGATATGATACGTGTGAGTTCCCATACTTTCCTTCACTTGTATGAGAAATTAAAAGGAATTGGTAGGGTAAAGGATTTTGCACATGCTACAGTAGATGAGCAAATAACTAAATTTTTACATATTTTAGCATGTAATGTAAAAAATAAAATTGTATCCTTTTTCTTTCACTAATCATGGACAATAATTTGTCATCATTTTCATAATATTTTACAAGCCATTATTTCATCAAAAGAATAATATCTTATGCGATCTTCTGAATCAGAAGTTCTTTCATAAATACTCAATAGTAGAAAATTTTATCCTTATTTCAAGATAAGATAATAGTGCATATAGATTTAGATGCTTAATATATATTAATGGTTTTAATGTGTCATTCAAATAATCAAATTTAGAATAATTAAAATATAGGATTTTGTTGGAGTTATAGGTAGGAACATATATAAGTGAAAGTAGCAATAAAGGACGTCCTTTGCTTTCGAGGAAGGAAAGACTTCCATTACACAAAATGTATTGGTTGCTTACAATTTTAATATAAAATTCAATTATATGCTAACTAATTGAGAAAGAACTGCATTTGACTTTAGAGTTTTCAAGCATACATTAACTACAACAGGAAATAAACCTAAAATTTCTAGAGGTAAGTAAAAATATTAAATTGGTCTCCTATAGAAAAAAAAAACACTCTAATAAGGTTATTTCATAGTAATTCAAGTCTATGACATATATTTATATAATTCTTATATTTACTAAATAAATATTACCTAAGAGATATAGGATTTTCACTAAAAGGTGGATTGCTTACCCCATATAGAGGTGTACATTATTACTTAAAGAAATACTTAACATATGGTCCATAAAATATAAAAGAAAATTTTAATCATGGACATGCTTCATTGAGAACTGTCATTAAAAGAGCATTTGAAATATTAAAAAATAGGTTTCTAATCATAATTAATGGCAAAAAACCATATTATTCGTATAAGACCGTGAAAAATATTACTATTGTTTGTTGTACATTGCATAACTTTCTAATGTATGTTAATTCTGATGAATGTCTTTTTAAAGAAGTGGATAGTGAGCTACTATATAATGCCATGAATAATCTTGGAGATAATGATGCATGAATTATAGAAGAAGATTATAGACAAGGATTCATTTTAAGAAAAAGCATGGTAACTCGTATGTAGGATGAATATCAAGAAAGTTTATCATAAATTTCTTTTATATACTATGTAATATAATGTAATTTATCATTTTTCTAATGAACTTGATGTTCCATATCAAATTGCGTACAACTATGTTTTTTTTCATATAAATGTTATGTAACATATGAAATGTTTCAATTCTTATGTTTGTATTGTACAAAACATCAAACATGTTACTTATGCTAATAAAGGATGCAAGTTTATTGTCTTTACAATAAACTACTTTATGATGAACTACATACATCATTATAATATCATGGAACTTAACTATTAATTTTCCATTTTACTTATGTAATCATACTTGTTTATGTGATACTTTGCAGATTAAATCATGTCAAAGAACAAGAAGTCAAAAAATAAAGGACAAACTTCTTCCAAAAATACACTGCCCTAGACTCTGGAGATGGATACAATATTGTTAAATACTTTGCTGGAGGAAGTTCATAAAAGGAATAAACTAGATAGTACTTTTACTTCTCTAGCATACATTACTGTGGTGAAAACATTGAAAGCAATAATAGGGCTTTTTTTTCAAGAGCAACACATCAAGAACAAAATAAAAACTCTAATGGCACTCTTCAATAAACGTTATAATTTATTTCATATATGGGATAGAATTGGTTTGAATCTCATAACATAAATGTTTAAGGCAAAGTTAAAAGTTTAGGATAAGATCTTGAAAGTAATTATTTATATATGATTATTGCAAAAGAATAATGAAAAATTACTTTCATCAATATGTTTTTTTAAAGGTATTAAATTTAAAAGTATTTTCAATATATAGACATGGCTGATAAAGGTTGTATTCACGGGATAAGCCTAATATACAAAAGTGGAAGTAAATCCCAATATATAACTATGATAAATTGTTGGATCTTTTTACCAATGATAGAGAAATTGGTGCTTGTGCTGAAAGTACATAAACAATGTGGATGATGTGCTTCATTTATATTTTATTTGGTAATATGTCTTCACTCACGAATGTATTCTAAGATAAGAGTTGTAACTTAATATTATGTTAAGTTTAATATTTAGTATCTGCATATTGTGTGTGGATGCTTGTGACTTTGTCGTTACATGAACGCTTCAAACAAAAATTAAAAATTGGAAAGGTTCGGTATCAGGTGAACAACCTAACTATGTTATGCAGAGGAGTTGTAGTCTTTTTTGGTTTTTTATATATATTTGCAATTGAAAGTAGATTTGACATACATTCTTAATCAAATATTCTATGAAAATGAGATTAATATGCGAAATAAAATGCATAAAACTTCATTATTAACTTTTTAATTTGTTAAATGTAATGGTAGTGTTTATATAATTATTTGTTAGAATTTATAAAAATTATGATTAATTATTATAATTTAAATAATTAATTATTATTTTTAGAAATATTTAATTATATTTCTAAAATTACCACTAATTAATTATATATAATAATTTCAATAATAAAATAAATTATTTAATGAATTTGATAAATTGATAGTATAAATATTTTTATATTATTGATGGCTGAAAAAATAACATCTAATTAAGAAATAACTATTATCTAAAAATTTTTAATGATGAGAAAAGAATTTTAACAATTATTTAATGATATAATAATGCATAAGGGTTAATATTGTAGAATTAATTTACATTGACAATAAATTAAGGTTCTGTTTCATTTAAATAACTTATAAATTAACTGATAGTTGATAAATTAGTTAACAACTGATAATTGATAACTGATAAATTAGTTAAAGTGTTTCACAAAATTAATTATTGAAATAGTTAAATTTATAAAATGACATATTAATAAAAATAGATATATAATTAAAATAATTCATATTTATTTAAAAATTAAATCATATTAATACAATTAAGAAGTTTAAAATAAAAATATAATATTTAGTATTTAATTAACTATATTTTATAAATTTATACATTTATTTACTTACATAATTTTATTTTATTATTTATTATAAAATTACAAAATTTAAAATATAATTAACTATATTTTATGATGTTATTTATTTACATATATATTTTTATATATTTATAATTTAAAATTAGAATATAATTATGTTAAAATTAAATTAATTATATTTTATAAAAAAATATTTAAATTTATATTACAAAGAGCATGGATTATAAATTAATAAAAAGAATAAGGATAGATTTAAAAAGAATTTAAAGAGATAGTGGTTTATAAGTTATAAGTTATTCTAAATAATTTATTAAATCAAAACTTATTTTTTTAATAAGTTAGTACGAGAAACAATTCTAAAAATTAACTTATTAACCTGAATCAATAAATTATGATCAATAAATATAAATTAATTAATTTATTGTATGAAACGAAATCTAACCATATTTTATGCAATGAGAATATTATAATTATTTTACTTTATTCAATTTTCTTTCTTCCTAATTTTCTCTTCATCTAAATAAAAAAAATTTTCTCCTTTTCTTTTTCTTCAATTAAACATAAAAAAATATATTTTCTTTTCTTTTCTTTCTTTTTTATTTTTTTCTCTCTTATTTTCTTCCAACCAAAGAAAGTTTAATTGATTGAAAGAGTTTATCCGATCACTATGTTGGAATAACGATTACGACCTATTTTAAAACATTGATCCGTACGGCACCGGAGATTTTTCCAAGAACGTGAGGAAGTGGGGGCGAAGGGATTCATACGGCTAATCATTTCGAGGAAGACAAAATACTGCTCATAACGCTCGAGAAAATGACTATACAAACTTAAATGACGAAACTTGGGTGACAGTAGTAAAAGGTTTGGATTAAACACTTATTTTTTATTATATGTGACCTGTATTTATTTTATTTTTATAAAAAATTATTAATTTTATCTTTTTTATTTACATTTATTCAATTCTATCCTCTGGAAATATCATCTCCACTTTATCTCTTATTTATTTAAATTTATTTAATTTTGTCCTCATTTTAAATTGAGGTGTACATTGCTAAAGGATGAAATTGTACATTGAACAAATATAAATAAGTGAGAAATAAAATTAATAAAAAATATTTTTATGAATAAAATTGAACATATCAGAATAAGTGAGGGTGAGTGAATTGATTAAAAAATATATTAAAAGATGAAATTGATATAAATTACAAAGATGTAGATAATTATTTACTTTAAAGTTTAATAAATTTATTATAGGAAAATAATCCTTTTATTATAATGATTTGAATTAAAGAATCGTCAGGTGGATACTGTATAGATGCAGCCACCGTAAAAATGCAGTGGACATGAGATAGATTATTAGATGAAGAAAAATTACATGATAAATTACAAGTAAATAAAAAGAATTAAATTTCATTTATATTACTATTAAATGAAAAATTATTAGAAAATTTTATTATAATTAAAATTTTTTAATTATTATTATTTTAATAACATATTTTATATTTATTAATGATATAAAATATTTTATACTAACAATAAATTAAATTTAAATACTAAATTAGATTCATCTTCTTTAAAATTTTATTCATATTATTTTATTTTGATAAATATACATTATTTTTTAAATATTCACCTCCAACCGTAATATATATATATATATATATATATATATATATATATATATATATATATATTTGGACATGAAACAGATTTGAATTTAAGAATTGTTAAGTATATATGTGCAGCCATCGTAAATATGTAGCGGACGTGAGACAGATTGTTGGAAGAAAAAAAGATTCCATGATTAATTATATTCCCCACCTTCATTAACGGCAGTTATCAATGTAGATGAAAATTTCCAAAGGGGCTCCACTAACAGTTGACTTTTGTCCCTTTTTTACGTCAATTTTATCTTTTAAAATATTAAGTGAGGGTCCGCCTCTTTATTTTTTTCAGCCCAATACAGTAGCATCAAGGCAAGACTATTTTTTAATATTTTTCTCAAAAATTTAAAGATTATTTTATTTGAATATCCTTATAAATAATATAATAATAAATAATTAAATTATACTAATATAATGTTGAACTGTTACATTAATTATGTTTTTTCCTATGTTAGTTAATTAAATGTAAAAAAATTGAAACATTATACTATTTCAAATTGCTAATTAATATTTCAATTTTAAATGAAGTTTTCAATTACAATTATAGAATGTTATCATACATTTATTATTTTATTTTGATTATTTAAAATATTATAAATTAAAAAAAATAATTATTTGTTCACAACAGAGTATTACATTAATACTAGTATCAATTAGAATATAATTTCCTTAAACAAGCAACCTAAAAATAGTATCACAATGATACTAATTTAATTAAATGTAATTTATTTGTGTAAACCCCAAAAAAATCTTGATGCTTCTGCAACGTAATAATAAAAAACATTATGACAAATAAGAGTGAAACCAAAAGATACTTATAATGTTGCAATATTTTTATTTTAATTATGTAAAATATCTCAATTAAAAATAAATCAATATACAATTACTAAATTAATTTAATCATTTAAAATAATAAAAATATAAATTGAATATTACATTAGATATTTAAAACACATAATAAGACTGCATTAATTCTAATTTCAATTAGAATGTATTTTCCCTACATAAACACTCTAAAAAGAATATTACATTTATACTAATTTTAACTAATATAATTTTTTTGCATAAATCCCCTAAAAATTCTGCTATTTTAACAATGTAGCAATAAAAAAGAATATAATATATATATGCTAGGAAGTTACCCGTGCATTGCATGGAAAAAAAATTTAATTCACTACTATGTAACATTATAAATATATGTTAATTATTTAAAAAGAGACATGGTTATAATAATATAATTATCAATTAATTAACATTAAAAATAACAAATTATTATAAATGATTAAAAATGATTGCTTTGGGTAACAAGTTATGAAATAAAATATGTAATAAGATTGTTCATGTTATTATTCAATAAGTCTTTATATTATTGGTAGTGTATTTATAATAATATTTTATCTATATTATACTGATATTTTTCTATTTTCACAAGTAGATAATTGCATATCTCTCTAAAAATGATAAAAAAAGAAGATAAAAAATGAAAGAATTCCAATCCCACCTTTTTTAGATTTATAATAAAAAATTTAATGATAAAATATTATTATTTGATAGAAGGATTAGTGCATTATTGATATTTATTTATTTATTAAAATATAAAATATATAAGTAATCTCATAATTGAAAGGCAAAATACAAGGAAATTTTTTTAACTAATTCTTGATACATGTAAGTAGAGATGGTAATAGGTCAGATTTAGATAAATCTAGATTAGTTAAGGATCCATTATTTTAGATATATTAAATATTTATATCCATTAAAAATCTATTAAGATCCAATTAAAAGAATCAAAATACATTCATTTGGATTCACTAATACAAACATAATTTAAAACTTTTTTAATAAAAATAAAAAGTTATTTTTTATAGCAATTATACCTAATAATAATAAATTATATCTATTTTCTCATATACATCCATTCTTGTTTTGACCCATTCATACTATCCATATTAACTTTAGGGTAAATATAAATTATATCATTCTTATTGATAATAATTATATTTAATAATTATGAATTATATCCACTTCCTTATTCATATACATTCTTATTTTGATTCATTCATATTATCCATAATAACTTTGAAGTAAATGTGGGTTATGTCAAGTCAACTTATAAATAGTTATTTATCCGTTTATACTATAATTAGATATTTTTATATTATATAAACTAATATTATAAAATAAAATATTATTATTTTAAAATATTTTTATAATGTAATGTAAATTTAAATGTTTTTAATATTATTTATTTTAAATAAATTATCATAATATTTTTATAAATGTGATAATATTAATTTTCATATAATAATAGATTAATAATAAAATATGTTATTCAAAAAAATTTAATATAATATCCAAAAAAGACTCAAGATCCATTAAATATTTGTAAGAAATAAGTTCATACATTGTATAAATTAATATTAATGGGTACCCAAAAAAGATCTAAATCTATTGGATATTTAATAAGTAAACTCAAATCTAAACTATTAAACAATAGGTCTAACTTAAGTAAGATTCATTGGATAAATGTCCATTAATTTTGATGAGGTCCATTAGGTATAGATATATTTTGCTACCCCTAAGTGTAAAATACACTTTAAAAGTTATAATAGATTATCCTAATTATTCATAAAAAAAAATTAAGGAATGAGATTATTACAAATTATAAAAATTACCTCTTTGATGGCTTGTTATTTATCAAAGTCTCAACCTTTGATTTTTTTATCAATAGTAATAATTACCTACTTTACTCTCTAAGTAATTCCTAATTTATTGTTAAGAATGAAATAACTAAGTATACATAATGAATAATTAATTAATACAATAGATGCAAAATTTTATCTAAATATTTGTATATTATACTTTAATTATAATGCTTTTTAGTGAGAAAAATAATAAAATAACAATATAAACAATCAGAAAATGTACAATAAGTACCCTAAATACAACTTTAATTCTAAATTTAAATGGTAAAAATTATAATAATTATTTATAACAAATGGATCTTTTAATTCTTACAAACCATTGTTTAATTTTCACCAACCATCTCAAGACCCTCTAATTATCTCAAAATAAAAATACTAATTAATTTTATCTATCTAAAATTGCTTAAAATATTAACCTATGACTTTAATATATATTTGAACAAAATGATTATAATTTGAGTAGCATTATTCTAACATTTAACCTCTTAAGTTTTTAGCAAATAAAACATATTTTTAATAACAAAAAAAATTAAAATGCTAAAAGATAATGAAAAAAAATATAATTTATTTACTATTGGTAAAAAATCATCACTAATATACCTTTGTGAATCTATAAAAATTAAAATTTTGTAATTAGTAAATTTGCAAAAATCACACATCTTAATTGTGGATTTAATATAGTTAAGTGAAGTTAAGTGAACACCTCATACAATTGTTTCTTAAAAGAAGATGTCCTACATAAAGGGAAAATCCAAAGAAAGAAAAGAAAGATTAGATTTTTCTAAAAATCATACTAAATTTTCATAAGAATTGATTTGCATATAAACTAATTAATATTGTAAAATTAATTCTATATACATAAAAAAGTTACATTGCAGCAAAACTTCCCAACTTTTACCATTAACTACTGTGTAGCAATCTCTCGAATAAAAATACATAGATTTATTAATAAAGGAAAGAAATAGGGTGAGAAGGGCATTTAAAAAAAATAACTTAAATGTTGTAAGATAAAAAAATAGGTTTTCCTAAAAAAAAAATTAACTATCAACTATAAATGATAAAAATATTAAAAAATTGAAATTGTGCATGACTTCAAAGACAAATATATAAAATAAAAAAAATTCATTCAACCTTCTATGGTAAAGCTTCATCAGAAATCTTGAAACAAAATTAAAAGAGAAGAAATAGGATGAGAGGGGGCATTTAAAGCCTCATCAAAAACCTTTTATGGTAAAGTCTCATCAAATAAAAATATATAGATTTGTTAACAAAGGAAAGAAATAGGGTGAAAGGGGCATTTAAAAAAATTAATTTAAATGCTATAAGATAAAAAAAATAGGTTTTCCTAAAAGAAAAAAATCAACTATCAACTATAAATGATAAAAATATTAAAAAATTGAAATTGTGCATGACTTTAGAGACAAAGATATAAAACAAAAAAAATTCATTCAACCTTCTATGGTAAAGCCTCATCAGAAATCTTGAAATAAAATTAGAAGAGAAAAACAGAAAAATAAATTAAGAATCTCTAAAAAAAATTTATGAAATTCTATGAAAGACAAGAAAATAAAAAATATGATATGATGCTTAAAAAATCTTGAAATTAAATGCCTACCTATACATAATTCTAGATATGACAATATAAGATTAAAAAAATTTATTCAACCTTCTACAGTAAAAGAATAAGAAATCTTAAAGTGAAACTGAAAGAAAAGAAGTGAAAAATAAATTGAAAATCTCTAAAAAAAATTTATGAAAAAATAAAAAAAATGAGATAATGCTTCAAAAAAAGAAAAACCTAAGGAAAAGTAGGGAAGATTAAAAAGAAAGCAATGAAAATTTTAGAAGTGATTAAATAGTAAAAGAATAAAATTTATAGAAGGTGATATTATAAAGAGAAATTTAAGAAAGGAATCAAATCAACATTTTATTAATTTAAATTAGTAACTGATTTTGAATTTGAATCAAAAGACAAATTTCATGATTTTATCAGATAATTTTTTTCAATATTAATAATTAATTTTGAATTTAGATATTGACTTTGAACATGTCTTTTTCCAAGATAATCTATCAATTTAAAATTAATTTATTTTAATATAAGATGATGATAGAGATTTAAAGTCAAATTTTTATTGAAAATTGATTTAATATTAAAAAGATAAATAAAAGATGAATAAAATTATCTTTTAGGTGGAGAAGAAATGATAACTTTTTATTAAAAAAATAAATTAGCAAATGGTAAATTATAAGAATTACACTTGTTATAATAAGAAGTAGAAAATATCACAATTAATATATAATATAAAGATAACAAGAATTACAAAAACATGATATTTATTATCTTGAAATTAATTTTTTAAAAAATAAAAATTAACTTTATTTTAATTTTCTCATTATTTTATTACTTAATGTTTCTTTTTTCCTTAAAAAAATATCTTCTAGTTTTGTTTATCAAAGAAAGATACTAATTCATTTATCTTAAAAAAAATAAAAAGACATTAATTATTTCTTCTTCTTTTTCCAAACTCTGTCTTTATTAATTCTCCACCATTCTCTTTTGAAACTCTATCTAGCCTTTCCTCTATTAATAGACAAATCTCATCTTCAATTATTTTCTCTTCGATTAATAAATCCTCAATGAAATTTAACACAAATAACATAATTCTTTGTATTTTGGAAATTGGGTTGTTTGTGTTTGCCTTAAAAAGTTGAATCTCTTGAGCAAAATCTAAAACAAATCAATGAAAAAGGTTTAAACTTTATATGATCCCAATGAAAGAAAAATCCTTATATTCACCAAAAAGAAGGAGTCAACCACTCAAAGTTTATAACTATTACAATCATTCGCCAATTAACCCATCATTTATGACAAACATAGGAGGTAAAAATGATGAAAAAAATGATTGAAGCATATTAGCTCAGTTTCATTTTCATTTCTAGTTCAATTAACATGACTTTTGCCATCTTTATATTTTTCTTTGCTCTTCGATTAATCCTTCTTCTTCTACCACTATGGCCCTTAGCCATTCTTATCTTAGATCTAGTAGTTATGCTACTTCAACAATCGACTAACTAGCGATGTGTGATCCTCTCTTCTCTTTTTAACAGAGTTTGCTCTTTCTCAATCCTCATTTAGATGCCTAATTATTTCACTATTATTTCTAACTCTTTCCCTTATCACTCTACTCTCAACGTTCATTGTGTTTATACTACAACCTCTCTATCATTGAACAATTAGTTTTAGCAACAATATGAATTAGCTAAAAGTTCGATAGCAACAGTATGTCAACCTCTTTTATTTTTACCTTTTAATCCAAATAATAGAAAGTAAAATGGGGAACTTAAAATTTTCACTAATACCACTTATGTCTATTAGGTACAAGGGAGCCAAGTTTAGTTTTTCAAACAAAACAGGAACATTATATAAATAGACCAAACCTAAAGAAAGATGCTTTAATTTACCCTAATATAAATAAATATATGAATTAAATTAATTTATATTTATTTTAAAACTAAATTATATTGATACAATAAATATATTTTAAATAAAAATATAATTACCTAAAATTTAAGTAATTATATTTTTGATATTATGTATTTATTTACTATTTAAAATAAAAGTATAATTACTTAAAATATAATATTAATTAATAAAAAAAGGATAAATTAAAAGGAATTAATAAGCTATAAGTTATATGTTATCTAGAATAATTTATTAAATCAAAACTTTTTTTAATGAGTTAAAATGCTAAACACCTATAGAAGTTAGTTTATATCTTAATGATTAGGTTAATAAGTTGTAAAGTAACTTATTTGTTATGTTAAACATAACATAAATCTCTTATTAAGAGGTGAGAGAAATTTAATTACCCTTTTTTTACGAGACACCAAATGGATGGACCACCCTACCATGAAAATTAGCATGTTAATGGATTCCTTTTCTCCTAATAAATGTCACATATAGAAGGTAATTTATAACTTATTAATTAAGTTAATAAATCATAAGTTAATTTTGTCACGCTAAACATAACTTAAATATCTTATTAAGAGCTGAGAGAAATTTAATCACCTTTTTTTTATAAAACATCATGAGTAGGAACCACCCCATTTTAAAATTTAAAGCATTAACAATTTTTTTTCTTTTCTAATAAATGTCATCTCTAAGATTCAAACCTTTATCTTTGAATAGGTAAAGTTTGCTTAGGGTTAACATGCATTCTACTCGACCAATACCTTATTGGTAAAATTATATTACCCTTAATCCTAACTTTATAAGTAAGTGCAAGTGCAAGACACTTTCAATTCATAATTGGCATGGAAATCAATCAATTAGCTTCCACTAACCTAATCTTATGTTATGCACATATACAAATATATTAAGGAAAATCATTCATGAAAGACTATAATTGAAATGCTTAAATTGTATTCATCAAAATTGCTTTACATAAGAAAAAAGTTAAGTCTACTTATAATCTCCTCTAAATTAAGGATAAGTTGAATTAACTAATTTTAATCGATAAGAGTTTATAATTCTACCTATTTCCTATACAATATAAAACTTAAAATCCTTTATACATAATAACATATCTATTGTTATTACTTTATTAAGAAATTCTAATGAATTTATCCCTATGGTGGCAATGGTGAAAGAGGCAGCTCAATTTGTGAATCTACAAAATGAGATGTGGAGGAGAAAGTTCAAAACTTAATGAATAAGTATTCTAGAACATATAACTTTTAAAAAGAAAGAATACACACATTTATACACTTATATATAACTTTTAGAAAGAAAGAAAAAATGCACGCATATATACACACTCTTACTGACCAATTTTATCCCTTTTAGGTCACACCATTTATCTAAAAAGCAACACCAAACTAAATATTTAAAAAATATGAGTAAAACTCATAAGTTCACTTAGTTTTAACTCATAACTTAGCATATAGGACATTAACTAGCTATACTATTTTCGAATTCATGAATAATAAATAATCAAATAATAATTCATAAGTAATCATTTAGAAAAGCAAGTAAACCCTCTTGTGATTTTTTATTATTCTTATCATTTCACAAAACTAACTTTGTCCTTCTAAGATTTACCTTATTCATTTACAAACATTCACTAGATCCAATGTTCAAAAATGATAATAATATCCCCCATTTCGATATTTTTAAGCACCATCACTTTAGAAGCTTAAGTGTTTTAATTTAAGTAACTCATTGTTGAGATTTGGATTAACATACGTAGTGAAATTTTAAAATTTTAATACAAAACCTTCCTAAGATCCATGCAAAATTCATAAATCAATATTAGGGTTTTACCTTATTTGTACTCGTATTTTTTCTGAATTATTCCTTAAGAGACTGAGATAAATCAAACGCCGGCTGGAAGGTACAACGTCTCTACGGTATCTATACAGAGTAAATAACAACTTCTCCTTTCTATGAAGCTGCTAGGATTCGTTTCTCTTACTATGATTTGGTTTGAACGTTTTCTAGAGTGATTTAGGATTTTATTGAAGCCAATGTGTATTATGTAATGTGCTGCCTTCAAGTCTTTTTATAAAACTAAGACATATCACAATCCTAGTCCTATTAGGATAATGCTTCAAAAATCTTAATCACACTAAATAACTATCACATTATCTTTATCCTAGAGAGAGTGGGGAGAGATAGGACTTATCTATTAATTATCTAATATCTAATGATCATAATTATATGATATTACTTTAATATCAAATAATATCAGATAATATATAATATATATTATGTGAATAAATATATATTATTTTAATAATATATATATGCATGAAAATAAGTTTAATTAATTAAATTTTAATCCAACTAAAATTCAATTAATTATTGTCTCATTCCTACTTCTTTTGTGTGACTCTATAGGTTCTTACTATGTTGATAATGACTCATTTTGGGTTATAAACAGTGAGTGATATCTAGTAATACATCACTGCCACTCAAGTAATAAGAATATCTATGATTCAACATCTACCTAATATATGATCAATATTTTGCATCATAATCTCTTTCGTAATAATATCCAATTTGAACTAGAGGCATGGAGTGCGTCATCCTCGCCAATGTTTAATTTATATTTCTTGATACTGAGTAGACTTTAAAATAAATTATCAATATCACATATTGATCCAAATTAAACTAGAGGCATGGAGTGTGTCATCCTTGCCAATGTTCAATTTGTATTTTTTGATATTAAGTAGACTTTAAAATAAATTATCAATATCACATATTGATCCAATTGAGCATGACCATGCATTTCTAAGTCTCACTCAATCAAGGGCCCTAAGAATATTTCTCTTTTATACAAGAGTAATAAAATTCCATCTACATCACTTACTTCCCTCTGCATGATTTGTGACATACTCAATTAATATCCTACTCGTCATCCCGATTAAAGGTGACATAGGATGACATCAAAGTGAGTAACTCTTTATGTAGGGAGCCATAGTGACTTTAGGTCAAAGGACTATATGCATTTGTGATTATATGAGAATAACTAATGACACATTTATCCATGCAGTATTCTCACAGTGGGTCAGTCTAGTACATTGTTAATGAACAATGTACTCATGTATTAACTTGATAGCACATATCCATGATTCATAATCATCAGTCACTATACATGCTAGTCTCGATGTATTATTACTATTATTTTTGTAATAATACTTAACTAGGGGCATTTTAGGAATAGCAAAACTATTTCAAGGATAATTATTATATTTAAGTTATAATTTGCGTAAAATAAAATAAAATATAATAATTATATTGTCAAAACGAAACATAATACATTGTGTAATATTGCAATCATATCTATGATTGACTCTTAGGACATACACTAACACTCATAACAACATAATATAAATCAACACTAACATGCCTTCTTTGCATGACCTTAAGCAATTAAACACATCAAACATGCCATTAATATTCAATTACAATGAATTTTAATGCATAATAATAGGGGTTCTAAATTGAGTTCTTGATTCTAGAAGTGAGAAATCACTTTTAAAAGAACCATGGATTAGGTTTTTTAATTCCAAAAGTGAGAAATCCCTTTTGGAATTGATTCCACCCCTTTAAGAAAAGGAGAAAAAGCATTTCCACTTCTATAAAATTGTTTTAGGATACGAAGAATTGCTTTTGGAGTTGACTCATGGCTTTAACAGCTTTAGTGCATTAAAGGCTCAAGGAAGCACTTGTAAAAGTAATTTATACATGCATCTCCTACATTTTTCTAGAAATTCCACTATTTATTCATGGGAAAATCTCTCAAATTCCTACAAAAGTTTATTTTAACTTAATTTAAGCATAATTGAATGTACATTCAGCACCCTAGGATCTTAAATCACTAAAAATCCATAACAAAACACTAATTAGCATTCATTATCCTCAAAAATTAAATATTTCAATGAAAAATTTACTAACATCAAATGCAATCATAACATTTATACAATTATAAGTAAAATGCTCACTCATAAGTTATGCAAAAAGTGATTGGCTCTAGGTTTAAAGATGAAATTATTGCACCAAAATATCTAAATTTCCATGGATAAGGTTCAAAGTTCCCAAATCCTTAATCTCGTCAAATTTTTTTATTTCCCAAACCTTAATGAAGAGGTGGAGATGATGAAAGCATAAAATTGAGAATAAAACTACTTACTTTATTGAAATTGAAAGAAAGGAAAAGATGTGATGGAAGATTAACAGCAAAGCTAAAAAGAAGTTGAGAAAAGATAAAAAATAATTATTAGGAGCTTTTGAGGAAATATGAAAGAAGAGGAGGTTTTTTGTGTTGTTGTTGGAAAACATGGTAAGGAATTATCTTAAAGGTAAAAATGGGAATTTACTCTCATAATATCCTCTATACTCTTTATTTATTTCTAACTATACTTAAATTATTTACATTTATTCATAAACCATGCTTCTATAAATAAAATAAAATAGTAAAAAATAATAACTTTTATTTTCAACCATTATAAAATTATTTATTTCCCAAATATATATATTTCATTTCCTAATTGATGTAACAAATATAATTAGAACAAATTATACTTAACTCTCTTAAAATTTAATGTAATTACACATATTTTTTTTATTTTAAAAAACTAGATATTTATTCCATGCAATGCACAAATTTTATGGAGAACTTATCATATCAAAATTATTCTATAAACACTAAGTAATATGTTAATAATATTTAAATATTAAATATGAAATTTAAGTATATAGATTCATATATAATATTAGTTGTTGGTTTGTTCATTCACATGAGTAACTATTATTATCATGCCATTAATATAAGAATAATATGTATGAAATGAAAGAAAAACATATAGGAAAGCATTAAAACCTTATTGTTATATTTGATTTGCAATCATGCATCAAAGTTTGGAACTAATGGATATTCGATAAATACACTACTTTGTATGGAGTTAAAATACACCAAATTAACTAAATTTTCTTCATAGGTTCTCTATAATTGAAATTTATAATTGAATTAAAATTAATATTGAACAAAAAAAATGCAACATAGAGTAAATAAAAAATCTTATGACTTATTTTATTTGAAAGGCAAAGGAAGAGAAACTAAATTTGAGTTTTAAATAGTGACATGTTTTTTAGTTATGCCTTTTCTTCCTTCTTTAAACTCAAATATCATCTCGATTATTTTATTGTAAAGATTGTTAATTCAAGATCCTAGAGATGATGCATCATATATTGTATGCATGATTTAGAAAAATTTTATCAAGCATGATACATCATTAATATACCTAAGTTTGGATAAGAAAGAGAAACTATCACAACACTACTTGGATTGTAACTAATATAGGAAGGTACTAAGGGTAACCACCTTCCAGCCTTACTAATACACAATAAATGCCCCCTCATTATATGTTACACTCTCTCTAGAATTTTAAAATTTTATTTCATAAAGGAAGTAATTAATTAATTATAGCAATAATAATTAAAATAAATTTTTATGTGAAATGGATAAATTATAATAAAAAATATGAATAAAATATTAGATAAAGAAAAATTAATTAATTGAATGAATTTTGAAGTGAGAATTTTGCTTGAAATAATTAAGAAAAAGTAAATGGAATGAAATGTCCAAGGGTTAAAAGTGTCTAGACGTAAGGAAGTTTTGAGCAATTTTCTTATTTTATCCTTATCTATTTCCCTTCTACCCTTCTTAACTTAGCCATCCCCTTATTTCCTCCAAAAAACACAATTGCCAAACATTCTTCAGTTTGCAACTCCTTTATCGACCCATATTCTTCTTCTTCTTCTCCTTCATTAATTAAACCATAAAGGAGCTAGTCCTAATTAAATTTTCATAAAATCAAGTTAACATCTTCCTTATTAAATTTCTCTTCATTCTTTTATTAGGCTTTTTTAGCTCAAAGGGGAAAGTTTGAGCCTAAACTTAAGAAATATTGATTTTTTTATAATTAGGAGTGTCAAACTACAATTTTTCTATTAGTATCTCTTTTATGCTAAGTGAATAAATATTCTAACTTTATTTAAAGGATTTATTTGAATTTGTTGGATTGAGTTAAAAAATTTTTGGTTTTTAATGAATATAATACACTGAATTGGGATGTTTGAATTGCAATCTTTGTTCATTTTGGAATATTTATCATGCTATTAATGAGGGTGATGATTGTAATATGGTTGGCATTTTATAAATGGATAAATTGAATTTATATTGCATGAATAATGAAAATTGCATTGAAATATGCAAAAATCTATATAATAATCAATTACATAACTAACTATAGCTTGAGAATTAAAGGAATATAATTGATTACATAATCAATTATTAATAAAAATTTTTGGCCTTAAAAAGCTTGTACTTGCTTATATAATTGATTGTAGATAGATGGTTTGCTTTTTTGAAAGGCCAAGCTCTCTATTTATAATTGAATATATAATTGATTATCAAATTAATATTTCTTGTAATGCCCAAGTAGAAATGATATTATTGTCTCCAATGGACATCATTTACCTTTTGTTTAGATTCATAGAAAAATGGTGAAAAGAAAATGTTTTAAAAAAATTGAAAATAAATTTTGTAATATTTAGGTGCTCCGAAAATTTTGAAGTTAAAAAAAATTGTAAAAGTTATTTTGAAATCAGTCAAACAATTTTTCATCAACTAGGGTCAAAGAGAGGTACAAAAAAATTTTATAACTTCAAATTTATCCTGTCATAAAATTTATTAAACTTGCCTGCTATTGCGTGCAATCTTTTCATTAAATAATTTGTTTTTTTATTTTTTCTCCTTCAATCAAACTAAACAAAAATAATTTTATCATTTCTCAATATATTTTATATACATAAAAAAATGAATAAATATTTTTTAATTATTTTCTTCTCATACTTTTTTTTCATCACGTCTAAGCATGGGGTTAATATAAAAATTATTGACTGATACAGTTACATGTTTTGTCTAATAAAAAATTATTTACTAGGTAAGCTCCTCTAATTATCAATTTGACGGAGATAATAAAATTACATAAAATTAAATAAGTAAAATATAAATCGGTAATGTTACAAAGAGCTTGATCATTTTTTTATTATTGAATTATATTTAATATATTAAAATTTATATTTTTTATTTTAACTCTAAAAAATAATTCAATAATAAAAATACTTATTTAAATTTTATTTATTTCAGTGAAAACTATTTTTATAACAATATAATTATAAAATATTAAAATAATAAAAAATATTTAAATATCTCATATTAAATGTAACAAATTTAATAAAAAATAAATTCTTATTTTTTAAAAATAATTTTTTTATCATATTTTTAAATATTATATTTTTAATTATAAATTATGAAAATATATTACTCTTTTATTTATATATAAAAATTAATTTTTTACGGAAAATATTTTTTCAAAAAATAAGTCAACCCTTAAACTTTTTGGAAGTGGAAGTTTTCACTGCATTATCCAAGATAAATTGATAAAAAAAAATTCAACGAAATTAATACAAATTATATTTTAAAGATGAAAATTGTGCGTTTGCATTAAAATTTCACATTTTGCTGAAAATCAAGCAAATGTATGGGCCACACAGCGCACACATGATTTTTCTTTAGCAATTTTTACAGGTGTACGAACCTGATTCACACAGCTTTGGTCCGCACTCCTAAATTCAATCGGAGAGAGACAGCGCTAAGTTGTGGTCCATGAAATCTGATACCGACACGTGTCATCTCTCGGTGCTGAGGTCGCTGTCATCCCCGGCAGCAACAGCAAGTCTATGTGAAGGTCTCTCTTCTCTCTTTCTCCCTGTCTCATTGTGATACGTCGTTTTGGGTTTGGCTCTATACAACTTGATTGGCTTCGGTCCGGTCAAGTACTGTAAACAGTAAAACAATTAAAAAACCCTGCACTCATTTTCATTCTCCACTTGATTTTATTTAAAAAAGGTCAATTTTAGCATATATGAAATAAATTTTAATGTATAAATAAATTAATTTTATTTATAAATTATAAATTATTAATTTAAATATTTTATTTAAAAATATAAAATTTAATATAAATTATTAAATATTTAATATATAAATTAATTTAATTTATGAAAGAACTTATCCCATTTTTTATTGAGGTGAAAAGAAACAATTGAAACAGAAAAATTTATATTTTTTTAAAAAAATTTAATTGAATTAAAAGGAAAAAATGCAAACTTACATTATTTTTATACATAAAAATTAAAAAATTTTCTATTTGCCTTTTTTTTCCTTCCAGCTAAAATTCAAAATTTTCTGTTGCTCCACCCATTTTTCAATCTCCCAACGTAAAAAAAAAAAAAACGCAGTATTTGCCTGATGATGAAAGACTAGAGAAGAGATAGCAATTTTAAAAAAAAATGGAGATTGTCACTTCCAAGCACATGTATCCGCCCCATCCAAAAAAGTGAATTTCTTCCGGCTGCCAATCCCTACCATGCACCTAGCCTACCCTATCGTAACCCCATTTCTATAAAAATTTTCTTTTCTTGTTTTTGTCGTATTAATAAAAAGATATAAAAAAATACCTTGAATTTAATTAAAATTATATATATTTTTCCTCTAATTTTAAAATATATAAAATTTAATTTTATAAAAAAATTTATTAATAAAATTATTTTAAAAAATTTATTAAAAATATTAATTTCAATTGTTAGGTCATAATTAATGATATAAGTGATTATTTTGTGATAAAATATCATTCCTCTATTTGTTCATATTTTTAGACCCATTTCCTTCGAATATTTTATTTTTCATTTTTTTCATATTATGCAGATTTTAGTATTTATAATGTAATGATATTTCTACACCTTAAAATTATAAACAATATCATAAATGAAATTTAATTTTTAAACTTTAATTCCCACAATTTTACAATTTATATTAATTTCTTATTGCATATTACTTTATGCAATAATAGTACGCAATCAATATTAAAAGTATAAGCATATTATTTGCAACAGTGACCTTTCTTATTGCTAGCAAGCTTCTTCAACTACCCCTTGATTGAAATCTAAAAAGAAAAAAAAAATTCAATCCATTTGAAGTTAGAGTTATGTGTAAAATTGTTATAAATCCAATTTTAAATAAATTGATTTTTTTTTTTTTGAGTTTCCAAATGAGAGGTTAGTCTGTGTTATGGTTAAGGCTCTGATCATGAGAGTATGCTAGTAAATAAGCACGAAAGGTGATTAATGCAAATAATGTTCATGCACCCTTAATATTTATTGTATAAAGTAAAATATAATATAAATTAATATAAGTTGCATTAAATAAAATTTAAAATTATAAGAATTAAAAATTGAAAAATTAAATCTTTCATTTATGACATTAGTGATAATTGTACAAGTTTAGAATGAAAATTGCATTTTAAATATTAAAATCTATAAATATTTGAGGAAAAATATAGAATAAAAAATATTTGATAAAAACATCTTCTTTATATAAAAAAGACTTCAAAATTTGAAGTAAAATGAGTATAAAAACATGTATAAGCAAAGGAAGGATATTTTGATTACAAAATAATTATTTTGACCATTAACTAAAGTGTAATAGTTAACATTAATATTTTTAAAAAAAAATTTAAAATAAAATGAAATTAATAATAGGATTTTTATTAATTTGAAGTAAATTTTGTGTATATTTTAAAATTAAATTAGAGATGTGCATGATTAAATTTAGGGGAAGTTTACATATTTTATCCTATGTATATAGTTATAAATAAATTTTATTACATAATTTTTTTTTGAATATTATTATTAATATATGTAAAAAATTGTGTTTATCTCTTTAATATTACAAAAATATGACAAAAATAAAAAATATAATTAAAATTTCATTTTTACTCATTTTCCTTATTTTTACCGGAAAATAAGGGTTGGGAGAATTTACAAGAAAAGAATGAAAAAAAAAAAAACCTCGAGGCCTCGACGGTCTTCTCTTTTACCAAAAAAAAAAAAAAGAGAGAGAGAACGAGGTTTTTGTCGGCGAAGAATTATTGAAACATGAATTATAATTTATTTTCGGCAAATTATTATATATGACCCAAAAAAAATAACAAATTTAGTAAGAACGAGACCGCTTTTGTACCCGGAAATAAACGCCGTAATGAAAAGGAAGATATCACGTCAAAACACTGTGTGCTCTTTTGGAATGATATCTTAATTTATTCAAGGAAATGTATTTTAATCGACCAAAATTAATTAAAAAACTTCAATAGGTATTTATTATTTTAAATTCTTTAATTAAACAATGTATCTTTGTCTTATTTACAGAAATCTCCAATAAGCTCGCACCACAACCCCTCCACGTTATCATCAATCCCACCGTTGGATCACTCACCATTCCTCGTGCTGCGTGCAAACTCTTCAAAGTCTTACCCTTTAAAAAGTGCTTTTCAAAAACTCTTCTTCCATTTCTTCCTCCTCCATCATTCCCAGCCAGGCAGCAACATCACTCTTCTTCCATATCCAGAAGCGCTTCACTTTGTTTTTGATACTGAAAAGTCTTCCACTCTCTGCTTTTCGCTTCTGCTTTCCGATCCTACTGCAAAGAATACTGGATACCAATAAAATGTAAAGGGAAATCTGAAAAAGCACTTAAGCGAAATGGCTTTTCACGACAATCTTCCTCACGAAATGGCTTTTCAGCCCTTCTCGGATGAACAACAGCTAAGCCAAAACAGAGACATGCATAGGCTGCTACCGATGTCCACCGCCGCCGGCGGAGGAGGAGCTGCGCCAACTTGGCTCAACAACGCCACACTCCGGCAGCAGAATTTCCTCCACTTACAACCCGACGCAGCTACGCAGACGGAAGATGCCCGCGGCATGATACCGTCGGATAAAAGCATGGATCACAGTGATCGGAACCGTACCGACAGCAATTGCGAATCGGAGGATTTGACGGAATACAAAGCAGACATCTTGGGACATCCTCTGTACGACCAATTATTGTCGGCTCACGTTTCGTGTTTAAGGATTGCTACGCCGGTAGACCAGTTGCCGAGGATAGATGCTCAGCTGCAACAGTCGCAGCGCGTGGTGGAGAAGTATTCTGGGATTGGAAATGGCGTGGTCGATGAGAAGGAGCTCGATCAGTTCATGGTTTGTCTCTCTTTTCTTTGACTAAGTCTATCTTTATTAAATTACGTTGTCCCACTTCTTAACCCACTGCCTACCCTCTGAACACTTTAAGGCTGTCTTTGCGTTTGTCTCTGTGCTTAGTTAACTGTGGACCCGTGGTTAGTTGGTTTTGTTTTCCTTTCGAATTCTGGGCATTCTCATGGTTTTGTTGATCCACAATGTTCACGAGATTGAGTAAAACTTACCTTTGGCATTGTCAAATGGTGTTTATGAAGTGTGGCTTCGGTCTTTCCGAATTATAAAGTTGAAATCTTTTGAGTTTGCTTTGCTCTTTTGTTTTTCTTAAGCAGTTAATCTTGGACTTTCCTTTCTTAAATTTGTGGGACTTGTCGTACAAAGAGCAATGGTAGGGAATTCAGCAAACACTGTTACTAATGTTTAACGCTTTAGATGATCGTTAATGAGGTATTTTAGTCATTCAACAACGATTATAAAAAAATAAAAACGCAGTTCTTTCCTACAGAAAGACAACCAATCAAATTTTACTACTACATAAATTTGTTTAAATATGAGAAATATCAAACTATATAAGTAACTAATGATGAAGTTCTGGCTACAAACTCTTCATATAACCATTTATTAATTTATTTGTAATAAACTTCTATCTAATTGGCTAATTCATGATGGGTACAAAAAAATTTATTAAAAAGAGAGAGAGAGAGAAAATCCTAAGAAAAAATAATGATTTTTATGATGAATGTTAGGACCAGACATTTGGCAAGTTTTGGTGAGCAGGTGAATCTAATAGTGTGAGAGTGGCACCACTTGAGTTGATTGTTGAAGCCGGTTTCCTATCATTAATAATTGAAGTGAAGGAGTGCTTTCTGGAATCTTTCTGTTAATATTTTGTCATAATCTTCCCACTTGTTGGAGGGATCAGTTTCTTGAATTCTTGGAGAACAGAATATGTTCTGGAATCACATACCAATTAACTGCATGCTATCAAAAAGTAGTTTTTATCAACCTTTTCCCTTTCCGCCTAGCAGCTTGCCCAAGTACAATAATGGAGGGATATGGGACCTCTGCTGATCCTGTAACCAACTGCTCATAGTATCTGTCCTCCCTTGAGTGGCAAATATGGCAAATCCACTAAGTGCCTAAATTGCATTTTTCTTTTTTCCTTTTTCTTTTTGATATCCTAGTTAAAAAACTTAATCCATATGAACCAGAGAAAAATAAATTAGAGACACATCTTATTTTATAGTGGAGACAATAATTGAATTATTGGGTACAAATGTTAATGCTGTTATCAACTATATGCTCCTTTTTAGGAGAAATTCTTTGTTTACTGCTATGCTTTGGCTTCTATCTTTCTCAAGAAAGATGTGTTTTTGTTTTGTATTACGAGGCATTCTTTATTGAGTTTAAATTTCATTATTGTGAATATAAAATATTTTACATTATTTATTAATTAATAAAAAGAAGATATATTATTAAAAAAGTAATAATAATTAAATATTTTTAACAAAGGTAAAAATAACTTTTAACAGTTTTTATGAATTTAAATTTGAATGCTATCAATATAAATTTATTTTATACTATCACTCATTCATATATTGTTATGTTATTAAAAAATTGATAAATTTTTTTTACTATTAATAAAAATTCTTAGTTAATATTAATTTTTTAATGAAGTGTCATCTTTAAATTTATTGATAGTGTAAAATTTTTTATATTAATAATGAATTAAATTTACACTCTTTTTTTTATATGATAGAATATGAGTAAATAATAGTGTAAAATTGATTCACCTATAGCTGATTAAATTTAAATCCTTATTTTATTTATAAGATTTGACCTTGTCTTTGTTGCAGACGCATTACGTTTTATTGCTTTGTGCCTTTAAAGAACAATTGCAACAACATGTGCGTGTTCATGCCATGGAAGCGGTCATGGCTTGCTGGGAGCTTGAGCAGTCTCTCCAGAGTTTAACTGGTAATTTCCAGCCATCAAATCACTATGAAGAAGCTCATAATTTCTTCTCCAAGTAGAGATCAAAAGATAGGATTAAATTATTCTGCTGCTCCATATAATTCACTCATTTTTAATTAGAAAATTTTATATTGAATCCTTATATTTATTTATTTTTATTTCTATTTAGGTACTTCCTGTCCTTTTATTATTAGATTTTGTTGGCAATTCATCTACTTAGACAACAATCTATAAGTGTTAGCAATTTATCTTTCACTTCATTAATCACTTATAGATTATTGTCTATGTAAATAATTGCTAACAAAATTTAATAGGAAAAATCATAGGAAGTATTCAATTAAAAATTTAAAAAAAAAGTATGAGCATCTAATTTAAAACTTTTAAATTTTAAGGATCTAATTGAAAATTAGGTGATATTATTAGGAGAGTGAAGAGTGATTTCACATAAAAATAAAAGTTATATTATCTTGTTTGAATTATATAAATGGTGTTAGAATGGAGCTAAATAATGTACAAATCTTAAGCTCTATTTGTTTTAATAGAAAATATCATATACAAGAATATAGTTATAAAATATTAAAATAATAAAAAATAGTTTAAATATTCAATGTTAAATATAAAGAATTTGATGGAAGATAATTTTTTTTGAAAAAAGAACTTATTTTCCTCCTTTATCATATCTCCAGGTGTTATATTTTTTAATTACGAATTATGGAAGCATATGATACTTTTTTATTTATATATAAAGTAATAGATTTTCCTATAAAAAATATCTTTTAAAAAATAAATACACTGATAATTCTTTCTAATTGTGAAGGAAAAAAAATTGTAACTAGAAATCAACATGCGATCATAGTATGGACGCAATTTAAAGTTGTTGTAGAAATATTTTAAGAATCATAGATACACTTAATTTTATACAATTAAGTCCTTTCACATCAATTACGTTCTTAGTAACACTTAGCCACCCCTCCCCCCAAAAAAAAATAATAAAATAAAAGCTGCGTTACATGAATGCTCCCCAATCTCCCCCTTCACAATAATTCTTTTACTTTTATAATATGAATGGTAAATCACTAAATATGCATGCATACATAAAAAATCAGGACACAAAATCTTTCAAAAATATTAAATATTATTTATGTTAAAAACTCTCAACCTCTTTAGTTTTCGAAGAAAATTATGTTAGTGGGCTTGAGGATCATCCTACTTATTCTCATTTTCATAATAGGAAAATAATAAATAATTCAAACATCTAATTTTGATTTCTTTTTCTTTACCGCTAAAAGCTGTTGTATTATTATTACTTTACTTCAGAACTTTTACTCACATTTCACCAATCCTGCCAGTTAAACTTAGATCACATCCTTGCTAATCGACTACAATTTTGCCAAACCTATCCTTACAGAGCCTTAAATGAAGTAAAATGAATTTGTAGGTTATAAACTTAAACCAATTGGCTACTTTTAGTGCCCTCAGATATATATGGTCCTTATTTCTCAGACTAAGCTGAACTGCACGCCTATTTATAAAAATATAATTAATTTGTAGGTCTATTTAAGAACGAAGTTAAAAGGAGAAATAGCAAGGAGTTTGCAGACTTTGTCAGTAGTTTCTGATCTAAACATGCTAATCTACATCATCAAATTTGAACTCAGCAGATCCTTATATTGTCGTTTGATTTCCCTAAATGATGCGATTTTGTGCAGTATGTTGCGAGTGAAGTGGGAGATTAATTAATTACCACCTTAGAGAGGAACAATATATAAATATATATTATAGAGTCTATTTAGCTAGCGCTGGAATATATACCATATAAAATGCTTTGGAGCCATAATGTAATTTGTTGATTATAATTATGTATGCTTATCATTATTGTATGGATGAAAAAAAGGTGCATGAACAACTCATAAGATTGTCTCTGTTGACAGCTTCAATATGCTATCAACGTCCTACCTGATAAAATTGGGAAAACCTCTCCTTCCTATTTTAGTTACAGAAGGAAAAAACTGAACACATCGATAAGATTGATTGTTATATTGATGATTATGATATATCCACAGGTGTATCTCCGGGAGAAGGAACAGGAGCAACGATGTCAGATGATGAAGATGACCAGGCTGATAGCAACATCAATCTATTTGAAAGTGGTCTGGACGGCGCCGACAGTCTCGGCTTCGGTCCTCTTGTTCCCACTGAAACTGAAAGATCTTTGATGGAGCGTGTCAGGCAGGAGTTGAAACATGAACTCAAACAGGTAAATTAATTAATGTCTGTAAATATAACTGATATATATGAATATTGCAGTTAACATTAATTGTTTGTCTTATTCACCCAGGGTTTCAAGGAGAAGATAGTTGACATAAGAGAA
The DNA here is from genome assembly GCA_020226215.1 of Sindora glabra. Classification (NCBI taxonomy): domain Eukaryota; kingdom Viridiplantae; phylum Streptophyta; class Magnoliopsida; order Fabales; family Fabaceae; genus Sindora; species Sindora glabra. Next base: position 17,151,400 of record CM035232.1, on the reverse strand, counting down.
GAAATTATGCGGAAGAGACGAGCTGGGAAGCTGCCCGGTGATACTACCTCCCTTTTAAAAGCTTGGTGGCAATCACATTCCAAGTGGCCGTACCCAACTGTAAGTTTTAATATCGATCTACTTATTCAATTATAAAAGGTCTTAGAATGTGGCAGCATCATTTTTATGTTAATACCTGCTAGGTTTGAATAAAATTTTAATTGTTACTGATTATTGATTATTTCCTATTATAAGTTATCTTCTTATTCGAGATAGAATTTTATATTAGAGTAGGATTAAGATTTCTTATTAAACAAATATTTCTGAATTATAAATATTTATATTAATCAAAGGTTTGAAGTATGAGAATGATATGAGGTGAATATTTATAGAGGTTATATAGAAACTCTTACAGAAGTTTGTGATAGATGTAACAATGTTATTTAGGAAGTTATGAGGTTATAATTGATAGATTTAAAGATGGTAGTTAGAAAGTTATAAGGTTATAATTAAAAATTTTTATATACATAATCTTTGTTGATATTGATTTTTTTTCCTAAAGTTTAAGGTTTTTCACATTAAATTGTTTATGTACTTTATTATGTTATTTTGATTAATTTAATTGCCTATTTGAATTGGTATTTAGTTGAGTATAACTGAGTGAAGCAATTTAAGCTTCATTTGTTGGTATTATCTATGCTGTTTCCTCAATGATTGTTCATTTTCATAGGAAGAAGACAAGGCAAAGTTGGTGCAGGAAACTGGGTTGCAACTAAAGCAGATAAATAACTGGTTCATAAACCAAAGGAAAAGGAATTGGCACACTAATCCTTCATCTTCAAGTTCCTCAAAAAGCAAGCGCAAGAGGTGCTGTTAACATGGTTTAATAATTATTTAATTCAAAAAAGCCGTAGGTACAAAAAATGGGATTTGAAATTGAATTCCAAATATTTTATATCCATTTGATTGAACTTCACAAATTTATTTCATCATCAATGATAGCCCTTCATTTGCATTCAGAATCCAACTTCAGATTCCATTTCCTTACACATAATATTGTTGCACTTAATGAATTAGCTATATCTCACTCCAAAGCTTTTACTAGAGATTAGTGATGACTGTATATTGTTATTCTAATTGTAGCAGTTCCGGTGAAACCAGCAACCAGAGCTTCATGTAAATGGACACAGGCTACTGGCTAGTACTGTGAACAGAAAATGGAGAAAACTGTTCGTAATCTTTCTTCAGTGATCGTGGGAATCCTAGAGGATGAGAAAGGGAAGATGAAATCATTGTTGGGAGATAATTACATTGTTCAATCACAGAAAACCTTAGCTAGTATTCCTAATTGTATATGAAGTTGCTCTTTAATACCTGATATGGTACTTATTAGTTATCACAATTTCTTGGGGTTGGTGGGTATCTTCCAAAAGCTTGCTGATACGCATATATTTGTACTTGTTACATTGATAGGAGAAAAAAAGTGATAATATTGCAAATTTTTTTTAAAAAAAATATAACACTTTCATCACGTGATTTTAACAAAATTTTGAAAATAAAATTCATACTAAATTATTTGATCCAATTTTCCTGGTTAAATTGAAGGTATGTGCCGAGAACTCAGCGGAGATTGTATGTCATGAGCATTAGAATATGGATTTATATTTTATGGATATATAAAATATTTTTAATTTTTTTAAAATGTATTAAAATAATTCTCACGTGCATTGATTAATGTTAAATCTTTTAACTATTTAATTTTCATGTGCCGTAATTTTCTTTAAATGATTAAATCATTAAGTACACTTAAGACCAAAAAATAAAATTTTAAATATAAAAAAAATAAAATTTTAAAAAAATATCGAATGATGCTTTTCGACTGATGTGCGGTAATTCAACCCCTCATACGCGACTGCAGACGTGTTTGAATGTCATGAACGAGAATACAAATCAACTTGCAGTCACCTTCGCGGTTGTTTCTGCTAAAACGACGTCCGAGTAATGAGAAAAAACATCTGTGGAACTATTGTTTTCTAGAAAGCATACGGTATATTCTTAGAACACTAAGGTACTTAAGACCCGATCAATGTTTATCCCCTTTCATCATCTTTTCCTTTTTGGTTTCTTTCCTCACATTCAATTCTCATATAAAATAAGCATCTTTATTGTAAAACCATTCACTTATTTCAACGATTCTGAGTAAAACGTCTTTTTTCTGTTACACAATTAAAGGGGAAAGTAATCTTTTTAATTGGAACCAACCAGAACTTTTTAATTGTTGCGTACTGAGTACTAACTCAACTAAAATAATCTCACATAATTTCTTATTATATGTTGATTTATTATATATTCTCTATCTAGTGATTTATGTATACTGCATAAAATCTAAATGTAGAGAAATACAGTTAGATTTCCGAATGTAAGACGTAAGTTTCAAACATAGTTTTAAATTGTGAATCGTAGTGTTAATATGTTCTGCGATTGTAATTTCCCACTTATCCGCAATTTTGCTCGTAGCTTGTAAGTTTAGAACTATGGTTGAAGTTCGGAGTTTTTGTATCCTCGACTTGCCTCTATGTTGCAGCAGGCTGCTTTCAAGGGAAGAAGAAAAACATGGAACTGAAAGTATCTTTTTACAATATATATATATATATATATATATATATATATATAATCCCTCACAAACAAGACACACAGTGGAAAAAATAATGAATGAATAATTTGAAGCCAGGAAACATAAAAATTCATTCATGATTCAGTTTGGCGAGGTCCAGGAAAAGGAGCAGTAAATCTGGTGGAAAAACTGGGAGGAAAGTAGTCTTCCTCATCTTCGCTTTGAGCACCGCTATTGAAGTTAAGAGCATAGCTACGCTCGTCATATTCAAACCTATTCTTCTGCTTTTTCTTTCCGTATGCACTTACTTTCCTTATAAATGTCTTCCATTTTGGCCCCGCAATTACTTCCGAAGCCTCTTTCACCTTATTTAACTTCTCAATCACCCTCTGCCATGTCTCTCCGCCGCTGCCGGCGCCGCCTTCCTTTTGCGGTAGCAGACTTGCTCCTTCATCATTACGGGCCTGCCACCATTTTAAGCTAAGAACCCGAAAACATCCGCAGCTGCAACCGCTAGCATCTTCGCGGCCTGCATTCAAATCTTCGTGTTCCATCAATGGCTTTTCTTCATAAGTAGTCATCAGAAAGGGAGAGTTTGTAAATGGATTGAATTTGAGCTGCTTAGGCTTTGAACAGAGAGTTTATATATGTGAGCTGTCGAAGAGATCAGAGGCAGGGGAGGAAATGTCAGAGAAACCGAACCTACGGGATTTCCAAACATTTTCTGAGCAGCCAAACACGAAATGAGTTGAATAATAGAAGGGGAAATGTCCGGACTTTGAATTTGGAGGGGATTCAGTTCAAGTTGACTCTGGCGGCACGCGGTGTCTTAATCGTGAGGGATATGTCCAGCTCGCAGTGGCGGCGATAAGCCTATAACGGGGGTAGGCGTTGAATGCACGATCTTTGGTCAATACATTACATTTATAAATAAAATCAATAACAAAATTTGCCATTTCAAAAATAAAAACAATAATAGTACAACAACTGTATGGAATTGGTAAATTAATTGTGTGATTGGTTTTACAAAGGACTATTTCCGTAATAATAATAAAAAAAGATTCAACCCTTATAAAGTTAATTTTTTTCTTTTGTCATAAAATTACTTATTTTGAGATTAATATTTCTTTATATGAATCTCAAGCCAAACAATTTTTCAGTGAGAAAGGAGAAGCATGCCCCACTTTTTATTTTTTTTACTCAAATCCGATGCTGGGATCCGAATTCCTCATAAAGCTAATAGCCTAATAACCCGAAGCCACTATCTATCATCTAACGGTCTTTCCTAATAATCATATATTGCAAGAGGCATTGATCTGCCAGACACAGGCAGAAAGAGGAGTTGAGCAAATTGCAGCAAATCATTTCTGTACATGAGGATGTGACGAAGGGGATTGCTGCTGTTGATGTTGTGCTTTGCGAGGACTCTTGGCTGCCATTAGCCGTAATTCATCTGCAATCTCAGTGAAGCTTGGCCTTTCTGATGGCTCTGATGACCAGCATCTCTCCATCAGCCACCTCCATTCTGGATTACAAGATTCTGGAACTCTGGGCCGCAAGGTGTTGCTCACAATACCACCTGAATTGTTTGGAAAAACCATATGCAGCAGCTGAATAGTTGAAAGTGAAAGAATCAAATGAAAAGTATTCTCAGAAAATTACCTATAATAGCCCCATAAAACAAATCCGCGTATGGCTCTTCTCCGGTTAGGAGTTCCCACATGACAATGCCAAACGAGAACACATCAACCTAAAATAGAAAAATAAGAAACACATCATAAGATACATATTATGACGTGGAAAGTATTAATGATTAATATTATAGCATAGACCTTCTCTGAAACAAGGCTACTGCTTCCATTCAGTAGTTCTGGAGCCATCCAAGGTAGTGTTCCCCGCACACCACCAGAGATCAGAGTCTGACATTTAGCTTTGGATAGACCCAAATCACCAACCTGACCTCAGAAGCATAAGCATTATAAGGAGCCGCAGCTTATTGAGAACAAAGTCATAACAAGTAGTGCAGTGAACCATGAAATGCAGGTAACCTACAATGGCGCACACTATTAAAATCATTACTCATCATGTTATCATAAATCATTCAGTTGATCCAAATAGCCAAGTCCATTCAATTAGACATAGCTCGGTTGTTGCATGCAAAGAATTGTGGCTACAGAAACTCATGTTACTGCATGGAAAATTTCCACTTCTATTATCCGGGCGTCATCCTTTCAGTTTACTACCTCTGCATTATAATTTTCTGTCACTCTCGTTCATGCTGAGAAGAGACATGACCAACATATTAATAAAGCATCCCAAACGTCTTAGTTCAACTACCAAGAGCAACGAAACAAAGATGACAACTTTGTGTAGTTGAAAACAAATCAAAGAAAATAGATCCAAGGGGGGGAAAAGGAGAAACCAAACCCAAATATGGGGGGGCTAGAAAGAAAAATTGATTATACATTATCAGAATCAGAGAAGCTAAACAAACGGAAACGAGTTCATCTACAGCATTTTACTTTTAATCCTTGTATGAGACTTCAGCCACTTCACAGAGAGTCAAAGACTCACTCTTAGCAACAACAAGAAGAGAACCATGAGCCACTGTCTCTGTGATACAATATGAAGAACGGTCAAATCTAAACAAATTTCAGAACAAGGTCCATATCTTACAGTTTCACCCAAATTTTAAGTTTGAAATGACCCTTCTCTACAAAATTGACAGCCTCAGTTATTTTCAATATGAAGAATCCAATTAAATGTATCATTCTAAATGCTAATAATGCAAGCATACGGTTGATGAAAATTTATTTTTTGTTCCCAAAGGTGATGTATATATATTTGTAGTGTAGCGACTATCTGAAACACCAGAACCGAGATGAAGGGGCGATATGAGTCTCAAGTAAGAAGTACAAGATCAGCATCATGAACGCTGCCTCATCAGTTACTAAATATTTATCACCAAATATAACATAGATTGTTTAAATTTTAGAAGGGAAACGGAAGCCCCTTTGCGATCAACGACATAACTTGTCAAGCTCCTTCAAACAAAGCCACCCCTCATAGCCCAAACAGTAAAAACATCTACTTTAAGAAGTTCCAATGAGAATGACGTACTCTGTCTTGGCAAACCTTACGATTAGGTTCAGTTTCAAAGAAGCTGAAATTATATGGGAGGCCATCCACCAAAATACTCATCTCATAAGCAATACAACATGATGAGAAGCATGTTTACCACAAGATAAACCTTGCCCTAGACCATATATATACCTTGCATATTGGGCGGTGAGGATCTCGAAGATTCACAAGCAAGTTGTCACTTTTCAAGTCAAAGTGCACAATATTTTTTCCATGCAGGTACTCCAAACCGAAGGCCACATCCATTGCAATCAAGAGACGCTTACGCCTGTCAAGAATCCTGATATGAACACATTAATGTCAAACATTGATCAAGTTGGAAAACAATATATTGGATCAAGTCAAGGCAAAGGAACCACATAACTGGGAGGAGGATGGCAAACATATATAGATACGCTACCTCTCATTCTTCTGCAAGGCATTTCTTAAAGAACCATTAACCATATACTCAGTTACAGTTGCCACAGTACCGCCTGGACCATCAAGTACCACACCATAAAAAGCTAACACATTTGGATGATGCAAATCAGCAAGTTTAATTGCCTCATTCCAGAAGTCAGCTCTCTGTTGGATTCATGAGCCAAGGATCAATGTAACTGAATCATTTATGTAATGAGGGAAGAGAATTTGGGACAATTGACTGAAAAGTATCAATAACGAGATACAGACCATGCGATCTTGCTCTGAAGGCTTCCCACAAAAACATCTATCATTGATGCGCTTGATTGCAACGTCACTGCCTCTCCATTTTCCATGATATACAGTCCCAAAGGTACCTGACCCTAATTCTCTCAGCTCTTCAAGGTCACAATTCTTTATAATCTAGCAAGGATCCAATAGTAGGGCGTTAGCCAAAATAACAGCATAAAAACACAGAACAGGAAACATTTAAAAGAAAATACTCAACCTGCAATCTTCCAAGGCCAGCAGATATGGGAAAACCAAAATTTGGATTTTCTGGTGACTTGTTCTTCGCATCCTAGAAATGAAAAAGAGGAAAGTATTTATGTAAAAAATCCACAGAAGTAAGGGGGAAGAATAGAAATATAGGAAATGAGGCATTCCTGCAATTATTACAAAAAAGATCATAATGCAAAGTAAAATTACCGAAGCTTTATCTTTAAAGTTTCCTTCCTCAATGTCTTCCTCACCAGGCATATCGCCAGTATGCAAGTCAGGATTAGGAGGACGGCTTGAATGCAGAACAGAAGCAGCTACACCTTCAGCAACAGCTTGAAGTTCTTGCCTGATAATTGGATCTTCTGCCAAGCCTATAAAAAATAAAAAGAATGACAACATCTCCCCACAATGAGTGTGTACTCCACAAATATTCATTAGCAACAAAGTTAGATGCATATTAATGATTTTAGATTTTAGCTATCCTTGCAGACTGACCATGTTCTATAGATAAATTCTGCTTAAATGGCTGGGAGAGGCCACCATCCAGCTGAGCTTCCAAACTTTGTTTGTCATAGTTGACTGAGGCATTCTCACCAAAGTGATCCTTGGACAAATAGTTTTCTTTCTTCAATGCAACTTTATTAGATCTAGGGGGTGGATGATAAGTATCGTGGTGAATATTCCAGGGATCCTGGTTGCTGAAAAGTGAGTTGGAAGAGTCCTGCACATCACCACCCCTGCTGGATGGCAACGATGAAGATGGCACAGTATCATCCTTGTGATGATGTCCGGTCTTTAATTGTGGATTTGATTCAGAAATTCCCCAAAAAGGTGGTTGAGCCATCTCAGTACATTCCACTGGCCTGGAATTATGACCATATGAAATTTCCGCATAAGAACAAGGCAGCATATCTATCAGGTTATTTTGATTTGAATCCAAGACCATATTTGATTTGCCAAAGTTGTTATCCAGAAGCATTTCTTTCTCTACGGGAAGCTGAGTTTTGTGGTCCATAATGTCATTCTCATTAGGTTTATCAACTGGCAACTTACAGTGATCGTTTTCTACATAACCTTCAGGATTGTATACCCCAAGGGTGTCGACCTTCCCATCAGTTGCTCGAAGATGGTTAGATATGACCCAATTGTCTACAGTATCTGCTTTTGAAACAATACAAGCAAGTTCATTAGTATAATCTTTTGGACTTTCTTGAACCATACACTCTGAAGTTTCTACAGTTGGGGTACTGACTGGACACATATCATTAATAATAGGTCTGTTGACAAGCAAATCGCGTTCAGTCCAGTTTTCAACTGGCGACTCAGACTGCTTATCACCTGCCCTTCCAATTACCGCCTGGACAACTTTATTCGCAAGATGATTGGAACCATCCGACTTTTGTGTATAAGTTCTCTCACCTTGCAGTGGCTCGTAATTATGAGGAAGTCCAGTTGTATCAGTACAAGGTACTCCAACTAGGGGTTCCCCCTTGCTAATGACCTTGGGTCTGATATCAAACCCTTGTTCAATAATACTTTCATTCGGTGGTTGGGTCACCCCACCCTGATTTGTTGCTTGAGATTTTAACACGTCCTCCATAGGTAGACTATGATAACTTGGAATTGAATCAGAAACTGGACTTGCACCACCATCCGGCTGATCCTGAACCACAGCCACTGGATCTGAATGTGCATGAGGCAATGTTTTCTGACACATGTAACAGTCCTCCAACTTTTGGATTTTATCAGGGATCACTACCTGTTGATGAGGAGACGACACATCAGAGAAAATAACCTGCTCTTGTGGAGAAACTTGAACCCGACCACAATTACCTCCAACAACTGTAGGAGGAACTTGAACTTGATATGCATTGTAGTTGTGTTCAATGGGAACCTGCATAATCCTTGGCCCTGATGTGTTTTCATAATCCATAAGATTTTTTTGAGGTTGCATCAATGGTTGAGTAATATTAGGTCTTGCAGCAACATGAGAAGTTGGTGGAGCCATTGTTATTTGCAATGAAGGGATGACTTGGTGAGAAGGAAGCCCTGGATTTTTATCATACAACTGTTGTGGAGTGAAGATAGGTGCAGCCCTTCCTAAAAATGCAGGATTCGGTAACCCCGTTTGTGGAGGTAGCTGGACATAATCTGAATGGTTCGTAACTTCCTGGTGGGGATCAACAAAAGGCTGTAAATAAGGTGCAGCTGGAGGAATGTTTATCATAGATTGCTGCAACAAAAATTGCTGCTGGGAAAAAGTAGGAGGTATAGACCTATCTACATCAACCTCAATCTGAAAAGGTGAACTTCGAGCGTGACCAGAATTAGGAACAAGCAAACCCAATGGAATGGCAAAAGCATCTGAGTAAATTGGACCATGATCTGTGCCTACCAATTTTGCAGCAGTGTCATGAGAAGCTGCCACATTTTCCTTAGGAGATGACATGCAAGATGAAACTGCCCCACTGATATCCACTTGACCAGGCATTGAGTAATTACCAAGAGCCTCTGACCCACTGAAATCAGAATTTTGAGTTGAAGTTTCACTTGTAATACTCTCCTTCCTTGCAATTCCATTTACAGCATCAACATATCTCTGGGCACTATCGTCAACATCACCAAATTGCCCCGCATTAGAAGAATCAAGTTCTAAGGCAGAAAACAGAAATACCCTTAACTTTGATGAACCATCTGCAGATCCCTCAACCAATCTTCCGTACTCGTCCATCATATTTTCAAGATCATCAGGGCACGAAACTGAAACCAATGCATCAAGATCCTCATCCGGGAGTTGATACTTGATAACTACTGGTTGCCCATATGTATCAGCCATTTTTTGTGCCATTTCTTTGAAGTTCACATCCGTTTTAAAACTAATTATCCGTGTAACCCCTCCAACATATCTCAGCATTCCATCACTAGGCCTAGGTAAGATCTTCCCACCATAACTGCATAAAAACTTCACTTTTCTGCCCGACAAAGAATCATCGCCCTCCTCGCTTGCCTGACACCTGGCTGCCCTGTGGCCAAGAGTGGGACTATAATTACTGCCGGGTGGCACAATACTATCTGCCTGATCACTAGCATTGCCAATGATTCTGCTTCCCTGAGAAGCACCATAATTAATCCCATTAGCTGCATCACTGACAGCTTTATCTACCCCATTGCCACCGACCAAGTTACCCAAATTCAGAGCATAACCAGGTCCAGTTGCCATGAAAGTATGACTGGGAGCATTGCCACCGAGACCAAAATTAGGACCATAATTGAACCTAACAGCAGGGACCACAGCTGTATGTGCAATCGGCATTCCTGCTGAAGAACACTGCACAGAAGCACATGATACCGCATTCCCATACCCTATACCTACAATGGAAGCATCAGAAACTGGAGCTGGGTAAAAAAGCGGCACCGACGACCCAGGACTACCAACATCACGAACCGAATTTGGAGGATAGCATTCCACAGTTCGACCCGTTGAATTCACCGGTAGAACAAGGGGCTCTTCAGCTATGTTTTGAGCTACGTTTAACGACCGAAGATCTTTCAGAATGGAACTTTGATCAAACGCCATTAAGAAAACTGTAAATCATTTCACGAAAAGTATGAATATAAATTGAAAATAACTCCTTGGTGGGTTCGTAAATTTGCTGGCCACATTCAGAGTTATGTCAAGTTCTGGAAAGTGTTATGAACAGCAGCCGAATTGAGCCCAAAAGAAAAAACAAAAATGAGCTGTCTGAAAATTTCAGAGAAAACAGAGAGGATTAGATGAAGCAACAGAAAGTACCAGATCTTGAACGAAGCAGTAGAATGATAAGGTGGAGAAAAGGACTAAAAAATCTGAATCGGAAGATTGCAGAAATGATAAAAGGTCCCAGCGGCAAGCGTCCAGGAGCGCCTCAATTCAGCGCACTTTTCATTGAATCTGCAGTATTCAATCAACCATTCCTCCAGTTCTTGTTTCTACGACCACCCGTGCTTATTGGAGGCGGAATCTAGGTAATTTTTTCGCATGCTTTTAATCGGCTCCCGCAAGAAAATAGTATGTCTCACGCAAATCTTATGAAATTCCCGGGAAAATGACGGAAAAGTGTGAGCTGAAGGAGGCAGGGGAGGCTCTGTATGCGCGCGGGGTGAGGGGAGGCAAAGAGTGGAGGGAAATAAGAAAAGGGCACGTGGACTGCTTCATGGGATGGAGAATTAATTATGGATTTTGATTTCATTTTTTTTTAGAGCGGTAAACTCTACTTCCTAAAAATTAATTATAATTTAATATATCATTAAATTATTTCTAATGTATTCAATTTTATATTTTAATTTTAATTAATTTATTTTCTTTAAAATTTTAAAAATAATTTAATAATAAAAATATTTAATTTTTTAAAAGATAAATTCTAAATAATGCTATCCTTTTTATAATAATGAAAGTGTTAATTCATTAATACATTTATAAATCCCTGGATTCGGACCTAAATATGATAAAAAAAATAAAATTCTTAAAATAACAAGTAATATAATGTACTCTTGCACGGTTAAGATTCCAACATTTTGAACTTTGATTTTGATTAGCTAATAATTAATTTTTTTTAATTAATGTGTGTAGGGCCCTAATTCTTCCCCACCAAATCTTTCTCCCTCCCTCCCACAAACAATAACAAAGGAAGTCCCTCTTTGTTTTATATTTTTATATTTTGAAATTTACTAACGTACTCCATTTTTAGAGAATTGTGTAATTTTATTTTATAGAAGAGTTGTAATTTTTTCATAAAACTTGTAATTTAAAATTTTTATATGAGTTTATAATTTCTTTTACAAAAATTCGTTAGTGTTTAAAATATGAATATGCAATTTGTTTTATAAAATTTTATAAATTGTCATAAAACCTTACATAAATATAACCAGATATATTTCCATCAAAAAAGTACTTGCAACATCACTTTAATTGAGAAAATATATAATTTCATCCTTAAAATAATGAAACGTTGATAATTTTGTTCTTAAATTATATAAAATTATAATTTTTATCCTTGATTAATGATTTGTATAGATAATTAGAAAAAAATTATTTGAATTTGACATTGACATTAGATTTGAAAATTAAAATTGATAATTCATCTATCCAATAATTTTGAATTTAAAAGGTTCAAATATTTTGTTTAATAATAGATAGATTAATAAAATTTATAAATTATTTAAGGGTTCGTTTAGAATATAATTTTTGTAGAATTAATTTTATTTTATTTTAATAGAAATAATTTTAATTTATTTATACATGAATTCTATTATGAAGAAGCTTTTTTAAAAATAATGACTTCAATTCATTTATAAATGAATTATTTTATTTGGAATATATAAAAAAATGTATGAAATTTAATTAAAAAAATATATTTTGATGGTATCATAATAAACATAATATTTAAAAAAGAGTATCTCATTTTATAATATATTTTTAGATCAAATGAAACAAATTATAATGAGATACTTGCTAAATTGAATGAATTTCATAATAGTATAAATATAATTAAAATAGAAATTATAAATGAAGTGAAATATTTTTTTATTTAAAGTCAAATACTATTTTAGAAAAATTCATTTCCTAAGTATTATAAGTTAAGAATTTAAGCTATCAAACTTAACATTTTAAATTTAATCAAAACAGATATCATTTTGTAAATTTGACATTTACATGTAAAGTATTATATTGACTATTATTTTTCATTCATGAAAATTAAATAAAATTATTTCTTTCTAATTTAGTTGTTGAAATTTAATTGTACAAAACTTTAAAATTTTCAATATTTATTAGATATTTTATCCAAACACTGACATAAAAGTCTTGTAGCATTGTGTTAACTACATTTGAATTTTTTTTTCCCTATTTTGTATCCAAGTATATTATACTGACATCTTTAAATTTTTTGTAAGACAATATAAAAAAGAAATAATTTTCGTAATTTTCATTAAAAAATTGCACTTCTTACTCAACCTTTAATGCATATGAAAACATAACCAAATTATGTATCAACTGATAAAAATTATTTTAAAAATAGGAAAATTTTTATGTGTTATGAAGAGGTCATCTCTATAGATACTAAGAAGTGTAACAACTGATTAATTAATTCCATGTTTTTCGAATCTTGAATTAGTCCATGGTACAATTTAAAGAGAACTCTCAAAGAACCTTTCATTCAAAATATGGAGATGGAGATAGAGACATTCTCATTTAGTTTTAGGTAAATATAATTTAAAGTTTAAACTACTTCTGGTTGGTTAATTTATCTATTTATATAATTTAATAAAGTTTTAGAGTACTGAAATATACAACTTTAGGTTTTACTCGGTGGCTTTGAGTACTAGCTTCTTTTTTTTTGGCCGTAGGATTGATCATCCTCCATTGATGCTCCCTCACAGATATAGATTTTTATTAGTCGATGAAAAGAGGGCTTTTAGTATATGCAATGCTGACAACAAAAGTAAAGAGCGGACATGGTTGGAATCTGACTCCAAGCCATTACTTGACGTGTTATTGCAGAAAAATAGCAGACTTGAAAATTTGAAGAACCTACTTTTCCAATGTGATAATTGTTTATTAAGAATTTGGTGAATTTTCATAGTTCATGTATATAGAGAGCATAATAAATGTGTTCAACGACTGGTCAATTATAATCTGTTTTAAATTTTTGAATTTTAAAGTATCCAATTCTAAAGTTAAAATTTTTTATTTATAGTGATGTGATTAAAATTTCTATCCCTCGTATAATTTAAATGTGATTTCTCTTCATTTGAGTGTTTATTTTGTTGAATTGCTAAAAAGAAAAAAAATTAAATAGTGGCATATAATATTTTACATTTAAAATTTAAAATAATATGATAAATTTAAAAATTACTAAATCAAAATTTTTTTTATCATAATTATTTATTTATTTATTATTAATGTGTAATAATCTTAAAACGATATTCGTGAAACGAAGGCCTAAACTTTCGCGTGGACATTCCATAACTTTTGGAGGATGAATTCACGATTATTAATATTGCCGCATATATTAACTTCTAATATCGGAATAAATCCCTCCTTTTCTTAAAGGAAAAAGATAACAAATTTTAAAGAAAAATAAATATAATTTTTATTTAAAATTAAAAATTTTAATAAAAATAAGAAAAAAAATTATATCTATTTTTTTAAAAAAATAAAAAATACAAAAGAATAGGAGAGGATCCACATCCTCTCAATATGCACGGCAATGCCAATAAAAGGGCCGTTTATCATCTGACGTCACCCATTCTTTAACTTTATTAATCGCTTCAGTGGGATGACGTGCGTAAATGAAAGGGACAAATTTGGGGTAAGAATCTTGAGGGTTAAGCAATGTGTTTCAGGGTCGCTACGATTGTCGCCATGCTACACGTTAAGCAGCGGAAAAAAATTATGGTACATAATTATTATTACATCATTAAATAAAATTGATAATGTATTAAATTTATTATTTTAAGAGTTAAATTTAATATATCGTATAATAATATATTAAAATTAAATTTAATAATATATTAATATTAATATATTAATAATGTTAAATAATAGTCTCCTAAACAATTTTTCTCTTCTTTTTTTTTTCAATTTTTAACTGTACTATTGTGCAAAAGGAACGAAACATTCAGAGTGATTCTGCGGACCCCAACCATGGCGATACTTACATATGAGGTACATATGACTGATGTGGACGAGGACCAAAACTACACTTGACCGATGTAGAAGAGTAAACCCATTTTTTTATCTTTATAAATTTTATTTTTTATTTCATTTTTATAAAATATTTTATATTAATTTTATTTTTATTAAATATTAAATTATTCATTTTTATTATTAATATTTATAATAAAATTAATTTTTTTAATTTTATTTCCTAGAAATTAGATTTGGATAAATCAATATTTTATATAAATAAAATTAATACAAATATTTTATAATAATAGAGATGAGAAAAAATGAATTTTTCAAAATTAAAAGAGGGAGTTTATTTCATATTTTATTTTTAAATCTATAATTTTTATTAAAAATTATTATTTTAATGTAAAAATATTCTTAAAATTATTTTTTAATTTATATCATTAATTTCTTTTAACAACGGAGGATAAACAAATTTTGCGATTTGCGCGCAAGCCTTGCGCCTATGACTTCCTGTCAACTCGCCATAAAGCTCGATTGTCACTTGATCAATTCCAAAGGGAGATGCACTCTGTCACTTTTGAATCCAAAGTATCTCCCAAAGACCGTAAAAATTGGCCAAAAAAAAAAAGACCGTAAAAAGGGGAAAAATCCAAAATATCCTCCAACAAAAATTGAAATCCCAAATTTCCCGATATTCCCCTCATTTATATTATGACAATGATGATTCGGGTTCCACTTAAAAATTTCACTAAATTTTATTAAAATTTAATATGAATTTATAATATTTCACATCAAATATTGTAATTTTTCATTAAAAAAGATAGTAATGAATACAAATTTTATATGCAATAAGTACATAAATAGGTTATAATCTTATCGTGAAAAGATGTATAAAAAATTTTAATTTTTTTAATTTTTATATAAAATTACAACTTTTAATAAAAAAATTATTAAAAATATAATCATTTAAAAAGCTTACAAAAATATGTTGCTGTACAAATTTTCTCCTATGGATATCCAAGCAAAACCATTGCAGCATGTTTGATTTGATAAAATAGAATAGAATGGAATGAAATAATTATTCTATAATTATATTTGGTATGGTAAAAAATGAAGTATGCATTCTATTTCATTTTTATGTTTAGTATTAGAAAATAAAATTTTTTTAATGGAATAGAATAATATACTTAAATTAAAAATAAAAGAAAGTATAAAAATTAATATATTTTTTTTATAAAAATGATAATATTATTTTTATTTATTTATAATTTTTTATATTTAAACATATAGATAATTTTTGTTAAATTGATTAATTTATGCATATTAACTAATTAAATGAATTTAATTTAATTTTATATTATATTTAATTAAAAAAATTTAATGGATACATTATATTCATTTATACTGTAATTGTAATATTGTTAAAAAAATTATACATCATTAAAAGAAAATGTAAATAACTTGATATTTATTTTATATTGATTAATATTTTACACTAATAGAAAATTTAAATATAATATATTTGACAAAAAGTTTGAAATATTTTTTGAGTTTAAAATATTTTTACACTTATAATAAAAGCAATACAAAATTTTAAAAAAAATAACTAGACTATTATATAAAAAAGGATAATTTTGTAATTTTGAACATTTAATAAAGATAATATTGTTAAAAGCCTAATTCAAGAATAAGGAAATGAATCATTTCATCACTTTTGCTATAAAATATTTATTATTTAATGAAATAGTCATTAGCTAGAGAATGAGGATTCCTATTCTATAATATCTATCAAAAACACTTCTAAACTATTTTCTTTTCCATTTCTATTTCATTTTATTCTATTCCTTTTCATCTAATCAAATGTATTCCTTATACAAGGGTAGAAAGAAAATTATAGGAGAAAAATATTTGTTTGAAATAATCGAAAGGATGGAAGAAAACAATTACCATTTTGTTTCAATTTATGGAATAAAAAAGTGGAAAGAAAATGTGTGAAAATAAATTTTCTTTTGCATTTGAATGTTATGAAAATTTTAAAGTAGAAAGAAAAAAACACTACAAAAAAAGGGAAAGTTACAATGGATTTTTAGGATGGAATATTTTTTTTTATCTCAATTAGCAATAGAAATGCATTGAAGATTTTTGTTAACATGTTTTTTTAATTCAAAAAGTGGCATGGAATTAAGAAAAAATTCTTTCCCAAAATTGAAAAAATTAATTTAAATTTTAACATTAAATTTCATCCTCTATTCTATCACAAAAATTTGGATTTTAAAATTGAAATGGCATTTTGGATGGAATATATTTTATTTTCATTTTTTAAAAAATTACAATAGAGTATTTTATTGCAAAATATTTTAAAATATATTTTTTTTTTCAAATTTTTCTCTAAAATTTTGTTAAAAATGTCATGAAATTTAAAATTTAAAATTGTAACAAAAAATTTTAATTATACTATTTAAATAAATTATTTGGGATGCACAATGTTGTCCTAAATAAGTTTTAAGAGAAAAATATAAATAAACTCTTTAAATTATATCTTAGTGTCACATAACCCTCTTAAAATTTTAAAGGGAACAAATAACCCCTTAAAATTTTCAAAATAATAAAAATATTGAAATTTCAATTAAAGTATTACACCTCTAGTAAATTAGAATTTTTATTTAATTTATTAATATTTATGAATATGAGTCAATTATTGAATTTTTGTGAATTTGTTTAGAGTGAAGAATTATTTAGAGAAAATGAAAATCTAAGATGAAAATAGAAAGAACAAAAACAAGCTAACATATAATTAGTATTAAGTAGGGAAGCATCAAGAAGATTTAAGGATTATTCTTCCCATTTTAGCCTCAAAGAAATAAGGCTAGATTTGTGAAAGAATAAAATTGATTTAGGAGATATAAGGTAGTTTAATTGTTATTTTTTATCTATAAGACTAATTACTATTATTGTTATATCGATGTTATGAATATGAATATTGCATGAAATATGACATGAGTTAATTTATGAAATATATGATTATGAAATTATTTTGTTAAGTAGATTATTTACTTATTGTGCTCGGGATTCACTATTTTAATGTTTAATGTTTTTCAAATATGCTTATTGAAACTCCTTAACTACCACTTATAACTTATGAGTGGAAGCCTTTTCCAAGATCTTATTATAAGCAACCATAATGAAAATTAGAATATAATAAGAAGTAGTTCTCGGGCCTTATAAATCATTTTAAACATATTTCTAAATGTATGATATGTACTTGTAGCTATTTTGAAAATGTCTATAAAAGAATCTTTGTTTCCACAAAGCTATGTGATGATACCTAGTTTGGAATAGTACAGGTTGGCCAAAATCGAGTAATACATTCTATGTTGATTACAACCAAGCAAGCCATGACATAAAAGAAATAGAAAAAGGCAAAATTGAGTCATGTATGACTTTTTCTAACTTTTACTAGTACAAGAAATATAAAAAAAGTAATAAAAAATAGAAAAGCACATACTTTTCCTCCTAAATGCAATTTAATTAAGTTTCAATATTAATCTATTCAATATACTTATATCATAAATATATTATAAAATCAAATATGTTCTTAATAACTTATTTTAGTAGAAATTTCATTCAAAATCTAATTAAATTCATATGAAAAATAGTTAGAAAAAATCAGTAGTGACTTAAGGTTTGTTTATTTACTATTTTTAAATATAATTATTTAATTTTTTGTTTATAAAATCAAAAGTTTCTATTTGAAAAACTATTTTCAAAATTTATTTTTAAAAACTATAGCTTTAAATGTGTGACTCAAAAATAACACATAAAAATAAGTTTTTTATACTTTTTAACTTGTTTTTTATTCTAAATATTAGTTTTGTAATTAAATAAAATATTTTCTTACTTACTTATTTAAACATCCTTGCTTCTTTTTTTTCTTTAACTTTGAAAAGAACTTTTGAAAATAAAAAAAATAGTTTTTTAGAATAGTTTCTAAAAAGAAATAAAGGAGAATATATCCAAACAAATGTATATGCCTTTTTTTTATTTTTTAAACTAAAATGTTAATATTTTTACTTTTTTAAAAATTTTAATAAGTTATTTATAGGTTTTAAAACTTTAAATAGGTTATATGTGTTATTATACATATAGATGTTAAACAGAATATCCAATCTATCCATGAACTAGTTTGTGTTGATCGACTATAAACATACTAAACTAAGTCTAAGGCATAAAAATTGTGAACTCCCTAAATAGGACTTCAAATCCTAACATTTATAGACTACAAATTTGTGGATCAGGTTCATAAACTTTTTCTCTTCTTTCTTCAAAACATAATTTTAAGGATTTTAAAATAATTTTAAGTTTAAAATAAAAACTGTAAATTTAAACATCATAATTTAATGTATTGTTAATCGACACTAATAATTCAAGACTAAATAAATTATAATAAAAATTTGTTAACTTTGAAATTATTAATTTAAAAATAAAATCATTAATTTAGAAATAATTTACTTAGGTTAGGTTAAGTTAAAAGATAAATAATTAAATTTAAAAATAAGTATTGGATTGGTTGGATGAGAATTTGAATAATGTGTTTGTTTAAATTGAAGATGAAAAATGTAATATATATATATCAGTTTATAGGCCTTTCTATCCATAAGGACTGTAATCCGACAAGTTAGACTGCTTTAGGTCCGCATTTAAACAACTTCATATTTTACGAGTTATAGTTCTCATTTTTTATAGACTTATGAACATGAGTTTATTTCAATAGCTTTAGATGTATGCTTTAGTAGCCAATCATAAAATAATTATATTTGCTCACATTGTATTATGTTTTCTCAATATAGAAAAGCATTTCAGTTGATTGTTATGTTTAATATTATATCAGTAGAATATAAATAAATATAATAATTATTCTTAGAATAATTTATATTATTCCTAAAAAGTCCTTAGTCAAGTAATATTGTAGTATAGGATAATAATAATACATCAAAACTTACACCAATGTTAGCTCATGATTGTGATTATGAATATGAGATATTAAATTAACTCATAAGTACATGTTAGAGAACAAATGTACTAGATTAGCCAACCATAAGAATGTTACATGGATTGCTATATGAGTATTATAAGCAATTATCATAATAACAATAATGTAAGTGGTCTTTTAATCTAAATTACTATGATTTTTTACATGAGGAATCATGTACTTTGATACCATCTAATGTTACTTATTATAAAATTGGCTTAAAAGATGGTGATTGGGTATATCATAAATTATATAGAGTAATACGACTGATTTAGATGAGATTTTATCCCTCCTATTAATATATATTATTGATTCATTTAACTATTAATTAGTCTACTTAAGAATTAAGAAACATATAGATTGAATTATGAAGAATGTAACACATTTCATGTCTTGAGTTTAATATGGATATCCAAGATAAAATAGACTAAAGTACATGGAACATTGGTCATAAAAAAGTTATATTAAATCATTAACATTTTCATTACTTAAGTAGTAATAATGTATTTAGGCTTGTTAAATGAGCTGATATGTGTGAATACGAATTGATTTGTGATGAATTAGATTCATGATAAATTAGTCCATGTTACTTTGTCCAAAAGGGATTAAATTTTAGAAAGTCTAACCCATTAAAACCCATAATGAACTAAACTTACTCATGGCTTTTGACTATGAATTTGTGGACTTTATGGATACAAGTTGACTTGTGATTATGGACCTAATTTTAAAGGTCTGAAACTCATAACGAATACTATCTAACCTATAATTTTTGATCACTTAACATATCTAAATGCATTACTAGATACCATGCATTGTCTATAACATTAAAATGAGATTTTGGGATTACTATCAATGTAATGAAAACTTATAAGGTTACATACAAAGAGAATGACAAATATTAAGGTCATGATATGATTTAAAATTATCCTGTACAATTAAGTTTCATTAAGTAATAATGCAATATGATTGGGTTATACTTAGGGGACATTAAATATGAGTTGATTATTGATCAGAGTCATATTTGGGCCTAGTTAATAATTAAAAACTACTTATCTCATTTCTTATAATAATTCTAGTTATAGATCATAAATATTATTTTATCTATGAGATAAAATAAACTAATTAGAAAAATGTTTAGCTAATATCAATCATTCAATTTTATTATGTAGTATATATGCTGAGACCAATAGAGCTAAGATATTATTATGCTTTTACTGAAACCCTAGTTCTAACATATCAGACATAAAATGTGATGGGATTGAAAGATTAAGTTCAATTGGAAATAAAAAAACTTGTAATTAGCACTGCACTAAAAAGTAAGATTGATCGCATTCGATTTGATTAGAGATTTGAGTGCTTAAGTAGACATCATAAAGATGTTACTCTTGATGATAATGTTTATGATTTTCCATCCTAATTCATGGTTCATCATTCTGACTATCTATTCATGATAAACTCTAATGTGTTTGTGTTCTATTGATCAAATTGTTTAAGCGCTCATTATCAGATTGTTTGTGAGTTCGTGTTCATTAAACTAAAAGGTAATTTGTGCTAGAGTTTATGGGACAAATGCTATAAGATTGATTTGGATAGAATTTTTCTACAATAAAATAATATTACATAACAAAGATATAAACCCTAACACTAGTTGCTTTTTTTGCTCGAATCATTGGTAGGATTTGGAATAAATTTTAAATATGTGTTATTTTTTTTATCCAACACCTAACAATATGATGCTAAGCCCTATTTCAAAGGATTTATTTCTAGTTTTCCCTAAGTATTAGGATAACTTTGGGATAGAATTTCCATCTCAAAAGCTAATAATTGAAACAATTTATTTAGGCTTGGGACAAAAATTCTATTTTAACTTTCATTTTAATTATTTTATCCTAAAAAAAATTACATCTTCCTTATTTACTCTCATTTCATCTTCTAACTCACCTTTCCTTCCTCCTTCTACCACCTCAAATTCTTTTACTTCCATTTTGAGGGTTTATGGTTAAATTCCTTTAAAATGTTTATGATACTTATGATTAAAGGCTAGGTTTGATACTTTATCTCTCTATTTTTTGTAAGATTACATTATCTATTTGGTTTTTCTCTTGAAATGATTTTGTTGTTGTTACTAAATTGTAATATTAGTTTTGTTAGTTTAAATAATTTGTTTACTATAAGTATATGGTATTTTTGCTATGATTTGCATTTTCTTTTATTGGATTTATGTTGTCTTTCTTTTAATTTTTTTCTCTCCTGATATTGCTTGATCTCTTTCTAATTTTATTGTGAAATATTTTGTGGGTATTCTAATTTTTGTTGTTTGTAGAATAATATTTATTTTCTTTGTAGACATTGATTTGATTTTTTTTGTAGACATTGAAGCTTAGATGATGAACATCTTTTTGTTAAAGATAGAAAAACACAATTAGACTTTTTTAATTATTTTTGCAATTTTGGGATGAATTTGTTAGTCTTAATTTTTTTTAAAAAAATCCTACTGTTGTGATGAAAAATTTCATCCTAATATTTAAAAAAATAAGTTTTTATTTGTGATAGGAATTTTGTCCTAATTTAGGGGAAAAATCTTTTAGTCCTTTTACAAATATGTTATTTTTTGAGATAGAATTTTCATGGCAAAATTGAGATAAAATTAAAAATTTGTCCCAGAACTTTTACAATGCAATTTTTGCCATCCTAGACATAGGTTAAGACAAAATTTTTCATCCCAATTTTGTATTTTTATAATAAAAGGTTGAAAAATATTTTAGAAATTAACAAAACATTTTCCAATCAAATGGGTATAGAAAAGAGGTAAAAAATCTTTGTAATGTCAAATTTATTCTTTTATGAAGCTTCCTCGACAACTTTATTTTTTTTCTAAAATATTGTAATTTAAAAAATTAATTTTATTATTTATTTTTATTTTTCAATTAAATTAAATAAACATAATATTTCATTATTTTCTTTTCATATATTGTCTCTCTTATTATATATATATATAACAATGATAAAGTACTTTTTTCATGTATTTTTTTCTCCAACTCCATTTTTTTATTTGTTTTCTTTCCATATATTTTCAATCTCTAAAGTACTAAGCATATTTTAAAGAAATTTTTTGTTTATATAAGAAGTAAATTTTTGAAAAAAAAATTATTTTGTAAAGTTCTTAAGAAGTGCTTAAAATGCTTTAATTGAAAGTAAAGAATTGATATTTCCTACCGATTATTTTTTTTTATTTTAGTTGATTTAACTTTAAACTTCTCAAACAATATTATCACAATAACTAATATATTTTATATGTAACAAGGATAAAGTACTTTTTCATGTATTTTTTTCTTCAACTCCATTTTTTTTTCTTTCCATATATTTTCAATCTCCAAAGTACTAAGCATGTTTTGAAGAAATTTTTTGTTTATATAGGAAGTAAATTTTTGAAAAAAAAATTCTTTTGTAAAGTTCTTAAGAAATGCTTAAAATTCTTTACTTGAAAGTAAAGAATTGATATTTCCTATGGATTAAATTTTTATATTTTATTTGATTTAACTTTAAACTTCTCAAATAATATTATCACAATAACTAATATATATTTTTAATTGTAATACTAGAAAATTAGAGATTTCTATGAATTTCAATTATCTTTACATATTTTTATTTCTTTAAGGTTATATCTCTGGTTTCTATTTATATCATAAATTTTTTTAACTCATAATTTCTCATTTTTCTAATTTATCATAAAAATAATTTTTTAAATTTATTTAATGAATCTCTATATTATATAATAATCATAATATTCTTTACCTCTTACTATGATAATAGTTATTTTCATAACTTGTCACGTGTCAATTTGTTATCTCTTCTCAATTAATATTATCTTGCGACAAGTCATATTCACATAATCAATCTCTTATTAATAAATATTATATCACAGTAAGTCACACTCACACAATCAGTATAAAAGATTGAATATCTCATCTATATATAATAATTTATATTAAATTGAGAAGAAAAAAACTTCTTAATTTCTTTTCATTATTTATTATATTTTCATAATCTCTAATTTATTTCTTTATTTGATTTATTGAATTTTTAATTTTTATGGTTTTCCTCCTCACAAGAGCAATCTTTTCCATTTCTTTCTCTCATTTATTACATTTTTATAATCTATCTGATTTATTTTTTTTATTTATTATATTTTCTAACACTAAACTTCTTGTTTATATATAACTATCTATATTAAATTGAGAAATTTTTTTATATTTTTATTATATTTTTATAATCTATCTTATTTATTTTCTTAATTTATTAAAACTTTTATTTTTTATATATTTTCTTTCTATTTAGAATAATCTCCATATTTTTTCTTACTTATTGTGTTTTTTTATTTTTATGCACTTTCTAAATAGTTAGATTCCTATCTTTAATAACTAATCAAGCTATATATAATCTCATAAGATTAAAGAAATTGAATTATATCTAAGCTTTTTTTTCTCTCTTTCACTTGAGCTCTTTATCTGTTAGCAAATCTTCTATATATTTTCTTTAGTAATAAAGTAGTGGCAACAATTAACTCCAAATAGCTTTAGTTGAAGCATTTTATTTGATAGGTAAATATATAGTAGGATATTTTATATTGTTAATGCAAGTGATTCTTATATGGCATTAAGTAAAGTTAGAAAAGGTGTTAAGATATTAAAGTAATACAATTTTCCTATGAGCACAATCCTTACTTCAAATATGTGAAGAAGGAGTTGTGCTCATTACACATTAATAGATTAAGAAAAAGTATGTCACTTATCATATATCAAAATATAATTGAATATTTGGATCCTTTATATTATATTAATTTTTTTAAGAGAGATAATTATTAATTTTTTTATATTTTTCTTTGGCATACACAATAATACAAATTTTTATTTTAATACTTTCTTAGAATTAGAATAATACTAATGTATTCAGATTAAAAAGAAGAAGAAGAAGAAGAATATAAATTCATTAAGAACTTGATTCTCTTTCAAATTTTTATCCATCTATTTGTTATCATAAAAAATAATATTTATTATATATTTGTTATATTAGTCTCATTTGAAAAAGAGTAGTTATTAAAGTATGTTTAATTAGGCAAGTGTTTTTGGATAGATTAAATCAAATAACAAATCAAACAATAATATTAAAATTTTGATATATTATTAAAAACAAATTGGAATACACGTATTGCAATTAATACAAAATTATAAAATATTGATTAAAAATTTTTAAAATAAAATAATCCTAAATAACTCTAAAAGTGCACCTAATTCATATTCCAATTATTTTTCTTCTTATTATTAAATAATCAAATTATATAAATACCTTAGCATTGATTTTTCCACTTCTTGAATATTTTACATTTAGTTTGGGATAAATTTTCGAAACTAAATCTCTGTACATATACTATATCTTTTAAAAATATCTTTAATTATCTAAATTATTTTTAAAGGGCTTTTTTACTTCAAAATTACAAATAAAATTATTAAACTAATTAAATTTTTAATTTGAAATTACAAAATATTGTAACTCGTGCATTGTACATGTTGTACTCTAGTTGTATATAAAAATTGAGGATTACTCATGTATTATATTTTTTTTATTTCCTTATAGTGATTACCTAAAATAATATATAAATATTATATAGTCAAGGAGTACCTACGGGCAATTAAAATTTTTTCCAATTTTTGTGTTGCAAATGCTAATTAATTGCTATTAACCAATTAAAAAATGACCAATGATCGATGCAATTGTGCTTGATTCGCAATTTTCAAATTCTATCTTTTTTCTTATTTTTTATTTTCTTCCGTTAGGATATAGAATGCAAGAATGCAGTCCACTACTTTACACAACAGCCAAGTAATTAAGATGGAAAATACCAAAGAAGAGAGGAATCTTATCCAAGTAATTGATAAAAATAACTTAATTAGGGATGAGAAAAATATCTATACCCAATAATTTTTATCTAAATCGATGAATATTTATTCAATGAATTTTATTTAAATTAGACCCACTACTTAATTATTTAGGTTTGGATTTACTCATTAAATTTCCAATGGATTTTGGATTCTTTTTGGGTACCATTAATATTAATTTGTATAATGTACAAGTTTATCTAATTATAGATATTTAATGGGTCTTAAATCTATTTTAGATATTATATTAAATTTCTTTCAATAATATATTTTATTATTATTAACCTATTATTATATAAAAATTAATATTATCACATATATAAAAATATTGTAATAGATTATTTAAGATAAATAATATTTAAAATATTTAAATTTACATTGTGTTATAAAAATATTTTAAAATAATATTATTTTATTTTATAATATTAGTTTATATAATATAGAAATATCTAATTATAATATAAATAAATAAATAATTATTTATGAGTTAATCTAAAATAACCTACATTTACTCTAAAGATATTATGCATAATATGAATATGTGAAAAAAATAATAGATATGGATAAAGAAATGAATATAATTCATAATTGTCAAGTATAATTGTTATTGATGAGAATAACACAACCTACATTTTCCTTAAAATCAATATAGATAATATGGATGAGTCAAAATAAGAATAAATATAAATGAGAAAATAGATATAATTCATAATCTCTAAGTGTAATTATTATTAATAAAAAAAGGATAAATTTTTATTTTTTATTAAAAAGTTTTAAATTATATTTGTATACTAAATTGAAATGGATCTATTTTGGATCTTTTGATCAGATCTTATTGAATCCTTAATATAAGAATATTAGTTTACATTGTAAAAATATTATGATTATTTAAGATAAATAATATTAAAAATATTTAAATTTATATTATATTATAAATTTTTTTTAAAATAATATTATTTTATTTTATAATATTAATTTATATAATATAGTAATATCTAATTATAATATAAATATATAAATAATTATTTATGAGTTAACACAATATACTTGCATTTACTTTAAAACTATTATGGATAATATGAATATGTTAAAATAAGAATAGATATGAATAAGAAAATAAATATAATTTGTAATTGTCAAATATAATTATTATCAATAAGAATAATACAACCTACATTCGCTTTAAAGTTAATATAGATAATATAGATGAGTTAAAACAAGAACAAATGTAAATGAGAAAATAGATATAATCCATAATCTCCAAATGTAATTATTATTAATAAAAAAGGATAAATTTTTATTTTTTATTAAAAAAAATTAAATTATATTTCTATTAACGAATCTAAATAGATCTATTTTAAATTTTTTAATCAAATCTTATTAGATCCTTAATGAATATGAATCTTTGATGGATCTAAAATAATGGATCTTTAATTAAATTTTGGTTAGGTCTATTGAATCTAACTTATTGTTATCTTTACATTTGATGAGGATACAAGGGTAAGATGGATTATTAGTGAAAAACTTAGGAAGTATTTGATTTACAAAATATTTTTAACATTTTTGAAAATATTTCATGAGAATATTATATTTTCATATTTCATTCAAAGTTTAAAAAATATCTAAGAATATTATATTTTTGAGAATACTATATTTTCAAGAATATTTTTTATCTAACTTTTCCCCCAAAATATTCTCAAGGAGAAGGTGAGTATCTCAAATTCTTATGTGATAGAAATGTTGATACTAAAATAAAATAAAATAAATTATATTTATATTTAATTGTCTTTCTTATTTATCACTTTATCAAATAACTTTTAATTTAAACTAGGAAATAATTATCACTTTATTTTTAAAATATTTTTATTATTAAGAAATGCAATGATATTAATTTTTTAACTACAATTGCTTATCTATTGTTGTTCTATTTGGAAGATATTTTAATATATTTATATATAGATATAATTTTTTTATTGAAGAATTATACAATAAGCTAGAATTTTTTTAAAAAGGCATATTTACATATAAAATATAAAATAATAATATTAATTTATTCTAAATAAAGAATGTATTAATTGTTAAAATATAATACATTTAATATTAAAATACAATAAAGTATACAGTATTTTTATATATATTTCAATAATTTTTAGATATTAAATATTAAAACTTTTTATTAGATGTTAAAAAACTTTGGATTACTTATGTAATTTTAAATAAAAATATGATTTATTATATTATATTTTATAATAAAAAACTTGATAAGGGTATTTTTGAAATAATATTAAAATTTTTATAAATATTAAATATAAACCAAATATAGTGATATAATATCTATAAGAATCTAGTAAAATATTTTCAAGAAAATTTATAGTGAACTAAATATAGAAATATTATATTTCTATTAATACACTTTCCTGGGTACATTTTTAGGAATGTAGTATTCCACAAATCAAATGCTACCTTAAATTATTTAAAATATAAATTATGTAATTTTAATTCCTTTAATTCAAAATTTATTTTAGTCTCTTAATTATTTAATTGGTATAGTTTTGGTCCTTCTACTTGATTTTTTTTATCAATTTCTTGATTTTATAAAACTATTTTCATCTAATATTTTATGTATTATTTTGAAATAATTTATATATAAGTTTGAAATAAAATTTTTTAGTAGATATTAAAGGATTATATGTGAAAGCTTGGATCTTTCCGAACTCAATTGATTATAAAAATCTTAAAAAATATGATTCATCTAGAAAATAATGCAGTAAATACTTAGAGATTAAATAAAAATCTTAAAAAATATGATTCATCTAGAAAATAATGCAGTAAATACTTAGAGATTAAACAAGAGTTAATAGAAATTGATGATAGAAATATAACAAGAAAATTGAAATTATATTAATTAAATATTTAGGGAAATCAAACTAGATTATTAAAATTATAGATCAAATTTACATTTAAACTTAATTAAAATAAATAAAGATAATTTTATATTTCTACCTTATAAAAATATAAAAAAATTCTTACTAAAAAGAAGTAAATAAACAACTTTTTATATTTTAAAAAGTATATAGTGTTTATTGAGAAGTTTTACTTCCTCAATTTTATCAATTAATTTTCAATTAAATTTCCTCCCTTAGGTAACTTCACCAACTAAATGATTTCCCAAATAATGATAAGTGCAATATAATTATTCCACTATAAGAAATTCATGGTTAAAAATTTCTCTTAGCCCATGTTTTAGGAAAAAAAAAAAACACAATAGCAGAGGTCATCAATATATTTCAATTAAAAATATCGTATAAGATATAATTACACATTTGATCTTTTGCCATATATCTTAAAATTTTAAATTTGATTCAATATTGATATAAAATTTTGTACACTATTAGTAAATGAGGATATGATGTATTATTAAAAAAATTATTAATTTTTTAATAATAAAAACAAAAAAAATATAAAATATTTCTTTCAACTTTATGATAGTTGAATTTTACCCCCTTTTATTTTAAAAATTTGGTAATGACTCTCTTAAATTTTATAAAATTTGGATTTAATACCTATTGTTAACGTAATTAACCATTTCATCAAATTATATGATTTTTGTTATAAATTTTTTAACAACAATCATAATATTATAGTATATTAGTTTATTTTGCCATATTTTTACATATTTTGTAATCTATTTTTTATTATTTAATTAAAATTTTATATATTTAATTTAACTCCTATTAATTATATAACATAGAAATTATTTATGAAAATAATAATAAAATAAATTAAAATACTATAATATTATGATTCTTGTTTTAAAATATCATTTAAAAATCATATAATTTGATGTTAATTCTAAGATTTATGTAGTTTAAATGAATAATTTTCAAAATTTTAAAGTAAAAGGGAATTAAATTAATTTTAAATTTGAAAAGAGTATTTTATATTTTTAAACAATATTTTAATAGTTTATTAATGTGACTATACATAAGTGAATAATTATAATAAAGGTGAATTACATATAAATCCAAATTTTAATTGTATTTAATCCCACAAAATTAGCACTCCAAATTGATCCTCTTAATTATAAAATTAGAATAAGTCAAATCAAGAGTTATGTCCATTGAGTTGTTCATAAAAAATCGGATGTAGCTTTCATTACTCCCAAGCTATATGACATAATGACATCATCCCAAACTGTTTTCCGGAATAAATCACAAATAAATACCCAAACAGAAAAAGAAAAAAGTTAGCCAAATTGGATTCCCAAAGTTTCTTTTTCGTTTTCCTTTTCTTATTGACCTTTGACTTTGAAATAGAATCTTGCAACAAACTTGTTTGATTCTGTTGAATGAATATAATGCTAACGCTCTCACGGTGGACATCAACGCCAATCTTCCTGGGCAGGATTTTAACAGTGGATTTGAGTTCTAAGTGAGCTCACTTTCATTTCTCTCTTTTATATTTTATTCTACAATTTATAAATTACGAGTAGTCTAAAGGAAGATAGTCAAGCAATATCAGTGCTATCTAGTTCTCATGATCCCTGAGTCACTTAAAAATAGAGAGGGAATATATGTAAGGATAAAATATAAATAGAAGAATAATAATCCATTGATGTGCAAAAAAGTTAATATTTTTCTAAGGAAAAATAATACTTTATCTATATATATTTTCACCTTTTTATATTAAATTTATTTGTAATCTTAAGTGTTAAATTTTACTTATTTGCAGAAGACAAATCTCTAATAGAATTATAACTTTTTTGAGATAAATTCGTTAAAATAAATATTAAATTGAATCAAAATATAAAAATGTGAAAAAATTGCATGCAATGAACATAAATTTTCGGTTAAATTTTAAAGAAAAAATTTTAATGGAAAAATATTAATTATCAAAATCACACGGCCAAATATGTGAGTTACATGTAAATGAATAAAATCAAATATGTGAATTAAGTGTAAAGAACAAAATCACGTATGGCCAAACTGTAATTTACCCTTTTCTATAAATGCATACCAGTTAATTATAGATTATAATACATAAAATCTGACTTATCATCAGATCCTATACATGAATAATATACAGTTGATGATCACTCGTGTGAGTTGTTTCTAAAATGGATACAAATGAATTTCTTTTGATTTTTAGTCAATCATAATATGATGGACATTGATTCAGGGGGGCTCTGGGGTCTTTTTGTTATTATTTCAAGTTACTGCTTTGAATTTGGGAAGAAAATATGAGGAAGATGATAATTTGCATGGCAAATGAAGTTTCCTGTTTAAAATTTGATAGAGAAAATCATAAGTTAGTATTTTGTAAACAGAGCAAAACAATAAGGGTTAATTGTGACTTTTTCAAATCACAAAGTTAATAAAAATGAATTTATATTATAACATACATAGAATATGATGAATTCTTTCATATATTAAATTTATTTATATATTAAATGTTCAATAATTTATATTAAATTTTTTACAAGGAATATTTAATGTAATAATTAATGATTTATTAATAAAATTGATTCATATAAATATTAAATTAAATTTTATTCGATACCTAATAGAATTTGTCATAAGACAATAGCTAATCTTTAATTTTCCCAATCATAAATTATCCTTTTTCTAATTGATGCCAATATTCACCCAGCCTACAGGTAGATTACACGGTTTAACAATCGGAATTCGGATCCATGGTTAAATACTAAATGAAACTACCTTGCACTCCGCCGTGAGCAGCGTCTAACCGTTGCATTGCCCGCTGCTTTCCAGTGGCCACTGCCACCAAACCATTGTTATCCAATTGACATTATACAATATACATTTTAAAAAAAAAAACATCCAATTCTATAAGTGTTATCATTATACATACTTTCGGATCAAGCAAGCGCGGTTATCTCCCTGATTGTCACAGAAGCAGATGGGGTCCCAGGCGATGGCGAATGCGGCAGCCTGGCGGAGAAACTCCTTGCGTATGCGTCATCTTCGTCGAAGTAGCTGTCGCCATTAGCATCGTCCTGGAAATTTAGCGAATAACTGAGCGCATCGTAATGGAAATCCGAATAACGACGACTACTGCGGCCGAATCTGAAGATTAAGTTGTGGCACTTATCCTTGAGATGTGGCGGAACCCGGCGGGTCTCAGAATTTAGAGAGGAGGGCCGAACCAGCGTTGGCCTGACTTGGTGGTGGTTATTTCCAAAGCAGCATGAGAAGACCATTGAGGATCTGAGTTTGTGCTTCAGAGAATGAGATGAATCATGAATGTGCTCGTCCGCCATTATAGAATCAACGAGAGAATCGTGAATTTGCAGTGGGCGTGGGGAGGGGGGGGGGGGAGAGAGAGAGAGATGAAGACGGGAATGCTTATAGATAGCGGTACGAGGGAATCGAGGAGGAGTACAAAATGACGAAAAACGACAAGATACGAGGGAATCGAGGAGGAGTACAAAATGACGAAAAACGACAAGAAAAGTGCGGAATACGAGGATAATTTCGTCAATTAGTTGGAAAATATCTCTTCGGTTCATTGCTACAACATTTTCGCGCAACTGCCGTTGCGCGGCATCTATTTGATCGACCTAAATTTTCAAGTAACGTTCGGTTCATAATTTTTTTTATTTTTTTAAAAATATTTTTTAAAAATATTTTTTAAAAATGAAAAATATTATATTTGATTTAAATTTGACCGATGTAAATTTTTAAGTAATGTTTAATTTATGAAATTTTTTATATTTTTAAAAACATTTTAAAATAATGTGAAAGTCTTATACATAATTCAAATTTTTAAAAAAATTATAAAATGTGAATATTTTTAAAAATATTTGCCATCAAATATTCTTCCAAAATATTCTTGTAAAAAAGGTGATTATTCTATATTTTTATAATATAAAAATATTTAATTGATATAAAAAAATTATTTTACTTATATTTGCACTTACTGTCATTAATCATTGTCCATTGTTATATATTATTGTCAACCATTATTTATCACCATTTTTTATGAATAATCATTATCGATCATTATTTATTTCTAGTGATTAAAACTAATTATCATCTATTATTGGTGACTATTAACAATTGTCACTCACTATCAATAATTATTATCTATCCCCATTACATATTGTCGTTAATCACTATTTATTATCATCCATTATTGATAATAACTGCTAGTCATTATCTATTTTTGGTGATCATTGATGTGTATGCCGCAATGCACTAAAATTAATTAAAAATACTAGTTTCTAAAAAAATAATGTAGAATAATGGTACAACTAGATCGTATCTGTAGTGATCCTTTAATTTTATCTTTCCTAAATGATTTTCTAACAATATATGCACAATTTTTTGAATTATTTATGTAAAGAATTAATGAAAACAGAATGATAATATAATGAAAACAGAATGTGTGCAGAAACAAAATTCAATGTGCTAAATGCAGAATGCTATATTATGTAATATGCAGAATATAATTAAAATTAGGGGGTTGGTTGCACAAATTTAAATAATTAATAAGCACAAATTTAAGCTTTAAAATAGAAGTAAAGTAGAAATAAAACGGAGAGAAATCAATGAAATTAAACAACCAATTCAAGGAAATTAAGAACCCTAATTTAGATTAATCATATATCAATTAGGATTTGACTTTTTCTAATTAATTCTTCAATCTTAAATTATCTGGAATCCCTATAATAATTCATGAATTCTACACAAAATAATCGCCTAGGATTTGATTAATTAGGATTAGTTAAATTAAGCAATCGCTATAATTCTTAAACTAGATCGAAATTGATTTATAATTAGAATTCAGTTGATTTGAGAAATTAAATTAAAAATCTTCAAATTAATCTCTCAACTCTCTATCCCTATGCATAAAGCTATAATTTATCAACCATAATTTCATAATAAAATAGCAAAGAATTCAGAAACTATAAGGATGAACATGAATTATATCAAATCAACACCTAAAACAAGAAATCTCAAGAATTCAGCAGAATTAAATAAAGCAAGAGGAAAATTAATTAGGAAAGGTCAATATTACAAATCATGATCTTATAATCCTTAATAGGAAATCTTCAAACTCCTTGAATCAACCTCAGAAAATTAGCCCTCCACAGTTAGAAGGACAAAAATTTGAAGAAGAAGAAGGAAAACTAGGTTGCTAAACTGTGTAAAATATGATTGTATGATTGAATGATTTGTTGCCCTCCCTCTCATCTCTATTTATATCTGATAAAACCCATAGAATTCTAATCCTAGTCTTCTTAGGATTACAAAAATTAAGGTTTTGCTGATCCTACTCTCATTAGGATTATAAAACTTAGCAATTTCTTCTAGAAGGTCTAGCAGTGAAATCTTATTGGTTTGATTTCCAAGCAGAATAAGTCCATGAAATTGATTTCTTCTAGAAGATCCATAAACATGAAAGTTGTAAGCCTATGTCTTAAGAGAATTTGGGCATTGGAATCAGGTTAATCAAACTAATATAGCTCCAGATATGACGCAAATACAAAAATGGGTTTAGTTGGGACAGAATTACAACTCTAGCTTGTCAGCCAAGTAAAGGCTTGAAGGAGTCCAAATTGGGCTTTACTCAAAATATAAAAATTGTATATCCTTCTTTTAGATTTCTATCAATATAAAGTTTGCCTCAATCTAAGATTCGTATCCCAAGTTATGAATGAAAAATAGAAACAGTATCAGAATCCAAAATTTACCAAATAAATTCAAAAAATTGTAAAATCAATCCAAAATTATAAAACAAGACCTATTCTGTAAAATTAAGCATATGTAACACCTAAGAGACATAAAATAAGAAAAAATAAAATAATAAATAGTTTTTATCAACTATTATTAGTTATTATTAATTACTAGTGACTATCATTAATTATTACTCACCATCGATAACTACTATCTACCATTACTTACTATTAGTAACTATTGTCGACCACTGTTCATTACTAATGAGTATTATTAGTTATCATCCATTACTAGTAACCGTCATTCATCACTATCTCTCATAGTGTCACTAATTATCACTGTCCACCACCACTTATTATCGATGGCTACAGATAACCACTATTAGCCATTACTTGTTGCTGGTAACTACCGTTGGCAACATTGGTCATCATACATCATTGATGACCATCGTCTATTATTAATAACTATCATCGATCATTACTCATGTTTTATAATTATCACTAGTTATCATTTACTATTAATTATCACTATTTGCCACTACAACAACCACCACCACCTACCATCGACTATTAGGGGTATAAATAGGTAGCTGGGCATTGCCCTAAATAATCAACTTACTTTTTAAATTATTAGTTTGAGCCTAACTTGTTAATTTGTATAAGAGTAAAATTTAAGGTTAGTTTGACCTGTTAAAAAAGCTTGACTAATCTTATTAACTTATTTAAAAGCCTCCTTGTATCTAGGGGTGCAAATAGGCTGGGCGACCTATTGGGGGCCTATGACCTGGCCTAATTAAGGCTTAACTCGGCTTGGTCTATTTAATTAAATGAGTCAGGTTAAGGCCAGTATAAAAGCCTTTTTAATTAAATAGGTTAGACTTTTTTATTTTAAGCCTAGCCTACAAGCTTCTCGGGCTGACCTATTTAATATTTTTTATTTAAATTTATTTATTATAAAGGCAATGACATATAAGCTTTTTTTTTCAAGTCCATTATATAGATTAAATATTTTGAATGTTTGTTGTATAATTTATGGTGAACTAATTTACCTTTGTTATTAACCTTTGATGTTATGATAATTTAATGTTATTTTACTTTTAATTAAATATTGAATATTTAAATTAGTAATTTTATGTTATGAGTATATGAATTTATTTCTTTATTAATTAGTTTTTATATAAAATTTTATATTAATTTTAGTATTATTAGGAGCATTTTAAGAATATATTAATATAAGTTTATATAAGTTATTAGCTTATTTAAGGCTTTTTCATAATAGGCCTTTTAAGTCTTAAGTTGTTAGTCTATTTAAAAATTTGTATTTAAAATAGACTTTTAAATAGGCTAACAGGTCAAGCCAGGCTAGGCTTTTAAAACAGGTCAGGATCGAGCCTGAAATAAAGTCTTATATAGGCTAATAGGCCAGACTCGAGCTAATGTTTTACAATACAGGCCTGGTCTATTTAAGACAAAGCCCAGCTTGGCCCAACTCATTTGCACTCCTACTTGTATTAATAAACTTTCAAATTTGTCAATAAATTAATTTTTTTTTAAGATCCAAAATTGTTCAATGGCCTAATTAGGCTTATATATATATATATGTGTGTTAAAATATTTATATTATTTATATGTATAATGTATATTATATTATATTATTTATAAATATATTTATAATTAAATAAATTAGCTTATAAGCTTGCAAATCAAGCCGAAAGAAAAAAAAATCTAGCCTATTTATCTAAATAAGTTAATTTATTAGTCTAAACCTAACTTATTTAAATAAATAAATTATGGTAGATTAATCTATTTGCACCTTTATCAACTACCAATAACTACTCAATTTTTAATAAGAATACTTCAGTAATCAAATAATATTTTTAAAATATTTAAAATATGATATTATAACATTATTAGGTCTAATTTTAATTGAATCAAATATGAAATATCATATTTCTAAAAATTAAATTCTTGATAATTACATTCCTAGTAATATTCCAATAATGTTTGATTTTGCATATCAGACGCCACCTTAGATTTTTTTTGTTATTTTCATTTCTTTTTTAAATGATATTGCTTTTTACTTTATTTGGTCAATGTCATAATTTATTTATTGTTATAGTGATTTTGTGAATTTTCAAACAAATGACTATGTTAAAAATAAAGGCATTCAAATTAGTTGAAGACAGGTTGATACTATCAATGGGAAGAGTTCAGAAAAAGTGATTGCTTCAACATTCAACAATTGGGAATTTAGGTAAATCAAGAAAGCTAATGAAGCAATTACAAGATAAGACAATTATTAAGAGGTTCCTCAACAAGACATATGTCATTGCTTAACAGACATGTGTCATTCAAGAGATTACTCGATAAACCCATGTCATTAAATGGGCCATTTAAGAGTTTACTTAACGAGCTTTCATAATAATTGCTTTTAAGCAAATATAAATAATAGAAGAATATGAGTAAAAAGGCTTGACCATTTCAATTGAATCAAACACACACTTTGCTAGCATTTTTTACAATACTTTGTGATTCCTTTATTTATAATTAATTGTAATTTGTTATTAGTAAATGTGAGTAAGTGATCTTAGGGGTGCTAAATGGGCTTGAGATCTATAGGCCTAATGGATTAGTTCACAAGCTTTTTACAAATCAAATTTGTAAAAAGCCTACAAAAATTTAGGCCTAAATGGGTTCAGTCCATGGGGATCAAATTTGCACAAATTACAAGTTGGCTCATAGGTTAATCCCATTTATAAGATAAAACCTGCAAACTTTATAGGCTTTTATGTGAACTTATCTAAACTGAACTAGCCAAAATAAACCTACTTGAAATGCAGACTTTAGCAGATTGGACTTAAACGGTTTGACTTGCATAAGCCTTGACTCGATCAGCCCACTAGGCTTATTTGCCTCCCATAAGTGATCTCAATTTTCAAACTATGCCTTATTACAACTTTGATGTACTGCAAGTTATGATCTTTGCATTAATAGTGAAAGTTATATTTAATTACCTTTTTGCAATTTATGAACTTGCTTATCTTTGTTGTGAGTCTTTATCCATCTTTATGCACATCCACTCTTTTTTTATACTTTACCCTAATTATCAATAAAAAAATTACAATTTATTTACATTCACTTGCTTTCACTTCCACTTCTTTATCTTATAAAAGCTCAAACTTCATCTATAAAGATTCACTCTATGAGATTGAATCAATTGGTATAATTTTTGAACTAAAACGTATATCTATCCTTGTGCTTGCTACAATGTTTTGGATTTTAAAATTTTGAGTGATATAATAAATTTTAAAATTATTGGATTGAAATTAAATTACAATCATCTATTATTTAATGAATATGATTAAATAATTTTAGTTAACAATTATTAAAAATTACTGTATCACCCTAAATTCACTAGGTTACCACAGATTTCCCCATTTATCTGAAATATTCAGCGCCGAAAAAACGAAGTATTCATCAATGGACTAATGCTAATTGAGAACAATGGTGATCCAGTGAGATATTTGCGTGAATGTATTTCTCTTTACAGTGCTACAGCTCCCTCCGTAGCACTTGCCAAAGACGGAAAGTAGCCATTCACAGTTGTATGGAGATGGATAAAAATTATATATTTTCAGAATTTTAATATTTTGAGAACTGTAATTGTTAGAAATATGATTCTAAAAAATGTTATATTATTATTTTTAATATAATTAGAAATATTTCTGATAAAATCATAGTATTATATTTTGATTAATTTATATACTATTAAAAATATCTTCTTTTAAATTTGATTAGTCGAGTAATGATAGATAATAATTATTTATAGTAAATAGTAATTAATAATAATAGAAGATAATGGGTGATGATCATCAATAAAAAATATTGAGGTGATGATAATTAATGATGGTTAACAACTAATAATAATTAATGATTATGAATAATAGTAGTTGATAACTATTAATAATAAATGGTATGTAGTGGTCATCATTAATGGGAGATAATAAGTGATAATAATAAATAAAGGTTCATAACTATTGATGGTTAACAATAATTTATGGTATATAATCATTCGGTATCCGGATACCACATTGGGCACGGATTAATCCAGATTCGAGTCGGGTAGTACTATATTAAGCGGCAAAACTCTCCCTACTGAGTTTTAACGCAACTGCATTCGCAGGAACTCAATCTTGAGACTTCTGGTTAAGTTAGAACAACTCTGTGTCAGTTGATTTACGCGCTCGTGAGTATGGTTAACAATAATGAATAATAATAGGTAATGATTATCAATAATAAATAGTAACTAATAGTAATTATTAATAATAAATGATGATAAAATAAAATATTAATTATAATAAAAAGTTTAATAAAAATATAAATAAAATAAGTAATAAAATAAAGGACACTCACTTGTTTGCGAAATTTTTTTAAAAAAATATTGGATTAAAATTATTTTTGGGAAAGTCCCTGAATATATTTTTTAAAAATTTTAAATCAAACTCGAGGATCTAGCATTTGCTTGCAATAAATATTGTAATAAAACCTTTATCAACCCAACGGCACGT
Organism: Sindora glabra; assembly: GCA_020226215.1. Classification (NCBI taxonomy): domain Eukaryota; kingdom Viridiplantae; phylum Streptophyta; class Magnoliopsida; order Fabales; family Fabaceae; genus Sindora; species Sindora glabra. Next base: position 17,112,863 of record CM035232.1, on the reverse strand, counting down.
ACCGTCATGAGACAGGAGGGGTAATGCCCCAAGTTTTCCTTTTTTGCCGGGAATCAAGAGAATTTTATGAATTTTTTTGAAAGTGAATCTGAGTCATTTAAAATTTCACAGGAGAAATAATATAACAATAAATATGGATTTGAAGCTTATTTATTGGCGTGGTGATAAAATGATATTAGATATTATCATTAGAGTATCCACCCCCTTTATGCCATTAGTTAGAACTTCAAATTTTATATATGTATTAAATAATTTATCATTTCTATTATTACAAAAATTTTGCATGTATAAATAGATGTTATCATCAGAGATACTTGAATAATTTGCTTAAGGGCTTAACTTTAAAACTACTTGTGGTCAATATTTTATTTTTTAAAGAATAATCCTTGCGTAGTTTTGCAAGCAAAGAAATGCGATCAGTGTACGATCCATAAAATGAAGTCCATTGAGGGAGAGGGCTATTTGCTCCGCAGTTTTATAAATGTCAAAATAGGTTATCTTTAACGAATTAATTTGAGATTGATATGATTTTTCTTAAACTAAAATTAAAATTGATATAAAAAATGATAATAATAATCTAACCTAATAAGAATTGGGATTGGTTAATTCGATTTAATAAAAAAATTAAAATCGATAAATGTTAATTTATCAGATTATTGAATTAATTTATTAATTTGATAATACTAATAAATAATAAATAATTAATTTATTATTATATATTTATATATATTAAAATATTAATTTTAGTAAATTAAAATTATATATAAGCAATATTAAATAATTTTTATAATTAAAATTAATAAATTTATATATTTAATATAGTTAACATATGTTATATGTGTCTATCAAAACAAATATTTATATTAAAATTAAAAAATAATAAAAATTATGCAAGAAATTCAATTTATCATCATAAAACTTAAAAATTAATAAAAAATAATTACACAAAATAATTATTATAATTAAATATACATAAAATAATTACTATAACTAAATATAAATATTAATTAAAGTAATATTTTATTATTAGTATAGTAAAATAGTGATATATTCAAATATATATGTTATGAATCTAGTTAGTAACATATTTGTATTCATTTTAATTAACACTAAATTTTTTTAGTCTAGATCTCGTAGTATTTAATTATTCTTTTAATTGAATATTTTTCATATTAAAAATATTATTCTTTAATTTTTTTATTATTTTATTTATATTCATTAATAATAATATTAATAAATTTTTAAATGATAATAATAATAATAAATTTTAATTAATTAATAATATGAAATTAACAATAAACAAATAAGTGATAGTTTTAGTAGTAGTAATAGCAGTAACAGCAACATCAGTAGTAACAGTAGCAGTAGCAGCAGTAGTAGTAATACTACTACTGCTGCTACTACTACTACTAATAATAATAATTTACAAAATTCACCTTGGACTGTATGGTAAAAGTTAACTTGAGATTGAAATTAGTATTGTAACAATCTAACTTGTCTTGACTCAGTGAAACAATAGTTTAGTCTGAAATTGACCTAACATATAATTTTTGCTTGTTAGATCAGTTTGATAAAGTTGGATTAGTCCATTTTGATAATTTTTTGCAAACTCGGAACTCAAAAGCAAAATACAAGTTAGGGCATTAAGTAGATGTATCAAAATGAGCTAAATTTAATAAATTCGCTTGAAACTGATATAATTTTGCTTAGCTTAAGATTAGGACTAATGTTAGTACTAGTACTGATACAAGTACAGAAAATGATAACAGTAGCCCGACTTGATAAGAGATTAGGATTGATTAGTCTAATCTAGTAAATGATTAGGATTGATAAATGTTAATCTATTAAGTTATTGGGTTAATCCATTAGTTTAGTAATAGTAGTAAGTAATAAATAATTAATTTATTATTATATATTTAATTTATATATATAAAATAATAATTTTGGTATATTAAAATTATGATTTAATATATAATATTAAAATTATATATATGAGGGATATTAAATAATTTTAATATTAAAATTAATAAATTTATATATTTAATATTATCAATATATATTATATAAGTTTATCAAAATAATAATTATGTTAAAATTTAAATTAATAATTTTATGTTAAAATTTTGAATTATTTAAAAACTTTAAATAAATAATTTTGATATTAATTTTAAATATATTATATACATATATAATATAATACATTATTATTTATTTTTATTATTATATATAAATTATTATAATTATTTTTATTAATATATTATTTATATAATTATTTATATACATTTAATAATATATAAATTATTAAATATATTTATTTTTATATATAATGCTTTGGACTTGGTTAATATATATCTAATAATATATTTATTTTATTAAATAAAATAAATATATAATATAAAATTCTTGATCAATATAAAATTTAAATTATTTTATTAAATGTATACATTATTAAATGCAAATTCATGCATTTATAATATTTTAATAATATATTTATTTTTATATATAATATATATGATTTATTGATATATATAACAAAATTTTAAGTCATAATAAAAAATATAATTATATTTAATAATATTAATAGATTTCAATTAGTTGATAATATAAAATTAATAATAAATAATTAATATGATAAAATAAAATATAACAAATTATGAAACTCGTCTAATAAATGTCGACTTACTACAACAATTTAATCTAAATCTGATCTAGTGAAAATGTAACCTATCGACTTAATACAACAATTTAATTTAAATCTGATCTAGTGAAAATGTAACCTAACCTAAAATTGATTCAATGTATAATTTTTGTTTGTTTGATTAAAGTGATAGGATTAGAATTGATTCAACATATAATTTTTGTTTATTTGATTCAACGTATGATTTTTGTTAGTTCATTTTTACAAGTTTACCATTAAGTCAGTCTATTTCTGCCCATCTTTCCATAAAACACAGCTAGTTGGTTGATCTTGATTAATCTGGGTAATGGGTTATGGGCCTCCAGTTAGGACACGGCCTGAAACAGAAGTCAGGAATTTTATTTATATACTTATTTTGGTCGAATGGTATGGGAGAGGAAAGGAAAGCCCATTTTTCTTAAAGAAAAAATTCAAATTATGACAATATTTTTCCAATGCTCCACTTTTCAAACTTATTTTACATTCCGTCCAACTTTTGGTCATATCGAACTTTAAGGCTATCCAATGGAATTCTAGTGATAACTTGGCCATATTATTTTTGATAAATAATTTTTAATTGATGTGATTATTTTTAACTAGTTGATCAAATCAATTAATTAATTTGAGCATTTAATAAATAATTATTTTAGTTAGTTTATTAATTCTCAAACAGTCATTCTAAAAAAATTAAAAATAATAACTTTTTAAAATAGTTGATTTGCATTTAATATGAAAAGAGATATTTTTACCCATAATTATAAATTTTTTTACATTTTCATTCTTGATAAATAAGAAAATATTAAATTATATTTATTTATTTCTTAGAAAAATTTAATATATATAATAAATTATAATTATTTATTTTTTAAATAAAAACCAAATAAGCATAATAAATTATATTAAAATATTTCTATAATAATAAAAATTTTACATGAATCTTTTATTGTATAAAAAATAAGAAAATATATCCTTTTATTTCATAAAGAATAATAGAAAATATATTAAGAAAATTATTAATATTTTATTGTCACGACCTAATTTCAAGGATCGTGACCGGCGTAAAGACATTTAATTGGTATTTAACCCATCAGACATCTTTACAAGCTTATAGGAAACTATATCTGACTATTTTATAATAAAGAAAAATATATGATAACATCAAATAATATAAATAAAGTAAATTGTATTGCACATGCAATAAAAAAGTTTATACATGATATTAATATACAATAGCAAAATAAAATTATTTATTACATAGACTTTAATTGTACGAAGGACAGCTCAAATATATTGTTCTTTTGTTACACTATGCCCCATAGAGATTAAAAAGTTCTACGTAGTATATTAGTCCTTTGTTAGAGCTCCTTGTTCTTTATCTGTAAAATAAAATAACACCAAAGAGGAGTGAGTATATAAGATATTCAATGAGTAGCTACTCAATTTTTATTCTCATGGTTCTCCATGATCAATTCTTTTTTATACGAATTTAAGAAGACTAGATAAATTTTCATATACTTAGCTTTATTCACATCTAATAACTACCATCTATCATATGCATTATGTAACAACGTTACATTAATAGATATGACTAGTATGGTATACAAGTTTCCTCTTTATTTCTTTGGGTCATCCTTATTCCACTCGCCTCCAACCTTTTCCTTTCACTTCTTGCCTCCCCTCTCTTTCTTTTAGAAGGATACTGCAAGTCATTAGGCCAAATTCTTCCTCCCACATATCACATTTATAATATCATATGAGTCATGAAAGGCTTAAGTGAAGTAATGATGATATTTCAACAACATATCATGTAATCCATTTGGTAAGGTTACTACCAACTAGCCATAAGTATTTTTATCAAGTTTTGATCTTTAATTCTCATTAAGGATATTCATTTTATACATTCAATATGCCAATTCCATAAACCTTCATATATTCTCAATAAAATATATGTTACTCCTAACATCCTAAATAACTAAATTAAGCTTTAAGTTTGCACAAAAACCCTACTAATTTTGTCTAGAAAATTCGTGGAACTTCACCCTTTCCAAATTGGTTCCAAAGTTGACAACACTGGAGCTCTAAAATTGTAGAAATTTATTCACTAGGCAAATAAACTTCAATTGTCACAAAAATTGACTATGTTTTAACCAATATATGGAAGGGTATCCAAGAATTTTTATGAAATTTTTATGAAATCATTAAGTATCACAAATAATTCAAGAATAGAAGTAAAATCATTCACATTTTGTTTCTGGGCTAGTTGCACCATTGTGTAGAGATGTCCCTTATTCAGGTTTCTAAAAATTTCTAAAAATTCCTAATAAATTCTACATGTATCCTAGCATCATAAGAGATAAAATGGTGGTTTTGAATTTTTTAGAGGTTTTAGCATGTTCCTAAAATTCATGATTTATTTCTGGATTTTTAGGAATTCCAGAAACAAAATCAGCAAGGCAATTTCTAAACTCTTTGTATTCTTCCTTCACACAAGGCTTAAAAATTGGTAATATAATCATTCATTTATGCTGATATTGTTCTAATATCCTCAAATACAACTTAAGAACACAAATTTTTAGCACTGTGCCTTTATTGCATGGCTACACACTTAATTTCATGAAATCATAATTCTAGAAAGTAATATTGGTAATTTTGTAATTAAAATTCAATGGAAAATTAAATGAGTTGCCACTCACCTTAAGTTTTATGCTTTCAAATATGCTAGAGAATCCTTAGAGGTAGCTGAACTCTAATTAAAATAATAAACTAAATTTTAGAGAATTTTGAAGAAGATCTTCCATGAAAGCATGAAGAAAAGAAAGAAGTTGCATGGTTACCTCTTTAAATCTTGTAGGAAATTCTTTCATGGAAATTTTTTATGAATTAAAAGTGAACTTGAAAGTTAGCTAATATGGAGAGAAAGCCATGGTTTTTGTTGAAGAAAAATGTAGAAAATTAGTATTTAGGAGTGGTAAAAAGAGTTTTAAGAAAAGGTTAATTTGGAAGTCAAAATATGAACTAATCATTTTTAAATATATGGAGTTCCTTTAAGAATTTTTATTGATTATTTGACGAGCATAGGGACACATTTTTGCTGCTAAAAATGATAAAAAAATATAGAAAAAAGGAGAGAATTCAAGAGAAGTTTAGAAATAAAATTTTTGTTATAAAAATACTCCTTACTTTTCTCATTTTTTTCATCTTTATCCTTGGCTTTCATCCTAAATTTTTTTTATTGGGCTGCACGGTTTTGGACCTTAAAAAACTTAATTTGGGCTTTTAGAAAACATGTTAAATCATCCTAAAAGGAATTTAAATGATCTAAATCGAATTATATTAATTTCGGACTTATTTTACCGAATTTCAGCTCACCTAAATTCCTAAAATTGAGTTGCATTCTATTAAAATTTCTTTAATATTTTGGGCATATTTTTAACAATATTTTAACTCAAGTTTTATCTTTATTAATTTTTCAAAGGGTTTGGAAAATTTTCAGGCCCATTGGAACCTAATTTGCCCTTTTTTCGATTTACCCGATTAACTTTTATATAATAATTAGGGTTTTTATATTCTAAAATTTTCTAAAAATATTTTTAGTTTCTTCTTGATATTCTTCATGAATTTTTAATCCTTATTAGGTGAGATTAACCTTTTCCAAAAAAATTTCATCTACATAAATATCCTATCTCTCTTTTTATTTTTATCCAATTTCCCTTAAGTAGTCCACCAAGGAAATTTCTTTCTTTCAGGTGGCCCTTTTGTACTTTCGTCGCTAGTTTGAATCATCATTTAATTTTTTTTAATTGAATTGGATATTTGGAAAAACTTCCTAGGAGGCTACCTATTTCTAAAATTTTCCTGGGTTAAGCACGTTTAATTGAGAAGTGTTAATTTACTTTGATACTTTAGGAGTAATTCTTAAGAAATACCTCCTAGGGATATTACTTTTATCAAATGATATCTTTTGAGTTGAAGAATAATACATGTTAAAAAGAAAAAAGAAACAATAGGATGATATTATTTGTGAAAGATACATTTTGTACTTAAAGTGTGTAATTTATTAATATTTTTAATGATAAATATATGAATTTTAAATTTAATATTAAAAATTGTTAAAAATAAATTTTAATAGTTTCTATATTTACCAAAATATTACAAGTGTTTCTTAATTAGAAAATCAAAATTATTTATTTTTTGAAGGAAAACAAATAAGTATAACAAATTATAATGATATAATTTAAAAAAATTAATATAATAAATAACATATTATTATCTAAAATATTACTAAAATAAAAAATATTCAAATAAATAATAAAATACACATATTTCCTTATATATCATTTTATATATAAATAATTAATAATAAATAATTAATTTTACTAAATATTTTTATACAAATAGTTAATGTTATCAATTAATGGGTAATTTAATTATCTAATTGGTAATATAATTAATTAATTGTAAAACAAAGCTATGGTTAAGCATTAAATACATATCCCAAACTAATTAAATTAAATATTTTAATTCTATTTTTAGTAACATAATAAATAACAACATAATTAATAATAGAATCACATTTAATATTTTATGTTATAACCCCAAAATTATTAAATTTTTATTTTACCTATTTACTCAATAATCCCATAAACATCTCAATGATTGGTAAAATGTTGCGGGTAAGTTTAAGATGGATATTTGTAATTAGGAAATGATATTTAAATATGGAAGTAAATATAGATAGATTAGTTATAAGGTCCTGTGAAAATAAGTTTGGATTTGAATGTGTGAAGGAAATTTAAGGCGTATGATTCCCAAAATGCCTCGGGTGTTCATATTAATTACCAAATTGACTCAAATAAATAACTTCTAGGCCAATTACTTCCGCATTTTTTTTCTCAGCCACAAACCCGCATTCTTTCTTCCTTCATCTTTCAAACCTTTGTTTCAAATCCATGGCCAATTCAACAAGAGAAACAAGCTCAACTCTTCAGAATTGTCATCAATTTCACTTTAAATTAAGGTACTTCCTTTTAGGATAAACTTTGGAAATTTACTTTTAAATGAAATAGGATAAGACATTTTGGGATAGTAACTTGATTTCTATGCAATAGGATCATGTCTGTATGCAATTGCTCATTTTTTAATCCTCCCTACTTCCTTAAGTTTGAGATAAGCAAATAATCTACTTGAGAAATTACTAGGATTATTAAATTAATCTTGGTTGTTGACTATTCTTGAAACTTACTTGATAAGTTAAATTAAATGTTATGATTGTATTGAAATTGAACTAAAAGAGCTAGAATTAATTGTGAAATGATGTATGGAGTGGTATCTAATGATGCTTGAAGTTTCATGCTGGATTCGAACAAGTTTAGCAAGCTTTTCTACATTTCTTAGTTATTCTTAGAAAACCCAAAAGTAGTACTGCAGTACTATCCTGTGTTCAAGTATAATAAGCTAGTACCTAGGTATTATACTTGAGTATTGAGGCCTTTTATTGTTACTAACTTCAAGTAGTTAAATAATATATTTAAATACAAGCTTGTTATTTGACAACTTATATTTAAGTATTATACTCGACTACTAGAGTCTCCATTTACCTTGCCAATTAAATATTTGGATATAATACTTAAGTACGACTTCAAAGTTAGGAGTTTATACCTAAGTATATAGGGAATATCAAAAGGGTAAATATATGGTCCTTAGGAAAAGAAATTTGTAGATTGTATGCTATTAATTGATAAGTTGTAAGTGCCCATTGAGCATTTATGTATGTGGATGTATATATTTGTCTTGTGATTGATTTTAATGAATTTAAGTGACATAATTCATTGTAGTGATTTGAAGTGCTAATGTGAACATTTGAAATGATAAATTGAGATATTGGTTAATATGGTAAAGTCCAATGATGATGAATATTGGGAAGGATAAGATTAGGATTGTTATTAATATTTTGAGAAGCACAAGGTAGATTTACTATTCTTGTTTATATATTGTATGCTTTGTTTGGTATTTATTGGTGGTTATTATGCTTTACTCTGCATGATGACTTAATAATATGTGTGCGTGCACACACACACATATACTTCTTAAGAAATTATCTATTTATTGAGACTTCAAGTCTCATCGTTATTTCTTTAAAACATCTTTTAGGTGATCAGGGTAAAACTTTACAATCACCATTGACAATTCAAAGGTAACGTCATCTTATTAGCAACCATAGTTAGAAAATAGGAAGTTAATATAGATATTTGATGGGGTCTTCTAAAGACAATATCTTATAAGTATTAGAATATATGTTAATCAAACTTAAATGTAAATATTATTTTAATAAATGAAATGTATTAGTTTTGAAGAAACAAATTAATTGGATTTGGATTACATATAGAAACTATCATGGGAAGATACCAAAGTAGGATTAGACAAACTAGAGGCTATTGGGAAATGGAATCATGCTAGTCATAACCAAGCAAGTTATGACATTTTCTAACCTTTCTTGAAAACTTACAGATGTTGACTCTATCTTTATTATACTAGTCTTGCCCTTTTACATATTATAATATTTAAAATTTTTATAAAAATAATATTTAAATTAATAAAGTTACTTATAAATGATAATTTTTTCAAAATTTTAATATGATACTTTGACGTGTATTTTAGAAATATTTTAAATTTATATTAATATTTAATTAAATAAAATTTTGTAGCTCTTTATATACTTTAAAAATTACATATGCAAAAAAAGATCTTTATTGATAATAATTGCATTACATAATTTTTTAATGAAAAATTTATTTATTATCCTATAGTCATGAAAATATGAATATCTAATAAATTTTTTATTTATCTTTTCAATATTTTAACTTATTCTATTAGAGTAAGTAGAATAATTAGTCTTTCATTTATAAAGATAATTATTATTATTTCCTTTAAATTTTACAATTTATACTATTAATTTCTTATTTTTATCTTTGTTATAATTATTTATTCATCCTTTCATTTTTAATGTCAAACCAAATTAAAAATATTAAAATAAATTATTAAATCTCACCTTAATATTGTAAAATGTAGGTTTATTTTTTAGTTATATTTTTTATTTTTATTATTTATTTTTTTGTTACAAGTTATGATAGGAATGAATACTTAGAGCATATATAAAAATAATCGATTAATGATGCTGGTTATAAAACTTGAGTAATAATTATTACTTTTATAAATAAAGTATATTTATTCTATTAAATTATGTGATCAACATAGATGATATCAAAATTTATATTTTTAATATTTTAATTTATTTAATGAGTGAAACTATAAACTTTAATAAATATATAAAGTTTTAGCGATATTTAATAATACATAGATTTATTTATAAACTAGATAGTTAATTAATAGTTATAATAGTCGATGCATCAAAATATTTAAAACAATAATGAATAATTTATATATTTCTTAAAATAATTTAATTAATTAAAATATTTAAATAATAAATTCTGAGGTTGTCTATGTTAATGATATAATTTAATAATTTAAAATATTGAAAATATAAACTTAAATTTTATGAAAATATTCATATTTTTTTATTATTAGATAAATTTTTCATTAAAAAATTTATAATGCAATTTTTATCAATAAATATTTTATTTTTGTATCTATAACATGCAAAGTATATAAAATTAAAAAAATATATTTACTAAAATATTTAAGTAAATTTAAAATATTTCAAATATATATGTCAAGATAACATCTTACAAATCATCTTGAAATAATGATCATTTTTAAGTAACTTTATTAATTTTAATAGTACTTTTATAAAGATTATAAGTATTATAATATATAAAAAGGCAAAATTGATATAATAAAAAAAAAGTCAACATTGATAGTTGAGGTCAATAAAATTTTTGAAAATAGAGAGAAGGCTAATGAATTATACCCAAATTTCATGAAAGGTCAATGAAATTTATTATTTATTTATTTTTTTCTATGTAGACATTGCCATGGCTTTACTCTTTCATCTTTTAATTTTGTCTATTTTCTTCTTTTCTTTAAGGCTTCATTTGGATGCTGGAAAAATAATAAGTAAAAGAAAATAAAGGGAAAGAAATGAAGGAAGAAAGAATAAAAGAGAAAATATATTTTCTTATTTTGTATTTTCTTGAAAGAAAATTTGAAAAAAAAAGTAAAGAAAATTTTTTTGTAGTAGAGAAATCATTTTTTGTTATTTAGTAATAGAAAAATAAGAAGAAAGAAAAGTAAATATATTAAAATGATAATAACACCCTCAATATAGAACAAAACTAAATAAACTTAAAACTTTCATCAATTTTTTGCTACAAAATCAAATCAATAGATTATATAATGTTAATATCCTCCAATTGCTTTAGATATTTGAATTATTGTCAACATTTTTTTATTAAAAGAATCATAGAGGCAAGAAAATAGTAATTGCAATAACATTGCCCAAACGAATAAATATGATACTCATTTATAATCAAATTAATAAAATAAACTAAAAAAATGATAGAACTACTTAAATTAATAAAATAAGTTGCGGGTATTATTAAGAATAAGTAATTTTTTGTACTAAAGTTAATAAAATAATTATGAAAATGTTAATAATAATTATTAAAATTAATAAATTTAACTAAACAAGTGATATCTTTTATAAATGATAAGTAATACTTATTATTAACAAAGCAGTCGTCAAAGTGTATGCAATAACACTTTCTATAAAACACGAAGAGATGTCCCCAAAAAAAAGTCTTAAATGCAAATGATAAGAGTAAAATTGGGAAAGTTGAGTTCTTACATGTATTAAATTTTATTCAATATAAAAAATTTATTTACTCATATTAAATTTTATATTTTTTTAAAATTAAAAAAATTCAATCTAAAAGTATTTTACTAATAAAATTAAGATAAAATTACTAATTTTATCTTCAAATTGTATAATATTGATAAAATAATTTTTAAATTATATTAAATGACTAATTTCATTATTTAATAATAGTCTCTGTAAATATTTTTATTTTATTTACAAATTTATATAGATAATTTTAGTTTTAAATATCTATTAAAAAAATGAAATTATTTAAAAATAAAATTGACTATTTAATATAATTTAAAAATAAAATTTTAATAATAAAAATAATAATTTTTATCTAAAATTAATTAATACCAGATGAAAATGACCATTGAAAAAACATTTTGAGGGGGTTTTCCAATTTCTCTCCCTCCTCTCCATGAGCGGGAAGAATAAAACTCACATAGCCCCAATTTCAATACGCTTCTCTTTTTCCCCTATTGTCTTTTACTATTCAAAAAGAAGAAAATCCAAATTTTTTTCTTCTTCTCTCCCAGTTAACTCTTCGTTTTCTATGCAATCAATCAAACATCAAACATAAAATAAATGACCGTACCCGTCCACGGGAATAAAGTTATATGCGGATGAGACCAGTTTCAGATTAAAAAAAAATTACAAAAATTAGTATATTATAAAAAAATGCAAGTTCGAAATGTTATGCAAGTGAATTTTAAAATAGGATACGTTGATTAAAAAGCTGAAAAGAGAGCTTATTTGATTTAGTGATAGAGCAATGAAAAAATTATATTTTATTTATTTATAATTTTGAATATTGTAATTTATCTATTTTTATTTTTAGTTATTAATCACATAAATTATTTTTATCCAAAAATTTAATAAAAATTTTTCACGTATTATATGTAATTTTACTTCTTCAAATTTTATTTCAATTTGTGTAATTTTTCCTAGAATAATCAATTATTAAATAATGGATTAGTATTGATGGGTTTGAGCGAATACCATAATTTTATGTTTAACATAAATTTTGGCAATGATTGACATCCTTGTGAGAGAATTGGTATTATAAAATTTTAGCAGAAAAAAATATGATTAAATAATAAATTATTTTTTATAAATTATTTTTTATTATATTATTTTATTAAAAGTATCCCCACCAATTATTTTTAAAGAATATTAGTATTACTAAAATTCATCTCAAATTTAAAATTAAATTACAGATTATAATAAATGAATAATCAATTATTTTCATTATTATATCAAATAAGTCTAGTATGATTTTCATTATCGCTATTAACTTAAAATTTTCATTCATTTATAATTATATTCTTTTAATTCAAGAATTTTTTATTTCATTTCTCATATTCAAAATTTTTTATAATTCAATATATATAGTAACTTTTTCATTAGGATAGGCTTATTAAATGGGTAAGCTGGCATAGATACGAATTAGTTTGTACTATTTGTATTCAAAATGAGTTTAATTTTAAGAGATTTAAACCTGTCAAAATTTGTAATATACGCGAATTGGTTTATGAACTTTAACTATAAGTCCACATATCAAGTGAATATGGATCAATCTGTCAACTGGTCCAATTTTTTGAATCCAAATTTGCTAAAACTTGTGATGGATGTGGATTGGTCCACCAACTTTAACATTTTTAACAACTTTACATTATCATGCGTGTGATGCTTAATGCATAATTTGTTAGCTTGGCTTGAAAGTTGATGACACAAAACTTTTACATGTACATTGAATCTATATATCATATAATTAAAACATCCAAAAATTTCACCTACTTCGAATTTAAATAAAAATAAATAAATTATCCAAGTATGCATCACCAATATAATTTAATTAAGGTCATGTTTTGTTCAATATTTGGGAATGGTAGCGGAAGGAAGTCAAATAAATGGAATTAAGTAAATAAGTTATCATGTTACATTTACGACAATCAAATAGAATAAAATTATTCTATTAATTTTGAGAATATATATCCATAATTCAATTATTAATACTCATAATAATTATACAGAAGCATGTTAAGCAAATACTTTAATATCTTTTCATCTTCATGAACTATAAAGTGACCATATGTTGAAAAAAATACACTTTAAGTCATAGGAGCTGAGACCTTATAATAATTATTAAAGAACACAATGACCAACAAAGGTTGAAATACAATTAACACTTTGAGGAGGAGATGAGAACCTTTCAAATCTAATTTATTACTAGCTTGTGATGTTGGTGGGTTTTAGGTATGGTAGGTAAGAGAAAAGTCAAGAATCCTTTATACAGAGATTTAAATGATTTAACCTAACAATTAACCATGACTTTTCAACTTTTTTCACTAAATTAAAAAATCACATTCTATTATTTGAAGTGATATTTCAAGTGCCAAAATTATTGATTTCTCTCATGGGCATTAATATGCCTTAATGTAACCTTAATATGAGAGTTATAGAATTATGGTCACAATTATTTAGTAAATAAATGAATTTTTTAATGTACTTATAGGTAGTGATTAATAGAATTTAATATTTAATCACATACTTGATAGGATTTATAGAATTTAATATTTCAAGTGCTAAAATTATTTATTTCTCTCATGAGCATCAATATGCCTTAATGTAACCTTAATATGAGAGTTATAGAATTATGGTCACAATTATTTAGTAAATAAGTGAATATTTTAATATACTTATAGATAGTGATTAATAGAATTTAATATTAAACCACATACTTAATAGGATTTAATTGTATACTTGATGAGATTTAACCTTATATTCAATAAGATTTAATCCTATAGTTAATGGAATTTAATCATATACTTAGTAGAATTGATTCTATACTTAATAAGATTTAATCCCATGCTTATTATGTAATGGTTATAATAATTATATGATTTAATCCTAATTATTACACCTTTTTATATGGTCATGAAGGTTACTAATTCTAACATATTACATAATCATATTTGATATAGTTAGGAATGAAATGGGTTTTACATTCTATAATTATGTTTAATACAACAAGTATTATAAAAATTGTATAGGGAAAATGGTATCAACCCTTAAAAATGAAAAGAAAGTGTAAAATTGAAACTATATATATAATGATATTGTCATTTTTTAAATAATTTATAGTAATTGAACATGTATAAAATAATAAAATTATAATATAATTTAAATGAAAATATGATATGATCAATAATAAAAAATACTATATTTTAAATTAATAATTAAAATTATAGTTAATGAAAAAATTTATAATAAAAATATAAAAAATTATTTTACTAAATTTTTTATATAAAATAATTCTTTGTAATGAATTAAAAATTTTATTTTAAATTTTATTATTAAAAATATATTTAACAAAATATTTAAATTTAAAAATATTAAAGTTAATATTGACATTTTATTAAAAGGTTATGAAAAATGTGAAAGAGAGTGTAGAAAAATTTATTTCCTAATTGATGAAATAGTCATTCCATCACTTTTATTTTGAAATGAGTATTCCATTATTTAATAGAATGGTAATTCCCTAGAAAATAGATATTTTCATTCCATACTGCCAATCAAATAAACTTTTTCCATTCATTTCCATCATATTATCTTAAACATAACATTAGGTTTATTGAGGAAATCGGTTCACATTGTTTAATATGATTCTATTTTTTATTATTTGGTTAATAGTGATGGTAATATTAGTGGCGATAACCTCAAGCAATGATAGTGCTGCTAGAATTAATAACAATAATGACAATAGTGACTGATTTAAACACACAACAAGTTACCTATACTAATGTATATGAGACATTCCTTATCATTTATTTTCTTTATCACTTAGAAAGATATTGGTCCTAACAAGAACTTGATCTTTTTAGATTAACAAATAAATACAAAAACACATTAATATGTTGAACGCTTTCTAGTATGACTATTAGGTTAAGACAAATAGCCTTACGACTTGCCATAAAAACTTCAATATATTTGAAGTGAGACATCCCTAAGTATTTTATATCAATTGCTTTATTCAACACATTCACATTTTCACTAATCAAGAAAATATTGCCTTCACGTATAACCATAATTATTAAAATGCTTGTATACATCATCATATGTAGGACTACATTGCTCTCATTGAACTTAAGGGAAATTATAACCACATCAAAATTAAGATATGTCTTACTTAGATAGATATCTTTGTTGTGTACATAAGGTATTCTTTATATAAAATAATTATTTTACCAAATTTTTTATATAAAATAATTCTTTATAATGAATATAAAAATAGTTTATTTTAAATTATGTTATTAAAAATATATTTAACAATATATTTGAATTTAAAAATATTAAAATTAATATGGATATTTTATTATTTATTAATAAAGGGTAATACTAATATATATAAAAAAAGTGAAGGATAAGAATGTAAAAGAATTATTCCATAATTGATAAAATAATCATTCTATCAATTTTTTTTTGAAATGAGTATTCCATCATTTAATAGAATCATTATTCTTTGGAAAATAAATGTTCTTATTTCATAATGCCTATTAAACAAACTATTCCCATTCCATTATCTTAACCATAACATTAGGTTCATTGAGGGAATGGGTTCATTTTGTTTAAAATGATTCCATTTTTTATTATTTAGTTCATTTATCGATGAATGGGTGGTTAAGGTGGCTACAATAGTGATAATGACAATAATGGCAGTGATAGTAATTTTAATAGTGATAACCCCAAGCAATAATGGTATTGTTGGAATTAGTAATAATAGTAACAATGGTAACTAACTTAAATAAATGACGCATATGAGATATTCCTTATCATTTATTTTCTTTATCACTCAAAATGATATTAGGCTTAATAAGAACTTGATTTTTTGGATTAACAAATAAATAAAAAAATACACTAATGTGTTGAGTGCTTTTTGGCATGATTATTAAGACAAGCCAAATAGCCTTAGGACCTGTTATAAAGACTTCAATGTTTATGAAGTGAGGCATTCCCTGAGTTTTTATATTAATTGCTCTATTTAGTCAACATATTCACATATTCACATTTTCACTAACCAAGAAAATATTATTGTTGTGTATAACCATAATTATTAAAATGTTTGTATTCATCATCATATATAGGTTTACATTGCTCTTATTGAACTTGAGAGAAGTTATAATCTCATAAAAATTTGAGATATGTCTTACCTAGATAGATCTCTTTATTATGTACATAAAGTATTTTTTATCTTTCTCTCAAAGCTACATGGCTATTTCATATTGTTTCCAATAAGTTACCATCTAGGAAAACTATTTTAATCTTCCACAAATATAGCTTCCACCAAAATAAGCCACCTTATATCATAATAATTTAGAGTTACTGTTAAGGAAGATTCTTTATAGTTTACAACTTCTTTCTAAATGTAGTTCTTTAACTATTGATTTGATCTTGAATCCTTACTTCATTTAAGCTTTCTTTCTAGACTTAAAATTACATTTGTTTATAATTAACTTACTATCACAAGCAGTTTAACTTGATCCCATATTCAACATTAGATGATAAGATTGACTCATACTCTGTGGCTATAATTTACTTAGAAGGGTTAAGAAAACTTCACAGAATTTTCATAAAGAAAGTTTCATAATTATTTTTGTTTTACTAATTGCACAGGATCAAATCATTGGATGATGAAAGTAGATTTACAAGTTCTTGTTTTTAGTGGAGTCATTACACTTTCTTTTTTACTTCAACCTTCTACAACATTTTATGGGCCTATTTGTTTATTACTTTTAAAAATAGTTCTTCATTTTTTATTTTTAAAAGCAAAAGTTCTTGTTTGGAAAACATTTTTCAGTATTTATTTTTTAAAAATTATAACCCTAAATATGTAAATTGAAAATAGAAAAACAAGTAAGTTTTTATTTTTTTAACTTGTTCTTTTATTTTGGATGCCAATTTTATAATTAAATAAAATATTTTCTTTTTACTAATTTAAACATCATTTATTCTTTGTTTTCTTTAAATTTAAAATTAGTTTTTGAAAATACAAAATAAAATTTTAAAAATATTTTCTAAAATAACAAATAAAAATATATTGAAACAAATCCTATAATTTCCAGTATCAAAGAACATCCTTTAGATTAATAGTTATCCAAAATCATGTACTTAGAACAAATACCTCAAAATAAATTTTATTTATCAAAATCAAAATGATATATATTCATTAAGATAAAGCATAAAAATTGAAGAATAAGTTTTCTTAATGGACATTTAATTTCCCAAATTTTTTAACATTCTTGAAAATATTTTAGGGGATATTATATTTTCATATTTAGTTCAAAGTTTGAAAAAAATGCGTAAGAATATCATATTTTTAAAAACATTTTTTATTTAACTTTCTTTAAAATATTCTCATAAGTTCTATGAAAAGAGGTGGGTATCTTAGATTTTCATAGGAAAGGAATGTTGATGCTTAAATAAAAAAATAAAATTATTCTTATATTTAATTCTCTCTTTTATTTATTATTTTATTAAATAATTTTTAATTTAAACTAAGAAATAATTATTAATTTATTTTTAAAATATTTTTATTATTAAGAAATGTAATGAGATTAATTTTTGAACTATAATTCCTTTTATATTGTTGTTCCTAATGTTTAGAAAATTATTTTAATATATTTATAATTTCTTTTATTGAAGAATTATACAATAGACTTCAAATTTCTTTTAAAAAACACATATTTATATATAAAAATATAAAATAATAATATTTTTATATTAGAGAAGAAATTATAATGTAAAATTGAATACCGGTATGAAACATAGTTGTAAGAATAATTTAGTAACAAAAATTTATAATTTTGTAAAATAAAAAATATTAGGTATATTTTATACTATAATAATAACAAACATATTACTCTCACTTCATTTTAAAAATTGATCTAATAATAATAATAATGTAACTAATGATATATATATCTTATAAAGGTAAAGAGTACAGAAAAATGAATAAACAACTAGTTCGTGTATGGCTTATTTCTAGATAGGATTATAGTATTTAATTGCTACTAAAGGTATCAACCAAATTTCATTCTAAATAAAAAATATATTAATGGTATTTTTATATATATTTCAATGAATTTTTAGATTCTAAATATTAAAATTTAATTTATTAGGTATTAAAATTTTTAATTATTTATGTAATTTTAAATAAAAATATAATTTATTATATTATATTTTATAAAAAAACTTGATTAAAGTATTTGTGAAACAATATTAAAATTCTTGAAAATATCAAATATAAACTAAATATAGTAATATAACATATATAAGAATCTGACAAAATCTTCTTAAAAAAATTTATAATGAATTAAACATAGGAACATTATGTTCCTATTAATTAAATTTTTAGGAATTACATTCTCGAGAATGTGCATTTTCCTAAGAATGTAAGATTTTGTAAATCAAACACCATTTCAATGAAAAAACATTTAGTTTCTAGTATAAAGCAAATCATAAATGTAAATAACCATCTTTAACTCTAACCTACTTCCTTTGGTTTCTTGGTTTTGAAATTGTTATCATTCTTTTGACACTATCATGTGAGAATGTCTGATAATTATTCTTGGATGCTCTTACCCCTTGTTTTGAATTCAAGACATGAGAAACAAGGTTAATTATTTGAACCTTTCCCTTTCTTATGATTTCCAATGGATGTTTGTCCATGACAATCTTCTATCACTTATGAGTGTTAGATTAGACCTTTAAAATATTAAATTCTCAAAGAAATAAATTTGGTGCACACCAAATTAGAAAATTATCTTTTAGATAAACTTGCATGCTGTCAACTAATAATACTTGATAAATTTTAGGATGTGCTCCTATATTTCACTGATTTCATTATAAGTCATTTTTTTGAGCAATAAGAGATAGTGACCCTTTTCTCACTTTATCAAATTGCCTAAATTTTTCCATAATGGAATTGAAAAGAGGTCAAAGTATGTATAAACTTAAGATTGCTCTATTTAATGGTTTCGTTCACAGTGTAATTAATGAACATTAACCAAACTCAGTTTGAGTGCTTTCATTTTTCATACTTCTTTTACTCCATATTAAGTTTGCATTGATAATGTGTTCCATTTCTAAAAACACCATATCTATGTTTGCAATCATTGGATATAGTTTCATGAATTCGATCCATTCATCATAATTTGTCTCACTTATTGTCTTTATCAAGTCAAATGCATAAACAACAAAATTGAGGAAAATGTATTATCTCGTTAATGCATGTAATGACTTTAATCATGGTTACATTTTCCTTTTATAGTAATATATGAAATTTTATACAATATTATATTATAATATTTAATATTGAAGAGTATTTAAGATTTTATAACATAATATAAAAATTAGATATTGTACTTATTAAACCTAATATCAATAAGGTTTTTAAAAATTTTAAGAACATAATACTTAACTCTACATTTATATTATCGTAGATGAACTATATTTAATAACATAATATCAAAAAATATTTAATATTACTAATATATCTCTCTTATATACTTTAAAATAATTTTTCCTTCTAAAATTATAAATAAAATTTCATGTAAGGGATCTCATGAAAAGTGAGTATATAATTACATAAAATTTTATAGTATAACATAAGTAATTTGTAATTCCTATATAATATGATAACACTCAGTAAAATTATTATCATATAAATAATTTCCAAAAATTGCTACAAAACTACAAATGGTAGTGCACATAATGGGAATTATATAAGAAAGACTAAAATCCTATTTTAATCCTTAAAATATTCAATTTGTATCATTTTCATCCCTAAAGTAATATTTGTATCAATATAGTCTCTAAAGTTTTAAATTCAAGTAAAATTTTAGTCCTTTTAACAAATATTAACCATCTAGGACATGGATTAAAATTTTAGATTTAAAAAAACTTCAGGGATTACATTAAGACAAATCTTACTTTAGAGATAAAGTTAATATAAATAGAATACTCTATGGACTAAAATAGGGTATTAGTCTATAGGAAAACTTTTAGCTTAAAATAATTTCAAATATATAGTTAAATAAAATAGGGCAAAAATTAACATAAAATTTTTTAATTTAAAAAAATCCATAAGAAATGCCAAAAAAATTATGTTTAAAGAGTAGAGCACGTTGATGTCAATATCATCACTCAATGGAGTCGATTAGAATACACCCAGTAATAATTGAAATTTAGAATGACCAGAGTCAATGACCTTCATCGGAGTATTGAATTTGAAGAAGAAGTAGATCAATTAAGAAGGAGCACTAAAAAAGTTAAAAGAAGCTTTCTAAATTTTGATGAAAGCATGATAGGGTTGAGAAAATATGATAACCTTGTATCGGAGCTTTGCTTGGATAGATAGGAACACCCCTTTTGGTCATATAAATAGATGCTGACAAGAGCAGATAATTGGAATGAGGAAGACAAAATTAGTGAAGACCTGGAAGGAAAAGATATTATGTAGAACAAGTGGGACTTCTCTGATGAGTAAAATCCTGAAGAGATACAGGTAATTGATGAAATACTTGATGATAAGACTATTATACCAATGTTGAAACTATCTAAGGAAGAGGAAATTAGGATTTGAAAGCCCTGGAAAAATTCACTGATAATCAAACTATTAGGAAGGAAAGTGAGGTTTCGTTATTTGGAAAGTAAGTTAATCTAATTGTGAAAGGGCTCAGGTATTTTCAACCTAGTGGATTTAGGATATGAATATTACCTTGTAAAATTCATTAGTGTTAAGGATAGAAACTACGCACTGACAGGAGTACCATGGATGATACTAGATCACTATCTAACTATTCGTGAATGGACTCCTAATTTTAACCCAGCCACTATTGTGATTAATTTTATAGTTGTATGGGTGAGATTCACGAAACTTGCAATGGAATGTTATGATAAAAAAAATGCTTAAAAGCTTTAGGTAACAAAATTGGAAAAACTATTAAGATGGATATAACAACAAAGGAATGATTAAGAGGAAAATATGCCTACGTTTGTGTCAATGTTGATCTCAACAAACCACTAATACCCTAATTTAAGATTGACAATGTAGAAATTAAAGTGGAATATAAGGGCATGCACCTTATTTATTTCAACTATGGTACTTATGGGCATTATGCTAAAGGGTGTCCAAGGAAAGCCATTCCAAACGAAATTAATAAGGCACAAGAAGCTAGAGGTCAACAAACGGAAAATGCTGTGCAACAGATTATTGGAAATTAGGCTGAGCACATAATGCTTAATAAACCTATGATAGAATACAAGGAATGAATGGTTGTCCACAAAGTTAGATGAACTAGGAAAACTAAATCCGTTGATACTTTAATTAGAGAAAAAGGGGCTCTCATGGAGAAAGGAAAAGCAACATGATCATAGGTCCTAGATTTGAACTCTTAGCTAATCTTATCTTTACTATTGATGATTCTATAAAAAGGGAACATCATGACCAAACTACTAGTGATAATATGAAGACAACACACAATAACTAATCAAGAGCTTCTACTTACAATAAAGGCAGAAAATCATCACACCAGGAAAAAGAGGACACCAAACAAAAGGAACTGATACAAGACACCAATATGGCTACTACATAAAGAAACAATAAGCAGTAAGGTTCTATTATGTAAATCACTTATTAAAAAGTGAAGCAATCTACACAAGACTTTAAGAAGATTAAGTAGCATGAGACATCTTTATAGGCTCTTACTAGAAACATTACAGATCCCTTAACTAAAATAACAAACAAGATGATTTCACCAATGCAAATTAATCACTTCAAGAATAAACTGATAGTAGAGCTTTAAGAAAACTCTTAACCTGTAGACCCATTGTAATCCTCACAATAAATTGAGCCTCCTGATTTTAATGATAGTATATCCATGATTACAGAAACTCCAAATGTTGACAACTTTGGAAATGACCTAAATTTAAACTAGCTTAAGGTGATGATGCAAGATAATGAAAAGGAAAAATTTGACCACATGATAGTGTTTTAATCACCTTCCTTTAATGATTCAGAAAATTACGTCTTGGGATTTTAAGGGAGTTAGAAGCAAAGTGTTTATATTTTTTTATAAAGAGATAGTATTTGCTCATAATACAAATATTATAGCTTTAATGGAAACAAGGGTAAATGCATCTAAGAGTGACATAAATATTTCAAAAGCTAAATTTTGAGCAGTTTTATGCTAAAAATGGTAAGAGTAAGTCTGGTGGTATCTGGGTAGGTTGGAAAGAAGATAAAATTAACCTTACCCTACTTGTTGATGACTTTCAATTCATGCACCTACGAGTAGAAAGTTTTCATTCTGATCCTTGGCTTCTCACTATAATGTATATGAATCCAAGAAAGGACTTCAAATTAGAATGCAAAAGGAAGATTGTTAAGCTAGCAAGATCCATTACTAGCCTATGGCTTTTATTGGAAGACTTAAATGACATTATTAGTGCTGAAGTAAAAAAGGGACGAGCACTTACTAATCTAAAACATTGTTAGGAGTTTGTAGAATTGATTGATGATTGTGGCTTAATTGATCTTGGTTTGGAAGGATCTAAATTCACATGGTGAGGACCTTTACAAAATGGATACAACAGAGTCTTTGAAAGATTAGACATAGGTATGAGTAATATACGGTGGAGGATTAAACATAGTGAGACTATTGTTAAAACTTTGCCTTAGATCTATTTTGATCATTTGTTACTAGTGGGTTTCGAAGGAGGAAGAGCTAATAATAAAGAGAGACCTTTTAGATTTGAGGATGCTTGGTTACACCATTCTTCATTCTAAGGGTTCATACTGAATCACTAGAATAATAGAGTACCAATGGATATATAAACCTTTCTAATTTAATCAATCCTTTAAAACAATGAAATCACATGGTATTTGGATATATCAAAAGGAGGAAAAATCATACATTAGCTTAGATTAAGGGCATTCAAATGGCTATGGAAAGAAAATGGAACCTATATCTTGATAATCTTGACAAATCCTTATAGTAAGAATTCCAAGAAATCTTATTGCAAGAAAAGATTTTTTAGCATCAGAAAGCTCAAATCAAATGGATTCAGGATGGAGATAAAAATGCCAAATTTTATCATTTGAAAATAATTATCCAAAGATGGAAAAATTGAGTAACAATGCTTAGAGACTATAATGGAAATCATCTAGATAATGAGGATGATCTAATTAATATGATTGTGGGATTCTTCAAAAATCTTTTTCAAATGGAGGATGCTACACATCAACCAATCCAAATAAACTTGTCTTTTAAGAAAATTCAAGAGACGGATAAAAGAAGCCTTTAAAAACCAGTTACTCTTGGAGAAGCGAAAATATCTAGTATAGGAGCAAGTAAAGCTCCAAGCTATGATGGTTTTCCAACAATTTTCTTTCAAGTTAAAGAGGACTTAGTGGGGAAGAATCTTTTTGACCTTGTTTGAGGTGTTTTTGAAGGAACATTCAATATTGCGAATGTTAATTAAACACTCATTACTCTTATTCCCAAACATTACCACCTAAAGTTTGTTAACCAATTCCAACCAATATCTTTTTCCAACATTGGCTATAAATGTGTTACTAAAGTTATAGTGAATAGACTAAAACTATTGTTACCTTCCTTAATTTCTCCATTTTAGTCAAGTTTTATTCCCGAAAAAATATTTAGGATAATGTTATAATTGCAAGAGAAATGATTCATCCTCTAAAGATGAAAAAAGGAAGGATTGGTTATATGGTGATCAAAATAAACTAAAGGCCTATGATAGGCTAAAATGGGACTTCATGTTAGATGTTTTATCTGAAATAGACATTCTTGATAATCTTAAAAGAGTCATCATGCAATGTATCTCCTCTTCCTCCATGAACATTCTTTGGAATAGAGCTAAATTTGAAAACTTTCAACCAACGAGAGGTATTAGGAAAGGAGACCTAATCTCTTCATACTTATTTGTGATGTGTATGGATAAATAGTCATATATTATCATAGAAGAAGTTAATGCTAGTCATTGGAGACCCATCAAAATAAGGAGGAATGGCCCTAAGATGTCTCACCTTATGTTTGTCGATAACCTTATTCTTTTTGTTAAGGCTACTATAGATCAGATTAAATGCATAAACCAATGCCTTAAGAAATTTTGTAAAGCATCGGTTAAAAAGTAAATATTATGAAATAAAAAATTTCGCTCTCCAAAAATATTAATGAAAACTTAAAAGAAAATATATCTAACAACTGTGGATTTTCTTCCATACTAAATCTAGGGAAATATCTTGGAATCAGGCTGGTATCCTCTAACAACAACATAAGCCAATATGGAAGTTTAGTAGCTAAAATTTGCCAAAAACTAGTTAGTTGGTAAATAAAAAGTTTATCCATGGTAGGGAGATTAACACTGCTGAATTCAGTTATTTTAGTAATGCCAATCTATCACATGCAAGTGGAAAGACTCTTAAAAGGAATTTGTTATACAATTGAAAAAATCTAGCATAACTTCATTTGGGGTTATGATGAGAATACCCAAAAAGCTTATACAGTGAAATGGAGTACTCTTTGTCAACCTAAAACCACAAGAGGATTGAGGTTGAGAAACTTGGAAGCCTTTAACTCTTCATGCCTTATGAAAATTTGTTACAAAGTTTGCATTAACTCTGAGGATCTTTGGGTTCAAGTGTTGAAAGGTAAATATGACAACAGAAAATCTAGCCTCTTTCTATTTAAAGTTCCAAATGGGACTTCATATTTTGGAGAGATATAACTAAGCTTTGGAGTAATACAAAGCAGTTTATGCAATGGAAGATTAGGGATGGGAATTCAATTAAATTTTGGTTAGATGATTGACTTAATTCAGGATACCTTCTTTACTAGTCCACTACTTCTCTAATTAATGTTGATAACCTACATGCCAAAGTAAGTGATTTGGTTTCAGCCAACAATGATTGGGACTAGAATACACTTCAGCATATTCTTCCTATTGATATCCTAGACAAAATAATGCCTATTTATTTACCACAAGCAAATGCAAGGAAGGACCAATTAATTTAGTTTGAAAACCATGGTTGTTTCTTAATTCCTAGTGCATATAGAGTTTTTACTAAAGATAATTAGGTGCTTGAAGTTGAGATATGGAGATAACTCTAGAGGCTTAAAATACCCCAATGAATCAAGCTATTCCTAGGGTAGGTTATCCATAATAGTTTATTGACAAACTTAAGAATAGCTAAGTGGGGAAATGATTCCAAATTTTTCAAGTGATGCCCCCAAAATGAAGAAATCATTATTCATGTTCTTCATGATTGTAAACTAGCTTTAGCAATATAGGAAAAGCTGGTTCCTAGCCAATATATCACTTTATTTATGTCACTGGATCAAAGCACATGAATCTGAACTAACCTAAACCATAAACTAGAATTTAAAGTAAGTTTAACTTGGACAGAAACTTGGGCTATCATTACTTGGTACATTTGGAACTGGAGAAACAAGGAGAATCAAAAGGTGAACTTCTTAGAACCTTGAGAAGCTACACTTTATATTTTACAATACATTGACGAAATGGACATTAGCTTAGCTAAGAAGAAAACAGGAAACATATATTCCATAGAAATTTAGGTGAGCTGGATGCCTCCTCCAGATAGATGGGTAAAATTAAATTCAGATGGAGCTTGCAATAAAAAAGATAGGAAAGCATCTTGTAGGGTGTTTTAAGAAACTTAATTGGTAGATGGTTATTTGAGTATGCAAAACTACTAGGTGACTATAATTCCTTCAAGGTAGAATGTTAGGTATGATTTGTGGTCTTCAAGAAGCATGGAATAGAGATACAAAAAATTTAAATGGAAAGTGATTCAAAGGCCTTACTAGATGGCCTAAATTAGCAAGGAGAACTTAAGCACTATCTAATCAAAATTATTAAAGACTTTCTTTTCAAATAATAGGAAGTGGAAGTCTCACATACCTATAGAGAAAGGCATCAATGCACTGATGGAATGACTAGACACGGAATCAACCTCCTACCAGGACTCCATGTGTTCACCAATCCTCTTAATGACGTATCTTATATAGTGTTTGATGATGTTATGAGGGTCCCTATGACCTATTCTATTAGTGTAACTTAATGCTTCTTTTTTCTTTTGGGCCTTAACCTCATTTATTCATGAAATATATATATATATATATACACTCAATGGTAGGATTGTAGCGTCTGACTCCCATGCACCAGAGGCACGACTTGCATTGTTTGTGACGACCCTATCTTCATCCTTGCCCGTTTGCAATAAAAGGGGTTGAACGAACCCATATCTAATCCAATAGAAATTGGTTTTCGTTTCACATAATTCTTATGCATTTTTTTTAGAATTTTGTTCCACTATTCAATCCCTAATTGACCCAGTTTTATTTTACCAAAAACACTTACGTTTTATATTTTTGATTTTTTTATTTTTTTTAAAACAGTCCAATGATGCCACAATTTCAAGGGGGATTTCCTCCATATTTTGAGCTTCGAATAGACTAATACTCTCCCAAAAACATGTTGCAAACTAACCCACTCAATTTTATTCAAGATTACAAAGAAAACAAATTCCAAATTTGCTTGTCAATATCACTGTCTTTCTAATGTTTCTGGAAACCTTTCAGAAGATGCCAATTTTTACCAGCAAAATAAATGTAAATGCCTTTAAAACAAAAACAAAATCACAAAAGCATTCAGATATCCAAAAGAATGAAAATTGACAAATATATGTATATATATGCACACTTTCTCAACAACACAAAATTATACATTATCATGCCTTCTAAATTGAATTCAATATTGCATCGTGTATTCATATTTCCAGTGCACAATATGGATACCAGACAATAAGAGTTTTGTCAAATTAAAAAATGTGCAACACAAGCAGAAGGGTAGCACTCACATATAATCCAAACACATACGAAACACTAATCTGTATATTGACTAAGACAACTAAACATGGCTTACTGAAAATATTTTCTCATATGCATGACATATATGCGATTGCTTAGAATGCACACAAGCAGTCCATATTGACATGAAACCGTAACACTGAATTTTTAGGCTTGAAAACACAACCAGCTTAAAACATTATGATGATTCCATGTGTACGCATAAACTATGCTTTCAGGTATCGAGCATCTAGACAAATTAAGTTTCCAATCATAAACAGTAGAAGTTTTTCTAAAGCTAAGTGAGTAAAACATAATATGTAGCAAGAAGCGCAGAAACAATGCAACAACTAATGAATAACACAAATATAATAGTGCAAATAGAGGATTATTATTAATACAATCTGCATATTAATCCATATATATTTACCAAAGAGCATATTACTCAAAGAGAAAGTAATGTGCATGCACTACCTAAACTAATTCAATGAGCATACTAGAGGTAAAAAATAAACGAGTTTCTGGACCCGTAAACTTACATATATAATACATGAATACATGCGAAAGCCATCAACTTACTGTGCATAAAAATCATCAATGTAATTGTTCCATAATATGATATATAAAATCTTGCACAAAATGATATGCAGTGGCAAAACTTCATTTATATACATACAAGTATTCAATTTTGGCCGAAGCATATTAGAGGATTATTTTGCAAAGTGAGAGAAATTGACATCCTTCTCAAAATTGCCCCAGCAATACAATTATGATCCATAATCAAAGCTAGCTCTTATACCAATTATAAGAAATTTTAATTTAATTTTCAAAACCTCAGTTCTTGACCATACTATAAGAATTGAACAACTATTAAGGCAATACAATGTATACAAAGTGGAGGAATTTCAATAATAAAACTAGGCTTTAACGCATCCGGTTTTATCAGCTGAATTTGACTTCTAACGATCATTGATAAGACAGCCTGTCTTTCTAGTACTTGAAATCAACCACAAACAGGAAAAAGGTTAAGTGTGTCCCCCCCTTTACTTAGCAGTCACATTTTTGGTATCTGGGAGAAGGAAAATCACTTTTTGTAATCTAATGGAGCAAAAACAGACAATGAGACTGACTTCTTATAATTAGTAAATCATACTATGTATCCTATTCATCATTGATCGATACGGTATAACCAAGTTTGGATCTAAGTATCAAATACCTATTATAAAATTGTCACTTATTGGATTATTAAACATGAACATTAATAACTTTAGTTCATAAATTATGTGAGGTCCAATAAAATTTCAATACTTTAATTTTTCAAATGATTGTCTCTATATATTAATAATAGAAATTAAAAAAAAATCAACAAAGCAAATAAGAGAGAAAGAAGGGAATTTGAGGCCTGTCTTTATAAAAATAAGCCAAGTTAAGATGTTAGTTTTCCCTTTCCTTGCCTATAAAAAATATCAGCAATCAATACTGCGTAAACAAATATATCTAGGCAATAATCCAATTGACACTAGACAGTTTTATTTAGGAGAGCTTTCGATACCTACCGCACTTGAGAAGGCACGGCACAAGAGACAAGCGCTGACTCGAAATATGAGAATGAGATTATGCACACTGACCAGACGTTCCAATTCAGTAATTAATTAAAAGGGCGAACTCCGTCGACGTCCTCTATTTTGATGTGCGAATAAATTATCAAATTAATCTAAAAAATAGATAATATATTAATTTTTTAAATAAAATTATTTTATGTCAATTAATTATAATTTTAAGGATAATTTGATATAATATCTATTTTTAAAATTTTTAGTTATAAAAATAATAATTTATTTAATAAATAAATAAAATAATATTAAATATCATTGCTCTTTACCATTAAAGATCTCAGGTTTCAACGACCTATCTAATGTAAGTCTACTATTTAACTACTAATAT
This sequence comes from Sindora glabra, assembly GCA_020226215.1. Classification (NCBI taxonomy): domain Eukaryota; kingdom Viridiplantae; phylum Streptophyta; class Magnoliopsida; order Fabales; family Fabaceae; genus Sindora; species Sindora glabra. The sequence goes on along the minus strand of CM035232.1, from coordinate 17,083,468 downwards.
CACCTACAAAATGAGATATGAGATTCGAATTAAGACTTTTTTGGTGGAGGAGGTTGAATTCAACCACTTACATTATGGGGTGTTTGCTTTTGCTTTAATTACAATAAATATATTTTAAAATTATTCACTTCCATTTTTAAAGTATTTTTAGAGTCACAAGACATAACTGCATTAATTTTTAAATTACAGCTTCTTTCTTCAATATGGTTTCTTATGTTGACAGATTATTTCTATATTTTTATGTATAAATGTACTATTTTTTTCTAAGAACAAAAATAATTCAACTTATATATATAATTGTGTTACAGTTCTCTTTCTTTAGGGAATAAAAATAAGATATGACTAATAATTTTATTTCTGAATAACTTTCAAATAATATTCCAATCATATAATTTCATCCCTCCGTCCTATTATTTAGTTATGACATTGTATGAAATGAAAGATAAAATTATATGAACTAAGTATTATTCAATGACCACTTTTATAACTTTTTATAACTAAGGTATTATTTTGCCATCACCCTACAATTTCATGTATGAAATCGCTAGTTTTGTCCGAAAATAACCTCAATTTTTATGAAGAGATGTGGTAGTAATATTTTTACAGAAAAATATAAATAAATGACCTTTTAACCCATAAAAGTCAACACTAAAAAGCAAATTACAATTTAAAACTTATTACCGGTGTAATTCATAATAGTAGAAGTACTTTAAAATTTGAAAATAGATAATTATATAAAAAATAAAGGACATCCAAATATAATTAGATGAAAACACCAAAGAGATCATTGAACTTTGCTTTAATTAAAGGATTTAAAGCATTTGATCCTATAAAATCCTAAAATCGATTACTGATTTTGTGTGTGTTTTTTTTTTCCACCTAACTTTTGGTTTTTTTAACTAATTTTTTAGTACGTTGATATCAGCTATCAAGACCTCCTCACTAATCCGAGAAACTCTTAATCACGTGTCATGGATTACATGAAATTATTTAAAAATAATTTTTAAATATTAAATTATTTATAAATTTTAATTTAGTATAATAATTATAATTATTTTTATATTTAATTATTTAAATGAGCAAAATTTTATATTTTTATAAATTTTTTATTAAATTTGATATCTCATAAATTTTTATTCAATATTTAATTAATATAAAATTCATAAAAATACAGAAATTCACTCATTTACAATAACTAGGTACAATAATTTATAAATAATTTAATATTTAAATATTATTTAAAATTACTTAACGTAATAGATATTATTTACCTAAAAATTTCTCCCCTAGACCATCACACGGGCGGCTTCTCGTACCCGCTCGCGAGCGTGTGCTTTTTTTTAAATTAATAATTTTAGTTGAGTGCATCCGTCACCGGCCCACCTTGCTCCGCATTGCGACGTGACTAGGATGTTCGTCCACATCCCTACAAACGGCATGTGACCAGATGGTTTGTGAGCAATACATCACATCTCGAGAAGAATATTTTGTTTCATTTGCCGTCGACTCGTTTCAGAACACGGACAAGCGAAGCAAGGTGCTGGGAGTTGAGCCCATCACATGTGTGGCACCAAACTCCATCGTCATACCTAACTCTCGTCAATAAAATCAAAGCTCTAGAAGTCTCAATGAAGAAGCGGATTCTTCGTGAAAATAAATTAAAAACCAGAAGACCGGCAACCACATATTTGGGAATATTATCTGAAATAATATCTATATCATATTAAATGTTAACCCCATTTAACAAATTGTTCCATTTATGCACAAGGTACGAGGCTCGTTTTGAGGGAAAATTTTGTATGAGATTAATACTAAAATTTTTCCCATTTAGAGGCTTATAAATAATTTTGTGTATTGTCCGGTGAGATTTGATGAATATAATAAATAAGTGGGACTGGAATTATTGAGTTAAAAAAATATATTAAATACGATCACAATTTTTTAAGCACTATTATTTCTTCTAACAATACATTATATATACTAAAAATAAAATTTGAAATTAAATTTTGAATATAAATTTAGAATTGTCATTAAATATAAAATAGTGCAGCAAATTTATAAAAATTTAATTTATAGATATAAAATATTCGAAACTTAATTTCGGATCTCATATTTAATATTTACAACATTTTTGTCCTAACATTGGGGGTTGAGTTGTTCAAAAAAATAAAGCATAATTTTGAATTTTGCCGCAAATTATTAGTTAGATGTGAATCTATTTTTTCAATGATTAAATACAAATAAAATTGTTAAAAAATGCAATTAAAAAAGAGTACTATAGTTTAGAAATATACACCATAGTATTATTATTATTATTATTATTATTATTATTATTTAATCACTCTTAATTGAAAATAATTTAATTTTTATTTCTTTATATATATTTAAATGATAAAGGATGGTACAATCAGTTTTAAAAACCCTTTTTGACATGTTCATAAATTAAATTATGACTAAAATTTGATTTTATCCTATTGAAAGCTTCTCTCTTGTAAATTCATGTTGATGCATTTTATCTATACACCACCGTAGCTAAAGTGGAGTAAATTTTATCAATAATTGGTTTAATAATAGCAAGCAAATTTTCAAAATATTTTTTGAGCTTGAATTTGATCCTTGAATGCATTATTATTGGAATGAGTTCATTATTATTATCTATTTTTTTTATTTAATGAGATACTTTAAATAGTTTATAATTTATGAGTTGCTATCCTTTCAAAAAAAATTCTAAATTTATTATTTTTTTATTAATTTACAACTTATGTCTTTAATAAATAGTTATATTCATGTTTTAAATAACAAATAAATAAAAATTAATTAATTCAAAATATAAATAAATATGTAATATTATAAATTTAATAAATAATTAAATAAGATATATAAATATATATAAATATGTGATGTCATAAATCATAATAAATTTACGTTCAGATAATTATGCTCTTACCCTAAATCTTAGATAGATAAAAATAGGTAAGAAAATAAATAAATGTTTAACATCATAAATTATAATTAATTTAATTTTAGTTAAATATATTTTTATTTTAAATTTTAAATGTACAAAAATGTGTAAGTAAATAAATATATAATATCATAAAATATAATTAAATGCATTTTAATTAATAATACTTCTATTATAACTAATAATCAAATAAGAATAATATAAATAAATATGTAAAGTAATAAAATATGATTAATTAAATTTTATCTATTTTTATTTTTATTTTAAATATTTTAATTGTATTAATATAATTTAATTTTTAAATAAATATAAATTAATTTTATCTATTTATATTAACATATCTTTTTATATTATTTTACATTTTCAATTAATTGAATAATTGATTTTATAAAGAGAATTTAATTTATTTAGAATTCAATTCTAAAGTAATTTTACATATAAAGTAAGATTTTAGATAATTTTTTAGTTATTTGTAGTAAAGTTCTTTATTCAAATTATAACATATGTATTAATTATTTGATTAATAATTACAATTTAAAATTACAAAGTTATTAATGTTGAGAAACTTTTATATACTTCAATTATACTATAAGTTTTTATTCTTATTCTCAATCAGTGAAGAAATGCTAGTTATCAATTTTGTAGGATTTACATGCTTTAAAAATTATAATTTTGTTATGAATAATTATTAAATTTATTAAATGTGGTTGTCCATAGGATAAACGTTATACTTCCAATTATGATTAATTATTAGATCGGATATTACATTCTTGTTATGGTCAATTATTAAATTTCAATTCTATTTATGAATTATTATTATGAAATTGTAATATTTGATTTATTTGTCCTATAAGTATTGGTTGTATAAATCATTCCATCTACAATTGAATCAAATATTATCCTCCCTCTTATAATTTTACTAATTCCCTTTCATATTTTTGTATTATTATCTCTTAAGTGTTCATTTTATTAATTTTATAACATGTTATTAATACGAGACTCTGATCCATTAAGGTAATTTCTTCTAGACGTAAGTTATTTTACTTAATTTTGTTGCTTTGTACTAATATATTAAATTTTCTCTCTTATCTTATTTTTATTCCTTATTTCATTCACGCTTTGATTTTGATTTCTATATTGGTTTTAACATTTTACTGGTTTTTATTTAAAAATAATAATTATAAAATATTGAATATAACATGTAGAAATACTAATAGAAATAAATATTGAATTAAACTGAGAAAGAGAAAATAATGTATATGACAAATCAATCTGAAAATTTATTTTTGGATGTTAAATGAGTAAAATTTCTAAATTTATTTTTAAAGTGCATGTTGATTTTTATAAAATGTGTGAGTATTTACATATGGTATGCAATTGTAGATATATGGTAAACACTTGACTATGTTATTCTCTCATTATTGAAAAATCGCTATATGAAATAATAATATATATTATATTGATATAGGAAAAAAATTACTTATATGATAAGGTTTGACTTAACACAATAATGAGCATGAACATTAAAAAAACTAACCTTGGAAAAAAGAAAAGAATTATCAAGAAGCAAGCGATGTATAAAATAATATATAATTTACCCTTATTTCTTATTTCATTCACTTTTAATATAATTTGAAATATATCTTTTATAATTTTGATAATTTTTTTTATAATGTTTTATCACCATATAGATTGACAATAAAATGAAAAATTGGTAGTGGATTAATAATTGCTTGAATAATATGTTGATTAATAATTTTCTTCAATATTCAATCTTTTTTATATTTGAAAATTTCTCATTCATTCTTTTTATATGTTTGTGATAGTATTATGGCAAATCTTGCAAATTTTGAATTTGTGACTTTGACATTATAGGAAAATTTTAAAAATTAAAAATTGAATACTTCACAATAAAAAATCTACTGATTTTTTGAAATAATTTAAAAGATATATATGATTACTAGAAAATTGTTATTCTTCCAAAAGCCCATTATGAGTGGATTTATTTATGGTTACAAGTTTTTTTTTTAAATTGTAAGTGAGTATAACTCTACAATGTTTAGGATCAGTTTTCAACTGAAATTATGTGGAGAAAAATTACCAATAAAGATATGACATTTTCCACTTTTTATACATCTAATTTGCTCTTGCAGTAGCAATATCAAGAAAAAGGTTTTAATAAATATTATGAGTTGATTTCTTATCTCCTTATAGCTAAACAAAATAATGAACTTTTGATAAAAAATCATAAGTCCTGTCCAACTGGCTTTGCTTTATTCCCTAAAGTGAATATAGCAATACACAACCATTTTATTAACAAACTTATGGCTATAAATGCCGTTGTAATCATGTTTCTTATATCAAGAACTCAACTTCTCACTAGAAGTGGAAAAATGAAGAAAATAATGATCAAGAAAAAGGTGGGTGAAATAACAAACACACATATGCTTTCATTGTGATGGCAAAGGTCATTGGTCTCGTACCTATTGTACACCAAAGTATCTTATTGACCTTTACCAAGAATCACTTAAAAGGAATAAGATTGAGATAAATTTTATTTACGAAGATGATAATTCTAATAAATGTCAAATAGATATAACTTATTTAGATGTTACTAACTTCTTCTCTCACACTAAAGGTAGAATTGATCATTTGATTAGAGATAGGAGTGTGCAAAATTTTTTTGTTACAATTATATTTTTACTTTTAATATTATTTCCATAAAAGTCATTATTTTTTTAAGTGTTTCATTATATTTGTGGCATTTCTTATATTAACTTTAATTTTCTTATATTAACCTTAAATATTTTGTGTTATGTATTTTATGTTAACAAAGAATATAAGTGCTTCCTTGGATGGATCTACAATAAAAAATGAAGATACATATCTTGTAGATAGTGTAATAACACACTCCATACTTAAGAATAAGAAATATTTCTCATATTTGAAAATGCAAGAAGTCAATATTAGTACTATATCTGGTACTACAAATTTAATTAAAAGTTCTGAAAGAATTAATGTTTTATTACCTAGAGGACCAAAATTACACATTGATAATGCATTATATTCTACTAAATTTTATAGAAACTTATTGAGTTTTAAGGATATTTGTTGAAACGGATTTCATATCAAAATAACAAATGAAGGAAATATTAAATATCTTTATATCATTGGTATAAACTTAGGTAATAAATGTATACTTGAAAAACTACATGTATTTTCATCTAGTTTGTACTACATATATATTAATACAATTGAAACACATACGACAATAAACTAAAAGTTTATTGATTCAAAAACATTTACTATTTGACATAAACGGTTGAGGCATTGAAAAACTTGTAAATTTTTGAAATTATCATGGGCATCCATTGAAAAATCTGAAGATTTTTCAATCTGATATGTTCTGTAGGTAAATTGATTATTAAGCCATCACTAGCTAAAGTTGGAACTGAATATCTAACTTTTTTAGAACATATATAGGGTGACATATGTGGGCCTATTCATCCACCATGTGGACTATTTAGATATTTTATGGTATTAATAGACACAACTAGTAAATGGTCTCACATATGTTTACTATCAACTCATAATCTAGTATTTGCAAGATTGCTTGCTCAAATCATTCAATTAAGAGTGCAATTTCCTGTATACCTTATCAAGTTTATTCACCTTGATAATGCTGGTGAATTCTCTTTTCAGGCTTTTAACGACTATTGCATGTCAATAGGAACAAATGTTAAACATCCTATAACTCATGTTCATACACAAAATAACTTAGCTTAATCGTTTATTAAATGATTTCAATTAATAGCAAGACCTATGCTTATGAGAACAAAACTCCCTATTTCTGCTTAGAGATATACAATTCTACATGCAGCAATGCTCATGCATACTTGTTATCATAAATACTCTCATTTATAATTAGCTTATAGTCAGAAGCCATATATTTCCCATCTCAAAATTTTTAGATATGCGGTATATGTTCCAATAGCTCCACCATAACATACTAAGATAAGACTTTAAAAGAGATTATTAATATATGTTAAGTATGATTCCCCTTCTATTATAAAATATCTTGAGCTAATGATAGGTGACTTATTTACAGCATATTTTGATAATTGTCATTTTCATGAATCAATTTTCCTAACATTAAGGGGAGAAAAGGACGAGCAACTAGTTAAAGAAATTACATGAAATACTTTCCAACATATTGATTCTCTTACAAAGCAATATGAACTCAAAATTCAAAAGATAATCCACTTACAAAGTATAACAAATTAACTGCTAGATGCATTTACTAACCTAAAGAGAGTGACTAAGTCACATATACTAGCTGCTAATGTTCTTCTAAAGATTAATGTCCCTGAAGGATAATCCATAAATGAAAAAGATAATGAGTCTAAGGTATGCTAAAAGCATGATAGATTAATCAGTTTAAAAGATAAAAATTCCTACAAAAGGAAAGGAGCAATTATTCAAAATGAGCATAATAAACAAATAGATACTCTTGAAAAGTCTAGAAATATAATAAGTAATATAACTCCAGAAGAATTTAAGGTGCCTAAAAATGATGAAGATAATGAAAATAAGGAGATCTTAATAAATTATGTCTTTACGGAGAAAAGATTGAACTGTAAAGAAATAGTTATTGACAATATTTTTACATATAATGTAGTGATTAATGTTATAAATGATAACAAGGATCATAAACCTAGATCCACTAATGAGTGTCGATGTAGATATGATTGATCAAAATGAAAAGACACAATTCAAGTAGAATTGAATTCACTTAAAAAACGTAAAGTTTTTGGACCTATAGTTTAAACACTTAAATGTGTAATACTTGTTGGGTATAAATGGGTATTTGTGCATAAAAGAAATGAGAAAAATGAAGTTGTGAGATATAGAGTATGGCTTATTGCTTAAGGTTTTACACAGAGGCTTGGGATTGATTATAAGTTCACTTATTCTTCTATGGTAGATACAATCACATTTCGTTATCTCATTAATATAGTAGTACATAAAAAACTTGATATGGATGTTATTATAGTCTACTTATATAGCTCACTTGATCATGACGTCTATATGAAAATTCTAGAAAGATTTAAAATGCTTGAAGCATATAATTCAAAGTCTTGAAAACTTTATTCAATTAAATTATAAAAATATTTGTATGGATTAAAGCAATTAGGATAAATGTAGTATAGTCGTCTTAGTGAATACTTATTAAAGGAAGAGTATAATAATGACTAAATATGTTTATGTATTTTTATAAAGCAAATAAATTCTGAATTTGCAATTATTATTGTATATGTTGATGATTTGAATATTATTGGAACTCTTGAAGAGATTCAAAAAATAGTTAATTGTTTGAAGAAAGAATTTGAAATAAAAGATCTTAGAAAAATAAAGTTCAGCCTTAGGCTACAAATCAAACATTTGAAAAATAGAATTTTTATGCATTAATCAACTTATATCCAAAACATCCTTAAAAGATTTTACATGGATAAAGCACATCTATTAAGTAGCTTAATGGTTGTTTAGTCAGTTAATGTGAAAAAAGATATCTTTCGATTTCGAGATGATAATGAAAAAGTTCTTGATCCTAAAGTACCATATCTTAGTACTATTGATTAACTGATGTATCTTGCTAATAATATAAGATCTAATATAGCTTTTGCTATTAGCTTGTTAGCAAGGTTTAGTTCCTCTTCAACCTAAAGACATTGGAATGAAATTAAATATATCTTTAGATACCTCCAAGGTATTATTGATATGGGCTTATTATATGCAAATGAATCTAAACCAAAGCTTATAGGTTATATAGATATTGGATATTTATCTGATCCATACAAAACTTAATCTCAAATAAGTTATTTATTTACCAGTGGTAATACAACTATTTCATGGTGTTCCACCAAACAAATTCTTGCTACCACCTCTACCAATCATGCAGAGATTATAGTAATTCACAAAGCAAGTCAAGAATATGTTTGGTTAAGATCTATGACTCAACATATTCAAGAGATGTGTGGTCTATCCTCTTACAAAAGAAATCCAACTGTACTTTTTGAAAACAATACCACATGTATAGCTCAATTAAAGGTAAGATATATCAAAGGAGATCAAACGAAGCATATTTTGCTAAGATTTTTCTTCACCTATGATCTTTAAAAGAAAGGTGATATTGATATTTAATAAATTCATTCAAATGATAATTTATCAAGGCATTATCTACCTTAATATTTGAAAGATTAGTACACAAAATTGGAATGTGTTAGCTCAAAGATCTTTAATGATGTTGTGAATAGGGGGAGTGCATAAGAAATGGTGTACTCTTTTTCCTTCACTAGGGTTTTTGATCCACTAGGTTTTCCCCTAATAAGGTTTTAATGAGGTATATTTCTTGTATAATAGACATCTAAGGGAGAGTGTTATAAATAATTATTAAGTTTATTAAATGTAAATGTCCATAGGTCAGATGTTATACTCCCAATTATAGTCAATTATTAGATCAAATATTATATTCTTATTATAGTCAATTATTAAGTTTTAATTTTACTTATGAATCATCATTATGAAATTGTAATGTTTAATCAATTTGTCCTATAAATATGAGTTATATAAATCATTCTATCTATAATTGAATCAAATATTCTTCTCTCTCTTATAATTTTTTTACATCATTAAGTATTCATTTTATTAATTTTATGACAAAATTTTAATTTTGAATGTATTAAAAATTATAGTTGCCTTCTTTTTACTAGTTGAGAGCAAGGATACATATTATAGTTAAAGTACACAAAAAATTTTCATGATTGTTATGTTTATTTTCTTTGAATAGAATAATTAATACATATATTATAATTTAAATGAAAAATTTTTATAATAAGTATCTAAAAAATTCTATTTAAATTTTATTCTTATACGTAATTTAATTTCATATGAATTGAATGCTTTTTTTTTATATTTCAAACGCAAGATTAAAAGAATTGAGGGTTAATAAAATTTTGACTCAACTAAAAAAAAGATATATTTTCAAATAACTTTTTATTATTATAATAATAGCAATGGAAAAGTGATTAAATTATTCAAAAAATAAAAATAAGTTTTGAAATTGAATTTTAAATGTAAATTAAGTAATGTCAATAAATATAAAATCATAAGATAAATTTACAAGATTAATTTAATAGATATAAAATATTTAAAAGAGGAGTGATAATTTTTAATATGATATGATAATCTGACATAAACATAACATATTTATTCAAGTTCAAATTGACATATCAACCAATTTGAGAATTTATCTTAAATTTTTAAAAATATTATTTAAAAATAATTAATAATTAAATTATAAATAAGCATATATAGTAAAGATATAAAATTTTATTTTAATAAAATGATAATAAAAGTTTAAAAATAATATTTTATTAATAATTAAAAATATATTTTATTAAGAATAATAAGTAATTAAATTTAATAAATAATTTTATAATATAAAATTTATTAATTAAAATTATTAAATAATTTAAATGAGCTAATTTGTTTAATAAACAAGTTTACTCAAATAATATGAATTGTTACTTCTACTTTAAAATAAATTTAATTTCGAATTTTATTTTAGTTATAGATTAGAATCCTATTTTAGTCATTAGAGTCTTTAATTTATATCAATTTTGTTTTTAAAGTAAGACTCGGATAATTTGATTCATTAAATTTTATGCCCAAATAAAAATTTATTACTTTATAAGGACTAAACGAATACAAATTTTGATCCTCTCATGAATTAAAATTTTACTTGAATTTAAAATTTTAAAAATCAAATTAATGCATATTTTATTTTAGGGATAAAATTAATTTAAATCAATACTTCAAAGACTAAAATAGAATTTTAGTCTTAGATTATATGTAGCATTTTGGTAAATTATCACACAATAGTTTTAAGTTAAGAATAAATATATAAAACTTCGGGGTCAAATCAAAGTTATTAAAAAATGAAAAAGGGATAAAACCCACGTTCAAGGAACGAAAATGTCATGCCTTGGGCATCAAAATCCACGTTTGATGTTGGGTATCTTAAAAATAATGGTAAATTACAAAAAATCATATTATTATATTTCGTGAAAATAACTGATAAATTACTAACTGATAACTTATAATTAATAATTGATTGTTAATAAAATAACTAATTGTGTAAGAATTTTTTATTATTTTGTAAAATTTGTTATTGAATTAACTGAAATTATAAAATAATATATTAATAAAAATAGATATATACATTTAAATAATTTATATTTATTTAAAAATTAAAGCTTTGTTTCGCATAATAAGTTAGAAGGCTGGTATTGTAAAAATAATGGTAAATTACATAAAATTATACTATTCTATTTCACATAAGTAATTGATAAATTATCTAATAACTGATAACTTATAATTAATAATTGATAGTTAATAAAATAACTAATTGTGTAAGAAGTTTTTTATTATTTTATAAAATTTGTTATTGAATTGAATAAAATTATAAGATGATATATTAATAAAAGCATATATATATATATAAATTTAAATAATTCATATTTATCTAAAGATCAAAGTTTCATTTTGCACAATAAATAAATTAGCTTGTTAATAAGTTATAAGTTAATCTCTAAAAATTGTAAGTTAATTTCTAGAAATATTTATTGCACTAACTTATTTAAAAAAAAGTTCTAATTTAATAAATTATGTAGAGTAACTTATAACCTATAAGTTATTAGTTTTTCAAATTCTTTTTAAATTTATCCTTTTTTTATTAATTTATAATTTATATTTTTTATAATATAAATCTAAATATTTTTCTCATCAAATATAATTAATTTAATTTTAATATAATTATATCCTAATTTTAAATTATAAATATATACAAATATATATGTAAATAAATAAATAATAAAATAAAAATTATGTAAGTAAATAAATATATAAGTTTATAAAATATAATTATTTAAATATTAAATATTATATTTTTATTTTAAACTTCTTAATTATTGCATTAATATAATTTAATTTTTAGGACAAATATGATTTTTATTATATATATATATTTATTAATATATCCTTTTACACTTATTTTGTAGTTTCAGCTAATTTAATAGATAATTTTGTGAAATACTTTCAATTAACTTATCAATTATTAACTATCAGCTATTAGTTATTAATTAATTTATTAGTTACTAACTAACTTATTAATTATTAACTAACTTATTAGCTACTTACCTGAAATGGAAACTCAAATTATATTAATATAATTAAGATATTTAAAATAAAAATATAATATTTAATATTTAATCAATTATATTTTATCAATTTACATATTTACTTACATAATTTTTATTTTATTATTGAAATTAAATTAATTATATTTTATAATATTATAAATTAATAAAAAGAAAAGGATATATCTTTAAAAAATTGAAACAAGTAGTAACTTGTAAGTTATTCAAAGTAACTTATTGACTTTTAATTTACCTAAGTAGCAGATAAAATAGTTAATAAACTAATTAATAACTAATAAATTAACTAATAACTTATAGCTAATAATTAATAATTGATAATTAATTAATTATAAGTAACTAATATAGTAGTTAATAAACTAGGAAATAATTAATAAGTCATCTGATAATTTATAATTAATAACTAATAAGTTAGTTGATTGTATAAGAAGTGTTTCTTAACTTATTCATTGAATTAACTGAAATTAGTAAAATACTATAAAAATATATTAATAAAAATAGATATATATATATATATATATATATATATATATATATATATATATATATATTAAAATAATGATACAAATTTTGATTCTCACATGCACTAAAATTTTACTTGAATTTAAAATTTTAAAGATCGAATTAATACATATCTTATTTTAAGGATAAAATTATATGTAGCATTTTGGTAAATTATCACACAATGGTTGTAAGTTAAGAATGAATATGTAAAACTTCGGGATCAAATCAAAGTTACTGAAAAAATAAAAAAAGGATAAAGCCCACGTTCAAGGAACGAAAATGTCATGCTTGGGCATAAAAATCCACGTTTAAGGCTGGGGTAAAAAAAATGGTAAATTACATAGAATCATGATGTTTTATTTCATATAAATAACTGATAAATTAATTACTAATTGATAATCTAACTAATAATTGATAATTTATAATTAATAACTGATAATTAATAAAATAGTTAATTGTGTAAGAAGCATTTCATTGTTTTGTAAAATTAATTGTTGAATTAGTTAAAATCATAAAAATGATATATTAATAAGAATAGATATATAAATTTAAATAATTCATATTTATCTAAAAATTAAATTATATTAACATAATTAAGATATTTAAAATAAAAATATAATATTTAATATTTAATATTTAATTAATTATATTTTATCAATTTACATATTTACTTATACAATTTTTATTTTATTATTAAAATTAAATTAATTATATTTTATGACATCATAAATTAATAAAAAGAATAAGAATATATCTTTTAAAAAATTAAAAAATAATAACTTATAAGTTATAAGTTACTCAAGGTAACTTATTGACTTTATTTCACACAAATAGTTAATAAAGTAGTTAATAGGCTAATTAATAACTGATAAATTAGTTGATAATCAATAATCAATAAGTTAACTAATTATAAATAATTGATAAAGTAGTTAGTAAACTAGTAAATAACTAATAAATTATCTGATAACTTATAATTGATAATGAATGACTAATAAGTTAACTAATTACGTAAAAAGTATTTCATAAATTAGTTGTTAAATTAATTAAAATTGCAAAATGACATAGAAATAGATAAGGATAGATTTAAAAGAATTTAAAGAGTTAATGGTTTATAAGATATAAACTATTTAAGATATCTTATTAAATCAGAACTTTTTTTTTATAAGTTAGTATGCAAAATACCTTTAAAAATTAGTTTATAATTTATTAATTTGGTTAATAAGTTATATGCTAACCTATTTAGTATGCAAAATACTTCTAAAAACTAACTTATTAATTAAGTTAATAAATTATAAATTTATTTATTTATTGTGCAAAATAAAATTTAGATATTTGTTGATGTGTGATTTACACTTGTATTTTTAAAATTTGCTTATTAGCTACCTTTGTTTAATTAATAATGCAAATAACTCTCTCTGTTAACTTTCCATTTGATATTCTAATGGAATATTTCACGTTTATAAAATTTTTCTCTTATACCTGCTCCATCATTATTATTCTATTGTTATTCTGCATTTCATTTTATCGAATTGTAAAACATATATTTCATTTTACTAGTATCCAGATTCTATAATTTAAAAGTTAAATTATTAGGAAGTGTCCCATGGATACTGTTTTACCATAGTGATGTTCACTTTTCTACAATAATGACTCTTATTTTTCTTATATAATTGTTATGAATTATGATTTTAATTATTATGATGTATTAAAATCTCATAATGTCTTTGAGCTTTATGACTCAAAATTTTTTTTAAATAGACTAAATATAAAACTAAATCAATTAATTGTTTGAAGAGTACAAATTTTTCTTCCAAACATCTAACAAATTTAAGTATATTATTGATTACATTAGTTAAAATTTTTAATATGAAAATTGACTATGTATTTCATTGTATAGCTTTTAAATTGTTGTGAAATAATGGTTATGTAATTAGAAAAAAAAATGAAGCATTACTACAAGGAAACCAACAAAAAAAAGATACAATTTAATCCAAACTAACAATCAATCCAATAAAAAAATAAAATTTCAGTTATTAAATTTATTTTTCCAATAATATTGGTATTAATAGAAATTATTTAAAGATTTTTTTAAATCAATAATTTTAGAAGAAGGTAAATTAACATGATAATTTCAAAAATCATTTTGTAATTGATATATGATGGACAGAAAATGTTTAAGACCTTTTTAAAATTAGGACATTAATTTTTTTCATATTCAAGAGAAATTATTGCAGATGTGAATTTTTTGTTATAATTTCAAATGAAAACTCAACGGAGTAGTTCTTTTTTTCATTAATTAAGCAAAAATAAATAAAAATATATTTGAATAATATAAGAATAAATTACATGTAACAAAAAGCTTAGAAGAATTTCATATAATTTATCATAAAAATAATATAACCACGTAGATTAAAAAGAATGTTGATCTTGTTCTCAAGCCACAAGTTCCATCTCTAATTCTTAACAGTTAGCGTAACGTCTTTATCGTTAAAGAAAGAAAGAAAGAAAGTTAAAAATAAAAAATAAAAATAAAAAGGAAGAAAGAAAGTTAAGAAAATGGGAAAGAAAGAAAGAAGCAAAACAAACTTCCTTTTACACAAATAAACCAGCCCACATCTTATAGAGGTGTAGTAGCACCTCCATCTGAAGTCATTATTTTACGTATGTTGAATGGATTACTTCCTAATTCAATATTTATAGTAATATCAGATATTATTTTAAATTTTTTTATTATATTTAAAATTTAAATTAAAAATTTTATATGTGTACATTAAATGAATTATCATTTTTATTATTAAAAAATAAATTATCCTTTTATAACTATAAAAATAAAATAAAATAAATGAATATATAGCGCATTTGAGGGAGATATGGTCAAGACCAAGGAGTTGTTGACTCACGCAGTTGAAACTTTATTTGTTTGTTGCTGGCTGCAATGGATGGTCAAGCTGTAACAATGAAAATCAAAAATTGTAAATAAACTTTAGTCCCACTTTCAATCTATTAAAGAAAATCATGAATTTAATTCATTTCATAATGAATTTATATACAGATTTCTTCGATATAAATTTATTTCTATATAATTTAATTCTATTGTTATTACTTTCCACATGAAAATTTGTTTTGTTTTGGGCATTACTATATATACGGAAAAATGTGCATGAATAAATCCCAAAATTTGTAAAATTAATTCACTCACCATTGATTCAAAGAGAGAATTACTTTCATATTTAAATCAGTAGTCGCAATTAATTCGGAACTTATTTTCGTCACTTTCAATGGTTGATTCAGCATTTTCCTTTAATTTTATATGTACAAAAAAAATTTTTAGTATACAATTAATAGAAGAATTAACTTAGGTGAATTAACGAATAGATTTGACTATTTCAACCAAATTTCTCCACCGCTTACATATTCCGTTTTGTTTGCATATCCATCTCGCTTTCGACAGAAACCAAAAAACTGTTAATAAAACCACCACTTTATTCTCATTCTTTTTCTTCATCCGAGGATTTCCTTACACCATTGTTTTCGGTTCTAAGCTTATATATATATATCAAGCTGTATTGAACTAACTATATTATAGGTATCTAGGTCCAAGTTCTTTTATCCAACTTATTTTAGATTTTTCTTTTTCCCCAAAAACTCTAGTGGGTCTGTGTGTGTGTGTGTGTGTGTGTGTGTGAGAGAGAGAGAGAGAGAGAGAGAGAGAGAGAATCAATGGCTGGAATGCTTCCTGGAGTAGAATGTGCTAGAAGGAGAAGGTTCCATCAGAGTGGAGGATGCTCTGATTCACTGTCCATCGTGGCTCATAATTCTACAAGGCGCTCTTCTTTCTGTTTGTATGCTAGCAAATTTGAATCCCTTCATTCTTCATCCTCTTTGCTGGTTAATCTCCTTATCCATCTTCCTTTAAATCTCAGTCTCTCTGCTTTTAAATGATATTGTTATTCTGGTTTCTGGGATTGTATTAATTTTTCTTCATTGGTTTAAAATACCAGCAGCAAAGGAGCATAGCATATAACAAGGCATACCCAGACGAGAAGCTGGTAGAAGCAGCCAGAGAAGCCAAAGAAAGATTGGATGAGAGACTAAGAGCACAGAGAAAATCAGAAAACAAGAGGTACAAATAAAAGAAGGAATTTTTCCTTCTTTTTTTTCCTCCTTTCATGGTTTTGAAGCTTCTACAGAGCAAATTTTATAGAAGATAGAAGAATCTAATACTAGAAAGTTCTCATTTTTCTACTTAATTTGTATTGAAATGTTTGATTTAATTTCCAGGCCAAACAGCAAAGAGAAGCAAAAATGTGTGGAAGGAAAATCTACCGTCCTGGCAGAGTTGCAGATAGAGGCAAAGAAAAGTGGGTCAAGGAAGTTCAGTTGGACCAAACTGAGTTGGAAGGCCTCGGAGCAAGAAGAGTGTGCGGTGTGCTTGGAGTCATTCAAGGTTGGAGAGACCCTGATGCACCTTCCTTGTGCTCATAGGTTCCATTCGAGGTGCTTGGAGCCTTGGCTTTTAAATAACACTCACTGTCCATGTTGCAGAATGCCCATTATTTCCCAGTAGATTTTCCTTTCCTTTCCAGTTTCTGTACACATTGTACATTTTTGTAATTTGCGGACAGTTACGTGCTTGGAATTGCAGAGGAAAAGTGCTGTTTCAACACGTTATCCTTCATGTTATGGTTTGCTCTCGCACGTATGACGATTGACACGATTTGAGTCAATCTGGTTTTGCTTGCCTTTATGCAAGGATGGCCAGTTTGATCCTGTTGGTTTGTCTTCAAACAAGAAAAATAAGGATTAGATGTTATCATGCATAGCTTTCAGATTCCGCAACTTTTAATCCCTCTGAGCTGAATCACGATTCACGTTATATATTTTTATATTTGATATTTACAATCACAAATGGGGATCTTTCTTAGTAGTTATTAAGTGGTTATTAGAGTTCTTCCCTAAGCGTGTATTCGCGATGATGAAAGTGAAGTATTTTTTTTTTTCCTGATGAATTTTTTAGTACAAGAGTTCTCTCCCTCATTTTCCTGATCTATTTTGCTCACTTCAAAAAGAAAATTGAGAAACAAATTATACTAGTAACAACAATTTGATTCAAACTTATATTATGTGAACAGCCAAGAAAGTGTATAACGCACAAATAGAATTTTTGGATGGTAAGAAAATTAGGGATTCTAATGATGTAAGTCTACTATTTAACTACTAATTTAAAATTAGATTTCTAATTAAATATTTTTGTTAAATATAAGATGATGTGATAAATTTATAAAATTCAATTCAATAAGTATAAAAAATTCAAAAATTAATTTTAAAATTCACTTTCTATAATTATGGTATTTTCCTTCAGAAAATGTTGTGAAAATGTGACATAAAACTTTGTTAAAGTCCAGGAACATGAAGAGATATAAGACAGAAGCAAGAGAGAGAGTCTCAAAACAGGTGCAGATAAGTGAGTGGTGTCATATTTTTATCCAAATAATGTTAAAAATAAGACTGTTTGTTCGGTCGAGGGTTGACGCTCTGACGTGGATTTCTAAATTGTAGGGTATATTACTGCACGGACCATCACGGTCAGTCCTCCTTTTTTAATTGACATTTCAGTGTGATATAGATGACAATGGTGATTGGTGGGTCTGGAATAATCCTAGGCTGGATTTCATCAACCTATATGGCTTTTTCCATTTTTATTTGAAGTTTCTATATTTACATCTGTCTATCCTAATCAATCTTAGCCTCTTTCGGCATAAGTATTGAATTATTGATCTCACTGTAACACTTTTTGGGATCTAGGCATGTTACGTTTTGTTTTTCAATTTGTAGGTTCGTGCAAGTGGAATACAGCTGATTTGGTGTATTATATATACCACTTGTAATTTATCGACACGTAAACTATATGGAGGGGCTATTATTATATGCAAATTAGCTTAGATAAGATGCCTCGTACTATTGTAAAATTCTTTTTAACAATTAAAATAATAATAATAATATATGTGAACAGTTTGTTTCAATTTATAATTATATATTTATATATTTTTTCTTTAAAAAATTATGCATAGCATGACAATGAAGAACTAATAATATTCATAAACAAGATAAATTATAAAAAATATGAAATATATTCAATAGATTTATATGACACCAAATCTAATAGAACAAAAAAATTGTATGATTGGAGTTAAATATTTGATTTTCTGAACAATTGTACAACTATGACTGCGGTTGTATTGCTATTTTCTTTTATAATAATAAGAATATTTAAATCACCAGTAGGAATTGAACTTCAAATATAAAGAAAGGTACAAAATTTTTATAGAACATTGGTGGTACTTGAATTAAAAATTCTTAACCATTGTACATTTGAAATTTCATATTGTGATTGAAAGGTGGAAATTAATAAATATATGTGATATTGGATAGTTACAAATGGAAAATTTTAAATTAATTATGTTAAAGAATTAATTATAAATAATTAAAATTTAGAACTTAATTATAAAATTATAAAGTGTAAAGACAAAATTATAAAATAAATCAAACTATAGGGATAAAAACTTAATTTATTCATAATTCAAGATACATAGTTAAAATAATTTTACTAGTAAATAGGATTATTTTAATTAATATTAATTAAATATATGCATTAATATTTTAATTCTCTCATCACATGTATACTTTTGAGTTAATTTGTTATAAAATAATGAATATTAAAACTCAACTATATATGTAATAATGTGTTTTTAATTTATATCTTATCTTTACATTTTTTATCATTATTATTAATTATTTTTTATTTTATTATTATTTTTATTTGATATATATATATATATATATATATATATATATATATGTATTTATTTATTGGTGATAAAAGGGGCCAAAGACCAAGTTTATACAAAACTTAAACTACAATCATTTACATTCAGCCTTAAAACCTCTGAAGTATTAGAAAAAAAAAAAGACAATTTAGCTAGAGAGGGGCTTGTTAAAATATATGAATTTCAAAATGGTAAGGTAAACTATGTTTTGCTAACCAATTAGCACAAACATTATCCTTTCCAAAGGTGTGAAAAATCTCGACTTCCCATTATAGCTATAACAATGATTTAATTTTTGCAATGAGTTAGGTATCTACATTAGAGAACTTTTAATATTTACAAAAAAATAACTATTGAATCACATTCCAATTGTTTTTTTTTTTCCAACCTGTACTCTAAGCTATTTGTAGGCTAGTAATTATTCCCCAACACTCTGCAACATATAATGAATATTAGCTTAAAGGTTTAACAAAACCTCAAATCTAATTACCAAACATGTCTCTAAATAGCCTTTTGGATCTAGCTTTTCCATCTAAGTTATTTATTGCTCTATTTGTATTATGCTCCACCTAATTTTCAAGTGAAAGTGCCATTTTATATTAATAGAATCCATAATCTTGCTTCCTTTCCTTATGATTTACTAAAGATATTCTTAAGCTCATTTACATACTCTACAACATTGTTTTCAAGGTGATTAGGCTTTTGAACATCTTCATCATGGATTAATTTATTCTTCCAAAACTAGAGAAACCACTAACCAATTGCTTAAAGTGTAGAATAGTAACTACTTCTATTCTAAGATTATTCTTTATGTTCAAATAGACCTAATCATTTAAATTAGTCATATTGAATTGCATAACGTGTTCTAGATTCGCTAACCTTTTCCACATTACTTAAGCATAAAGATAGTTTCTCAGAACATGGAGAACTAATTCCTTTAGTTTTGGGTAGAGAAAATAGTATTTAAAACCTCTTTCCTATCTACTTGTAATGACATTAGTGAACAATCTTTCATGAAAAACTTCCCATATGAAAATTCTAATCCTTTGAGTAATTGGTAGCATCTACTTTCCAATAAAGATTAGGATTTTGCCAAGTATGTTGAACCAGCACAGAATAAGCACTTTTTATAGTAAACTCCCCATTGTTATTATTATTCTACTCTACCCTATTTTTACCAATATTAGGTTTAAAAGGCATTATTGGTTGAATTGATGTAATAATATTAGTAAGTAATCATTTTTTTAATCTATCACAATTCCAATCATGAAAAGTAACAAACTCCTAAACTATCATTTATCTACAATCATCATCAATTGGTTTCAATGCATTGTGGAGTAAAGGTTTTTCTTTGCTAGTTTATATATCATAATAGAAATGCACTATATTGCTACTCTTTACCTACCATCTTAGTTAACTATTAGTCTATTGCTAAACACTAAATAGGTCGTTCCAAAAGCTTGAATCATTATTGATAGTTTCAACATCCCTTAGCCACACACTATTAGAACCATATTTACCTTGTAGAATAAATATCCAAAGTGATTGATCTCCAATGATTATTTTGTAGCAAAGTTTCATTAAACATGCCTTATTCATGCTTTCCATCCTTGGAAAACCTAACCCACCTAACCACCTTGGTTAACATACAATTTTTTTAATTAATAGTATAGGCTTTCTTAATTGATATTTAGGTAGTTTCTCAACTTGTATATAGTAAAAAGGAATTAAAGAAAGCACAAAAGTAGCTAATGTTATTCTTCTTACTATTGAAAGTGTTTTTACTTGCCATGTTTCTAATTTAGCTCTGATTTTATTTATCATCCCTTCATATTTGCTTTTCATAATGCCTTTATATATGAGTTAAATACCTAAATATCTTCCTAAATTTATAGCTTAGCTAATACTATATCTATTCGAGATTTCTTCTACCAGCTATTATGAAACATTCTTTGAGAACAAAATCTTTGACCTTGTATTGTTTATCTATTGTCTAAAAACTTGACAAAAGAGCTTCAAGCATTATGTTACACAATCAATCTAGTTAAGAGAAGCTTTTACAAACAATAATAAGTCACCTACAGAAAGTAAATGAGAGATTAAAGAACCTATTCTCCTACACTTCACTGGTTACTAACTTTTTATCTATATATTAGTGTATACTTTAGTAGTCAATTATAGGATAATTGTATTTATATATAACATATTAAGTTTTATTTATATATAAACAAAGGCATTTAGTTGATTATTATATTTAATGTTATATTCGTATAATATAAATAAATAAAACAATTATCCCTGAAATGATTTATATTATTCCTAAAATGTTCCTACACTTCACTGGTTACTAACTTTTTATCTATATATTAGTGTATACTTTAGTAGCCAATTATAGGATAATTATATTTATGTATAACGTATTAAGTTTTATTTATATATAAACAAAGGCATTTAGTTGATTATTATATTTAATGTTATATTCGTATAATATAAATAAATAAAATAATTATCCCTGAAATGATTTATATTATTTCTAAAATGTTCCTAATCAAGTATTATTATTAATTGGGATAACAATAATGCATGAAGACTAGTATATATTTTAACTGATGATTACAATCATGGATATAAGATATCAAATTAACTCATAGGTATATGCTAGAAAATTAATGTATTAAACTGACCTGCCATAATAATATTACATGAATTGTAGTGTCATAAGTAGTTTTCATAGTAATAATGATGTTTATAATCCTTTGACTTGAAGCTATTATAGTTCTTTACATGAAAAGTTATATATTTTGATGCTATCTAATGTCACCTATAACTAGGGTTAACCTAAAATATGGTAATTTGATATATCATGAATCATGCGAAGAAATGTGAGCAATCTAAATAAAATTTTATCCTTTCTATATGAAAAGAATAATATCTATAGATCCCTTGATTGAGTAAGATTATGAAATGTGATGTGTTTATCTATATTATTTTTTTCTATTTCATACCTCTTAGTGTGTTACATATGTTTAATTTCATAGAATTAGCTTTATTTTGTAATTTGAGGTTAGTTTTACAATATTTTGAATTTATTCAATTAATGCTAAATTTTTATATTATTCCAAAATTTTGGTTATATCTTAAGTTTTGAATATTAGATTGGGGTAATCTTTATATTATTGAAAAGCTTAAAAAAACTTCTAAAATTTTTATGTTTTAGTCAAGGCCTAATTTGGATGTTTAAAAGGTTTAATTTAATCGAGAAGTTGAAGTCTTGTTTTTATCTTAACTAAGCCAACTTTGATGGTTCTTGGACTATATTTGGAGCTCCAAAGGTCCAATTAATATAAAACTAGTACCCAAACTTCCTAAGACCCACCTTTATAACTTTTATGTTTAGTAGTTTATTGAAATTATGTAATTTTAGTGGTCTTACATTATGTAGAAGTTAAACCTACGAAATTTTATTATTATAACTTTTGGAGTATATTGCTTTGTAAATAGGTTCTAGGATTTAAAAATTAACAATATTATATTCTTTGTAACTCTAAGAGACATATAATTTAGGTCTATTAGATTTTAAGGTTATTAAGTTAGATATAGGAGACAAGAACACACTTTAAACTACATAATTTAGCAAGACTGTTTTTCTCTTTTTCTAGTTTCTGGTTCTTTAGCTATGGAAGCTAAACTTCTAGTTAATTTAAGGATTGTGAGGCTCATCTTCATTAGATTATATGATCCTAATTTGTAGTGTTAACCTTTTTTAATTAATTTTTCCCTTTCCCTTTCCCTTTCCCTTATTCTTTATGTTGATTGCCTTGATATTGCATATGTTGAATTTTGATTTAGTATAATTGATGTTCAATCTTACGATGTTTGATATTTATCTATTTTTATGTTAAATTTTAGTTAGTTAATCATGATTTTTCACATAGAGATAGAGGATTGACAGATTGAATAAAAGGTTTCTGGTTTAATTTATCAATTCAGCTAAATTCTATCTTCAAATCAATTTCAATTTAGTTTTATACAAATTATAGTGGTTGCCTAATTTTGCTAACATTAATTAATTAAATCCTAAATGTTCATCTAGCATAAAATTTTTGAATTATTATAGGAGTTTCGAATAATTTAAGATTGAAAAATTAATTAGAATGGTCAAATATTTTGTAATCTATAATTAATCTACACTAAGATCTCTTAAATCCTTGGATTTGCTATATTGATTTTCTTTCTTTCTATTTTGCTATTGTATTTTACTATGTTTAGTGTGTTTATTTTAATTTCTTATCAGACCCCCCAAATTTGGTTCTGTGTTAATTTTATTTTGTAATCTGCATAGTATCTAAATCTTTTTACATTTTATATGCATACTGTTTGCATTTTCTATTTATTCTTATTTGTATTTATTTTTTCTATTTTACTGCATAAAAAGCTTAAACAATTATATAATCATTGTTAGTAAATTATTTGAAAAGGATACATCAAGGGATCACTGAGGTATGACTTAGTTTGTCACTCTATATTACATTACTTTTAGCAAACCAATTATAATCAATTTTAATGTGTTGTGATGCATATAATCAAAATGCATGACCATATTTAAATGGATCAATATGTCATATTAATTCATTTTTTTCAGTTAGTTTTTTCAGGAATCATGAAACACATAGATTGAATTATAAAAAAGGTGACATATTCCATACTTCAAATTCAATATAAATATCTAGGAAAAAAGGATTAAACTACATAAAACATTAGTCATGAAAAGGTAATTTCAAATCATTAAAAATTCTCATTACTTAGGTAGTAATGATGTATTATTAGATACGACTCACTATTTATAATACTAAAATATGATTTTAGGATTATTGTTAATGTAAGAAGAACTCATAAAGTTACATATAAAAAACTATCAACATAATAAGAACCTACAAGGTTACGCACAAAGAATAAGTCAAATATTAGAATTTTAGTATAATTAGGAATTTTTAGTCAAAGTAGAGCTCTTAATTAAGAAAGGTCCAATATGATTAGGTTTCATTAAGTAGTAACATAATATGATTGGGTTATACCCAGGAACACTAATTAAAAGCTGATTAATGACTAGTCATATTTAGGCCTAATTTATAATTAAAGCCTAATCATATTTTTACTTAAGATAAAATTTAGTTGTGATCATCAATAAATATTTTATTTATAAAATAAAATATAAATCAATTAAATAATTATTAAGATATATTTTGCTTATGGGATAAAACATATTAGTTTCAAAAAGACCTAATTGTAATCAATCATTCATTTTAAACTAAATATGACATGTATCCTAATAAAATGGGAGATATTATTCTAGCTTTCAAATCCTAACTTTACATATACAATATGAAGAATATCCAAATTGATTGATTAATATACAAAAAAATAGGTAAACTAGAAACCTTAACAAGTAGCACTACTTTATGAAAAAGAATAATCTCATTCAATTAAATTGAAATCTTTGGTTATTCATGTGGATACTATAGAAATGTTAGTATCTGACAATATTTGCTATATGAAAATTAACATTTAAATATCTGTGACATTCGTACGTTTTCTTGAGATTCATGCTAGTTAAACATTTATGTTCATGAAAATAGAAGCAACCTACACCTACGTTTGGTTGTTCATGTGGCTACCACAAAGACATTAGTATTTGACAATATTTGTGATCTGAAAATTGACATTTGAATATTTGTGACATTTGTATGTGTTCGTGAGATATATGCTAGTTAAACATTTATGTTCATGGAAATAGAAGCAGCATACACCTACGTTTATGAGTCAGATTATGATTAATTTGATTTGGATCAGGCCTTTTTGCATTAATTTGGATTCATGCTTTAAAGGTATATGATTTTATCATTGGTTTATGCTTTTTTTGCTTAGATCCTTAATAAGTTTCAATATATTTAAAAAATTTTCACTATGTTTTCTATATCTAAAACTTATATTAGATAACATCCAAAATTAAATGAGATAATTTCTCCATGCATAAGACAAAAATATAAAGTGATATTAGATCACCCTAGTGAATTCCCCTTATTAGTCTAAATTCTTTTATTTTTGATCCATTGCACAACAATTCATGTTAAAAAAAGTAATACAATCTATTAACATTTCAAGTAATTGGTTAGAGATACCCACTCCCAATAAAACATCTTTAATAAAAAGCCATTAAAGTCTATCCTAAACTTTTTTAAGGTCTATTTTTAAGGTTATCTAACCCACCTTACCTTTTTTTAGAGATTGCACAATCTTAATAGCTCTTATTATATTATCCTAGATACACCTCTAAGGAACAATGCTAGTTTGATAAGGGGAGACAAAGGAAGGTAAAATGTTTTTCTCTTTATTCTTAATGATTTTAGTGATACGCTTATAAAAAAAAACATTATATAAGAATATGGATTTAAATTGGGATACAAACTCTAGGTGATCTATCTTAGAAATCAATAAGATGAAAGTTTAGTTTACACATTAAATGTTATTTCTTCTTTCAAAAATCTTTTTAAAAAAATTATAATGGTTCTGCCCAACAATGTCCTAATTACACTGATAAAACAATGTTAGAAAACTATTAACACCTAAGGCTTTTGTAGCACCAATATCAAATGTAACACTTTTAAATTTATTCATATTGACGATCTATCTTAGTCAAAATACAATGTTGCTTATTACTCAATTTAGCAAAAGATGGAAAAGTCCTTACTAGTTTATAGACAAAATCTAAATCAGCAAAAAAATCTTTAAAGAAATTAGTTATCATTAGTTAAAGCCTCTTCTTATCTTCCACTCAATTTCCAACATGATCTCTCAACATTGTAACTTTATTATTTCTTCTTCTAATAATTATTTGCATAATATAATGTAGTGTTTCAATCTCCATCTTTAAGCTATTAGAACCTCGACTTTTGATGCCAAAGAAGTTCTTGCTAAGTAAGAACGTCATTCAACCCACTTCATAATTTTCTTTCTAATGGATCCGAGAAAGAACTTCATTTTATCACAATTACTATTAGATACCTTTCAGTCTAGCTAACAATTGTTGTTTCTTTTTCCTAATATGACAAAAAACTTACTTGTTCCATCTAATCAGAGCATTAATTAACTATTCCAAGTTCACTTGTATCTTTAGTGATAAATTCCATTGGGATGAAATAAAATCTTTAAACTAATCATGTAACGCCTAGACAACCTCAAACCTAAATGGTCTATCTTTTTATCAAATTTCCTCTATTAAGTCAATTAATAAAAGGTGATGTTATAAGTGTATCCTTAGAAGAACTTTCACAATAGCTTTAGCAAACCTTAATCTCTAATTTGGATAATAAAAAGTCTTATCTAATCTTTCAAGATTCTGGTAAAACCTCTTTTAAGAGGTCCTTTACCTTGTGAATTTAGACCTTTGCTAACCTAAGTGTAAAAAACCATAATCATTAATCCAGTAAAATAGCAAATATTTTATACGTTTTTTCATTTGTTATTGCACCTTCCTTTTTCTTAGTCCCACTTCTAATATCATTAAAATCCCTAAAAACTAATCATGGCTTATTAACTAAATTAGCTAATTTCAATATGTATCCTTTACCTTTTCCTCTAGTATCAACATGTGGACTCAAATACACAATTGTAAAAAACTAATGCTGGCCTTTCTGAACACATACCTGGCAATGAACAAGCTGATTGTAACTATTTATAATATGAACAAAAGTTTTTCCCCTTCTATTTTACCTATATGCCTTTAGATAGATCTTTACATTTTTAAATATGGAAATTGAAAAATTGGAGTTATTTGAATATATCAATAGCCTTTAATATCAAGCTTTTAGTTTTTAGTAAAACTAAAATCTTAGGATTTTAATTCCTAATGATTTCTTTCATTTTGATCATTAAATCCTTATTTCCTATACCTCTACGATTTAGGTAATCTATTTATTAATTATAAGGGTAGACAAAATTTAGTTCTCCATTATGATCTTCTAAAATATAGTAAGATCAAATATATTAAGGGTTAGTCATTGGGATTAACTACCCTTTGATTTAGTATTCATCTATAAGGTTACTTTAACCAAATTCTCCTCAAATTTAAATCATTACCCTTTATCTTGTTAAGAGGTTCTGGTAGAAAGAAAAGCCCTTCTTTAATTGTTTAACTGAGCTTTTACACATTTACATCACTTTGTTGGTTAAGATTGCTAGTATAACCTCTTCGTATGCTTTAATCTAATCTTTATCATTTTCTATTCCTCATAAGTATCTTAAGAGACAAATTACTAGGACTCCTATTAATCCATTTTGACTTTATCTCCCCCATATTTGGAGATTTACTTTTTCTCACTACTTTATCTAGATTGATATGAGCAACCAAAGTAGTTTGTTTAACTATGTTGCTTAATATTTTTTGGGCTTCTATTCTCTTTATTCAAATCTCCTACTTTTACCTTTATGAGCTTTAGATTGGCTAAAAAACTAAACCTTGATTCTTTCACTAGTAGTTCCTCATTTCTTTTTTTTTTTAATTCATTCCTCTTCCTAACATTATCAAATGGCTTTGTTTTTCTAGTTCTTTTAGGCATTTAAACTAGCATCCAATCTCCAAATTCCATAATTACTCTTTATTTTTAAATATCCTTTTCTTCCTCTTCCATTTGATTTTTATTATTAGTTTCATTAGACACATTTCTTTGCTCTCTGATTTTTTCTTTATTATTAAAACACCTTTTTACATAATGGCCATATCTTCTATATTTATAGCAAATAATATGAATTCTTTCATATAATATCTTAATAAGCTTATTTCCTATCTTAAACTAAGGGAGCAAAGGTTTATTTAGATAAATCAAAACATAAACTTTTGTATATTCACCTTTAGCCTTCTTTCTTTTCATATAATTCGCTTTCACTATTTTTCCAATCTTATTCTTGAATTTTCTCAAATATTTTGCATTATAATATTCCATCAATAGCTTCAAAAATCTAACCCTAGTTATCCATTCTCAATAATAACTTTAGCTGGATTAAAATTATGAACCTATTCTTGGATAATTAAGTAATGGTCAAGAATTATGCATGGGCCCTTTGTTAACCCCAAATCTTTGTTATTTTTACAAGAAAATTTGGCCAAGAAAAAATCATATCCAAGATCAATTAGCTCAAAATTCCCTATATCATTCCAAATTTGAACTAATCTATACCCTAAAAAGTGAAAACCCATACGAGTTCTTATAAATTTGACGAGGAGACAATTCTTCTAAGACCTTATTTTAATTTCTTTTCTTTTAGACAATTTTAAAGTTAGACGGATAATTGCATACTAATTCCACTATCATCATCTTTTATTGAATCTTCTTCTTCCTTAAAGTCCACTTCTTGCTTATTAGAATTCATAGCTGAGGATTATTTTCTATGCTTTTCTTATGACCAATTCAGGCATCTTTTTATGATCTTGAACTTGGGTCTTCATTGTATTAAAAAATAAGACCAAGAATAACATTATCATATGATTTTAAGCTTGTAATACACCTACAAATTCTTTTTTTCCTTTTTTAACTTTTTTGTCCTTCGTTTAAGAAGTTCAATTTTTTCTATAGAATTCTATTCCAGGTGCCTTGAAAGAGACGAGTCTTTTTGACACGCACTCATGGTAGCTTTATTTTTCAGTTTTTATTATTTTAATACTTTAAAAATTAGAAAATATAATTTTTAATATATATGTATTGAAATCAATTGTGGTGCGCCAATAAAAAATAGTGTAAATTTGCACCACTAATTGTAAAGTTCAAATTTGTCCAAAATTATTTTTAAAATAGCATCTCTATTTCTTAGTTTACACCTTATTTGTATATCAAATAATGCTAATTTATATCAATTTAACTAGTATACTATAAACAATTTTGTGTGTATTTACAAAACTAATATATGACACATAATGGACAAAATTGATAAATGGTCACTATTAATAAAATGATAACAATAGCATGCATTATAAAAAAATAAGGAAAAACTTCAAATAATCCCTTTTAACTATGAGGTCATTGGATTTTAGCCCTTTGAATTATGAAAATTTAAATTTTATTCCCTACAATTATATAAAACTTAGATTTTATCCTCCATCATTATCAAGTTAATAGAATTTGTTACAAAACTATCGCTATCATATTTTACTTAATAGTGGTTAAAAATCGTTGCTATATTTACTAATTTTTTAAAAAAAATTCACTTACTAGCTGTTATGAATGCCATTAAGGATAATAACGTTAATTTATAACTGCTGTTAAGTGTTATAGTTGTTAATTTGATAATAATGAGAGTAAAATCTAAGTTTTATATAATTGTAAAGTGTAAAATCTAAATTTTCATAGTTTAAGGGGTAAAATCCAATGATTCCATACTTGGAGGAAGTTATTTATAGTTTTCCCAAAAAATAATATATGTAAATATTTTTTTCCCGCCTTGAACATGTAATTTTTTTTAATTTCTTGAAACATTCAGAAATAAGTTAAAATTGGGAAAAAGTGGAGAGTTCATGTTGTAAGCACGTGTGTTGTTGTGCCTAATAAGGAGCACCAAATTATTTTCATCGTCCAGGTAGGTTAGATCTCCATTTTCTATTTGAGAATATTTTAAATTAGAGGTAGTAATTTGCATAATTTGAATTAATTTATTTAATAATTTTAATTAATAAAATTTATATTATAAAATTATTTATTAAATTTAATTACTTATTATTTTTTATAAAATATTTTTAATTATTAATAAAATATTATATTAAAAATTATTATTTTATTAAAATAAAAATTTTATATTTTTATTATATATAACTATTTATAATTTAATTACTAATTATTTTTAAATAATATTTTAAAAATTTTAATACAAATTTATAAACAAGGTAGCATAGCAATCCAAATTCGTGTAAATATATCTTATTCATGTCGGATTAGAAATTGTCTTTCCTAATTAAAATAGTATTTTAATCTTTCAAAGGTGTAATTTTTTTCAATTTGATCATTATTTTATTTTTATTTTTATTTTTAATTTGATCCTTAAAAAGATTTAAGTTTACTTAATTAGATTCTTTCGGCTATCTAATACTAACATTTGAAAAAAAAATTGATTCTTTTAGCTAATACTAACAAGTAAAAAAAAAGGAAGACAAGAAAGTTTAAAATTTTATATAATACTGTCTAATACTTTTTACTCTTTATGCAATGTACTAAGCATATGACTTTGATTAAAATGTAAAAATACATGATAATTACTTTAGTTATATTCTTTTTTATTATTTATTATAATACTATATTAATTTATTTAAATACTTACTTTTATAGGAATCATGTTTAATACTAATGTAAGTATAAAAGAGCACTAAGTCAAATTTTAGTATCCCATATTATTGCATTAGTAAATATAATTTGAGATCCAAGGGATGGACTTAATTAAGAAAAATTGTATCCGTCAAAAATTAATATGATAATGAATATTAAATAAGAATTAAATTAAGAAAAAAGTTACATGTATGAAGGACAAAAACAGTGCTTTAATTTTGACATAACTAGGATAATGGACTTATTTTGGTATAATACAACAATTTAAGGGACGATGATAAAAATTTAATATTTGAAGAAATCAAGTACAATTTTAATGTACATTAAGATCATTAAAATTATAATCAAGTAGAGAGTTGCTTTTAATTTTTGATGATTGGATTTATCCTTCTACTTTGAAAATTTAAAAATTTACTCTTAAATTAAGTAAAATTTAAAATTAATATTTACCATTTATTTAATTAATTAATTTATCAAATTACATAATTTTTTATAAATTTTTTAAATAAAAATCATAATATTATAGTATCTTGACTTATGTTGACATTTCTTTACACATAATTTCTACGTTACATAATTAATAGAAATTAAATTAAATAAATAAAATTTTAATTAAATACTTGAAAATGAATTACAAGATTATGTGGAAAAAATATGAGATAAACCAACATAAAATTGTATAATGGCTTTTGTTTAAAAATTTCATGAAAAAATATATAGGTTTTATTAGATAATTAGCTTATTACATTAGCGGGTAACTAATTAAATTAACTGTTAATTGATTATATTAATTGATGTAATCAGTTGATAGTATTAATTATTTATATAAAAATATTTTGTAAAATTAGTTATTTATTGTTAGTTATTTATATATAAAATGATATATAAGAATATATGTATATTTTATAATTAATTTGTGTATTTTTCACTTTAATAATATTTTATATTATATTTATAATATATTATTTACTATATTAAATATTTTTAAAAATATATCATTATAATTTATTATACTTATTTGATTTTCCTTTAAAAAATGAACAAGTATAATTTTTTAGTTAAAAATACTTGTAATATTTTAGTAGATGTAATAACTATTAAAGTTTGTTTTATAACTATTTTATATTTTAAATTTAAAATTCATATATTTATCATTAAAAATATTGATGAATTACACATATTAAATATAAAAATATATCTTTCATAAGTAAGATAGTTGTTTTTTTTAATATATATATATATATATATATATATATATATATAATTTGATAGAAAAAGATATAATTATATTTATATAATTTATTATTATTATATAAATATTTTATTATAACTTATTATACTTATTTAGTTTTTATTTTGAAAAAATAAATAGTCATAATTTATTATATTTATTAGATTATTTAAGGAATAAATATAATTTAATATTTTTTATTTATCAAAAATGAAAATATAAAAAATTTATAATTATGGGTAAAAATATATTTTTCTATGCTAAATATAAATTAACTCTTTTAAAAAGTTACTATTCTTAATTTTTTTTTCAAAATAACTATTTTAGAATTAATAAGCTGATCAAAATAATTATTTATCAAATACTCAAATTAGTTAATTGATTTAGTAAAATAACTAAAGACACTCAAATCAATTAAAAGTTGACTAAAAAATTGTTTACCAAATACTCTCATAATATAATAAAATAATTAATTAAGTAAATGATGAATTTTAATTCCAAATTTTACATAGTTTAAGAATGTAATTTTCAAGTTCCAAAGTTCTAACTAACTTAAAGTTAAAAGGGATATTTTATAATTTTTTCTTAAATTAGTTATTTAAAACATATTTACATTATTAAAAATGACAAAAATAAATCCCTTCAAATTTAAGGTTTAAAAAAAATTATAATCTAAATTATTTTAGCACACTAAATAACAATAAGATAAAATAATTATATAATTAATATAAAATATATAAGTTCATAATATACATACAAATGGATTATTAATTTTTTACAAAACTTAACTATAGAATTGTGTATATCATTTCTTTCATAAAAATAAACTTGAAATAAGTCATATATTTTTATTCTAATTAGCAGTGTTTATATAAATATTTAATGAATTTTATTTTTTGTTTAATATTAAAATAAGATTAATACATATGGTTAGATTTTATTTTGCTTTTTCAAAAAGAAAATCAATAACATCACATATATAAATATATCAAGATAATTTATAAATTTAAATTTGATATTAGTTTTACAATATTACCCACTTATACTCCATATATTGCTATATCAATAAAAAAAATTATTAAAACACTTTTACTATTATAAAATTTTTTTAATTATATTTATTTTTTATTTATTAATAATAAAAAAATATTCTATAATAACAATAGATCAAATTTAAACTCATAATTTATTTAAACAATAATTTTAAAAATATTTACTTTTAAACTAAATTACAAATACATTTTTCTACATATAACCAATATTTATTTATTTTATAATACTAGTATATTCAAATGATTATGTACATAATCTTAATTATTCATAAATACTAATAATACTAAATAAAAAAATAAAATTTTAGATGTAGTTTTCAACCTTAAAAAACTTTTCATATTTAAATCAAATAATTGTATATATAATTTTAATATTTTGTTAATATATAAATAAATTTATATATAAAATTCAAATTAAATTATTATTATAAATCATATAATATATTTGTATGAAGAAATTTGAATAGTGCAGAACCCCGCACTTGATAAGCTGCAAGATTAGTAGTAAATGATTTGAATAGTATATTGAAATCCTAGTTTTTAAAGAGTCAATATACCAAAAATCCGTACTTGATTAAATTTCCATGCCTATATTTGTATCAATTTTTTAAGACTTATATCCTAGGATAAAATTTATGAATATTCATTGGTTATTGCTGAAATTACCATCCTTACTCCCCCCCCCCCCCCCGCCCCCCGGCTATTTTTTAAACAAGAGGAAACTCTGCTTCAACGGCTAGTTTTTAGAGCTTCAAGTGACCGTTTAGAACACGTCCCAAAATTCAAAACCAGAAAGGAACTCACACAGACAAACGCCTTCATTGAAATTCATACACCCATAATTCTCGTAATCACTTTCAACTCTCTAAAGTTTCCGTTCTTCATCAGACACCAATTCACATCCAGAATCTCAGAATTTCAAAAAAATGGTCTACTCATACACACCCACGTACTATTCTACTCTCCATGATTCAATCACCTCCCTGTGTAAGACCATTCTTCCTTTCAGCTTCAAAAAGCGGTGTTTACCCTCAGCGGAGCACAAGCTGGCGCAGTTGCAGTCAGATAATCTGAAATGGCAGCAGGACTCCTTCCACCAGATGTTGAATTTGATGGGTCTTCACAAAGAAGGAATTCTAGCTGAAACTGAGGTATCAGCTTTTAGAACACATCTGCTTGAAACCATCATTGTTTCTCCACCAGAACAAGAACATCAAGTCATCCTTAGAGATAAGCTACTGTTCTTGCAGGTAAAGTGTAAAAGTTTTAAACTTCAATATTTTTGCTCAATTTTAGGCCGTTTAATTTGCAACTTTGAGAATACAATATTGAAGAAGAGAGTAAAAGTTTTAAACTTCACTCATTCTTACTAATTTAAGGGTTGTGCAACTTTACTCAGGAACAAAATTTCCTTTTCTACTGTTCTCTGCTTGCAGGAACTCCTTTATGCCAAATGCATTTCAGAAGAAGAGTACCATTCTTCGAAAAGGCCTTTGCTACAGAGACTAGCAGTTCAAGGAGCTGAGATTGAAGCCAGAGATGTGATTGTTGCAGGTTCAAAAGATCCAAAAGACAATTCAGATGAAGAATGGTCTGTCATTGACCTCAAGGATGACAATTGCTTGCTAAACAAAGAGAATTCAAATTCTAAGAACAAACTGAAGCAGGGATCAGCTATGAAGCAGATCAAAGGAGCAGCCTCAGTTTTCGGCTTTGGCTCTTCCCACAAACTGGGGAAGAACAAAATAGAAAAGAGCATATTCGATTCACCATCTTTGCATTTCAGAAATGATTTGGGATATTCCAAGGAAAACCCCTTCTGGGATGCTCAATTGAAAGAAAAACACAGTGAAGGCCATTCAATTCTTATGGCAGAAAGCGGGCCTCCAGAGCCAATGAAGGAAAGCGATGGTCAAGACAAGTTCAAGAGGAAACCATTTAGGACTCTGTTCCATAAGGAGCAGAGAGAGGGACATGGCGGCGGTGGAGGAGATCGTCATACTGAATCCGAAGAAAAAACAGGAAAATCAGCTAAGAAGCAATGGGGCTTTGATGGGTTTAAGAAATGGAAGAAAACTGATTCTGATGATGAGACTGCTCCATTGCCTCTCAATGAGAGGTCTGATAGTGGAGCCTATTTGGGTTTTAGTCACCATGTTACAAGGACACTCGGAGAAGGACCTGACACCAAATTAATAAAGAAGAAGCTGCATTCTGATGGTGCCCCATCTGATTTCTTCATAGATAAGGTTTGAGTTCATTTTCGCTGTTTCAATTTATAAGTCTCATTTGAAAAATTGAGCTAATTTTGGTCCTTTGTGTAATGTGTGACGCGATAATAGGTTTTGGGGGAGAAGATAAAGAAGGAGCTGACAAGAATTCAGACAGAACTGAGCACCACAAACCCAAATCTTAAATTTTCGTATGTATTCCCTCCTTTATGCTTCTTTTATGGTAGTTGTTTTTCATATTCTTCTGGACGAGTTGTACTTGCAACTTATGCTAGTTTGCATGCTTAAATTTGGCTATGAGCAGGGATGATCAAATGGAAGCGGTTTCAACCAAGCTTCCAGTAGACAAAGCTGAGTTGAAAAATTACTTTCCCAAGTAAGAAACTTTTGATACTCATGTTGATGAGATTAGACAATGCTATACTTATTTTTCTCTTTATTCATAACACATGGTATCAAATTCGATTTAGACTAGCTCCACGTATTTCCTTGATTTCACCTGCTTATAATCCATCACCTTTGCATTTAATTACACTTACGGGATAAGATTTTATGGTCGATTAAATGCACATTAGTTTGGCTTTAAATGCGGCAATATCTATAATTTTCTATTTCAAATTCTGTAAGTGTCTGTGTTTATTGTGTTGAAGATCTTGGTGCGACCGGTATGGTGATGTGGTGTTGGATGTGGTGAAGAAAGAATTCAAAGATCATGTTGGAGAAATGGAGAATATGCGCAACAATTCTAGAGAAAAACGCGGCAACTCAATGCGGTGGACAACATTTGATGACGATGAGAACTTCCACCCTAATCTGTTTGGTCAACAAGATAATGGACTTCGCAGCAGTAACATTAATCCATTTTCTCCTGGCTATGTTGGGAGTAACTGGAACTAAGCCCGCGGTCTGGACCAGCTTCGTCTGGAAGCATCATGTCTATCTATATAATCTATCTATATAATCAAGGAAACTTGTAATTACTATTGGGATAAGAAATATGGATTTGCTATTGTATGATATGAAGAACAGTGTTCTTCAAACATATGTCTCAATTTCTTCTATGCTTTTTCTTTTCCCAAACTTTTTACTATGCTTTATTGCTGTTCAAATTCAGAACAAAAGCCAATTGAACAACCAACAATTCAACAATTGATTCTCCTAAATTATGGTCGTTGCCACTACAACGCTTTAAAGTAGAAGGTTGTGATTTATAGCTTCATGTTAATTGTAAGAATGGAGCCTTTTTAACATTGCATGCACAAGCAAATTCACCTGTCAGTCTTGGCATTGAAAAACATTGAAATTTTTTCTGTAATCTTGAACCTTTTCCCCAACAACACTAGAAATCAGTTAAAAGGAAATCATTCTTACAGAACAATGTGAGTGTCAGGATTAGGAATGATTTTGACTCACTTTTCACCGAGCCAGTCAGTCATCCCCCCCCCCCCCACACACACACACACACCAAAATCATAAATTTCTGAACTGAACGGCAGCAGTGCAAAGCACATATCTCCAGTTTCATTGCGCCATGCAGTGTGAAACTATGTATGTGAGAAAAGGAAATTGAGAGACATAATGGAAGTCAGATACAAAATCTTGCTTTGTATTACTTACTATTACAAATTAGTTGTTCTATACACATCACTGCCAAGGGCAGAAAGATGTTTGTATTCACATTCATAAGTACAATATCAATTAGATGGTACTACTGTGCTAGACGCAGAAGCCTCGGTGAAATCTCCGCAAACATTCCCCCGACAAAGAGGGCATACACTGAAAAAGGGGAAAACATCAAAACTGATTATCTGTGTAATGGGAATTAGAGGGACACAAGTAGGAGTAAAGGTAACAATGACAGTACCCATGAATCTCTTTAAGCCACTTATCAACACAGGACATGTGATACTCATGATGGCAAGGGAGTACTCGTATTTTATCCCCTTCTTCATACTCCGCCAGGCATATGTAACATCTAGCAAATTGATTATGATTGACAACCATTATCAACAATGCAGGTAAATTGCTAATAGAATTCAATTTAAAAAAAAAAAAAACTCATTTCAATGAAAAAACCATGCCAAAGTAATTAAGCATTACCACACTAAAGAGTCATACAGAAACATGTCCGTGGTTCTGCCCAACCAGATTCATGCACACATATTTGCTCAAATAATTGGTATAAAGAAGCTTACTGTTCAGCATCAGTGCCACCATTAGCTATGTCAACCTTTTTATGGCATTTTAAAGGGAAAGAGTCAACAATTGATTCTGGTGCTGGGAGGGAAACCATGGAAAGAGAGAGCGATACAGGTTGCCGATGGATTTCATCCAAAACCTACATGGGATAAACAAGTTGCACAGTAAATTTGGGGAGCTCCACATACAAGACTGCATAGTCCAACAGCATAGGAATATTATTCTGATTTCGATCATAAAATAATACCCCAAGAGGCAAATTCACAGTAGACATTAAATGAGACATTAAAACTAAATCAATACAATCAGTGTGATATGCACACACAGCTGCACAAATCTAAGCAGACTTCCATCCCAACATTATCAGCCAGTTTCATTTAAGGGATCATTTTACAAGAGAGATCACTTGAAATGTATTTAAGAGCACCACTACGTAAGTAAAACCAGAAAAGCATGCAAGTTGAGAAGATGATTGGTACCTCAAATAAAGCTTCAGCAAGCATGACTATTCTCGATATACTTGCTCGAGTG
This sequence comes from Sindora glabra, assembly GCA_020226215.1. NCBI lineage: Eukaryota > Viridiplantae > Streptophyta > Magnoliopsida > Fabales > Fabaceae > Sindora > Sindora glabra. The sequence continues at coordinate 17,045,290 of CM035232.1, read as the reverse complement.
TTAGATCCCTCAGTCATTAGAAAAGAATCACATGAGCACAAGCCATCAGGATGTAGTCCTAACGGACAAGAGGCATTCCACTGTCCAAACTCATCAATGTCACCTCTAAGTCTTTCCCAGACCTGTAAACAGTTATGTTAAAACAGCTTGAGTTATGCAAGAGAAAATAAATCTGGCTTTTGAAGGTAAAATTAGCAATAAGAAGCTATTTATACTCAAAATAAGGAGAGTTACCTCAGATCTTGAGTGCTGCATTCTTTCATTCAATCTATGAATTCTACTGCCCAAGTAGCCAGCATCATCTGCAACCCCATTATTGGAGAAATCGCCACTGAAATCAAGAAGCCAACGATCTTGAGATTCTGGATAATCACCACCTCCAGCTGAGAAAACAATGGTTGGAGAATCACCAAACCTTCTAGAGCTACGTCGTGAAAAGGCATCCCAAAATAGTCTTCTACCATTTCTTCTGGCATCATGATCACTGGCGTCAACATTGCTACCAGACCAAATGTTGGATGATATTGTGACTACATCAACATGCAACACACTTTCATTTTCCTGTCCCCTTTCCATATTAGACATGAGGATTCCTAAACCTGGAGGTATTGTTTCCTGACGAGGCTCATTTTCTAGCAAGTGAGATGTCACAGGTGCATTGGACTCTTGAGCAACATTACTGATATCTGAATTCTGGATAGATGTGACAACATTGGCATGATTCTGAATAGAAGTTTCATCAGAACTGGAGCCCCAATGGTCTTGAGAGGATAATCTCTGTGGATAAAATGTATCACAACAGTTTTCAGAGACACCACTATCTACTGAGTTATCAATGTCACAGACTACATCCTTGTTAGCAGAAACATTCACAGAGCCTGATTCTGAAGACTGCACTTGTACAAATGAAGTATTAGCTGTGTTGCTATTATCCTTATAAGATTCATCATTACTATGATCAGCACTTACATGATGAAGAGGAACTAGATCCTCCCTTTCAGAGAAGCACTCCCTCTGAATATTGCTTGCAACATTTCTTGAAGAGTTTTCAAAAGCAGTGCTGTCACTGAATCCATTTCTAGTAACAGATAAGATTGCAGTTTCAGCACATGAATCGCTAATACTAGCTTCTGTATCGCATAATAAGGAAGATTCCTCTGTGACCTTCTGAACTACATCAAGGTCTGTTGCAGAACTAGCCTGAAGTTCAGTTGGATGGTCTTCCATCTAAAGACGCAATATAAGCATGTCACTCTCTTGGGGAATCTCTCAAGTGAATTCCTCAAATTTTGCAATAATGAAACTAAATTATATCTTGGTAGCAAAACTGACTGTATATCTGAAAACAACTATGATTCTACAAGCACATTCTTGGATAGAGGCATAATTTGATATCAACCAATCTGCCCTGAAGACAGTTTATCAAATATACAAAAATGTTGAAGGAAGACCATCGCATTTTAGTAAAAGGAGAAAGAGTTGAAATTGAAAACTTGTCACTTACAAACTGTAAAATTAAACTTTCAAGCTTTTACAGCTTCACAGTATTCGCTTGCGAATACAATATGCTATGCAGATTATTGCACCCAAAAATAATAAGCTCAACTAAGAAGAGGGTTAATTATAATTTAATTACAAAAAGTCGACAGCTTCAATTTCTTCTAATTTTTTTATGGCCTGAAAAAGCCATGATTTATTATCAACAGAGACTTTCAATTTTATGACTAAAAATTACGACTTTGAATTAGCTTATGAGAAAAGCCTGCGCAATCACCTATTACATTTTTAATTAATCAAGCTCAATTAATTCCTCACTCGATGAGTTAAACTGCATATGAATCTTATGCCTATACCCAGCAAAGCTAACGACAGATTTAAGAAAAACGACACTTGAACGCAACACCAAATAGACAAAATAATGGTAATAATGGGATATTATTATGACGTTAATAAAAAAGAATCCATCTTTGACACGATTTGATCTAGCCCAAATCTTCGAAGCTCATATATCATCGGATTCCGATTGAGAAATCGTGTATGAATGGATGAAATGAAACAGATAAAGAAGAAGGGCACCAACCTCGTAAGTAGAGCGAGAGGAAGAGCCCCCACAAACAAGAGAGGAGAGACTGAACCGGTTGACTCGGGAAGTACCAGGGCGAGACCCCAGTCGACTATTGGTCGCACCCATTTCGGAGAAAGAAGCAAAGAAAAGACAGAGAAGGTGCAGAGGAGAGGCCGAGAGGTGTGGGTGCAAGCTGAAGGTGACAATGGAAAGCTGACTACCTTAGGAGAGAGAGCTTTTCCATCCTTCAAAATTCAATTATTTTGGACAACTCAGGCAAGAAAAATTCGAACTTTTTATATTTGCTTTTTTATTAAAAACCAAATAATTTTCTTAAAAAAAGAATCCATTTTATTAACGTGGAAAATATTTTTTAGAAAATAATGGAAGCATATTTTTCCAGGGAAAAAATGAAAAGTTGATGGGCTTAAATTAGGAGAGAGATTATATTCACAAAAAAAAATAATAAATAAAATTGTGAGAGAGAAATTAGCTTTTATCTATGGCCAAATAAAAAAAAAGCTTGTATCGGGACGAAAAATAAAATAAAAAACAACTTGCTAATTTATGAGGTAATAAAATACTGAAGGGAGCGTTTAAATAATTAATTTGTACCCGGGAGTATGGCCGATTTAGAGTTGCCAAAGAAAAAACAAAAATGGCGGAGCATATTGGCCAAAGGACAATTTGGAGAATAACGAAGCTGTATCCTTGACAACGACAATTGAAAGTTGAAACGGCTCACAAATTTAACAATTTATTTATTATTTATTTTATTAGAATTCTTTATTTATACGAATAAAAGTGAAATCTCCATTCTTAAATAGCATTTCTTTTGGGTAAGATTTCTTAATGGCAATTTAATCACATTTTATATCATGAGTAAGAAATTAATTACAAGATATATTCATTGCTAAAATATAATTATTATAATTTAACTTAAAAATATATGATATTATATCAAAATTTTATTTTTTTATATTTTGAATTTGATCTCAAATATATATATATTTAATAATTTAATTATTTTTATTATTACAAAAAATTTAATTATTATGTAATAAAAAATAAATGTTTAATAATTATCAAAGATGAGATAGGTGATTTATTTGTGTGTGCAAATTTAAGACTTTTGCTGCCAATGATTTTTCTTTTTTAAAAAAAGAATCTTAGACTTTTGAATTGCATGAACGGGACAATTTTATTAGTATCTCGCTAATGCGGAATTGCCATGGATTTACAAAGACTAGCTTGTCCTTTTCCCCTGGGACAGAGCCTTGTTTTATTTCGAGTGATAAATTTGAATTCGTTTTGAAGTGGAACGACCATAAAAATATTACTGAATTTCCAATGATAAATGAATTATTTTCACCTAGGAGGAGGGGTGCTTGTCGGTCCAAAATTGACAAAATTTTAGGAGTTATCTAGTTGGTACTTGTTAGCAATAAGATGATCAATTTTGGTTATGTTTGTTTATTATTTTTAGAAATAAAAATTTTTATTTATCAAATTATTTTTAAAAATTATTTCTAAAATTTTTGTTAAAAAAAGAAAAATTTTAAATAACTTTTGAACTTAATTTTTTATTCTTAGTGGTAATTTTATAATTAAATAAAAATTTTACTTATTTGCTTTACCGAATTATTATTTTTTTGAATTCAAAAATAATTTTAAAAAATTAAAAATAACTTTTAAGAATATTTTTTAAAAAATAAAAATATATCCAAATACACTCTTTATTTTTTAAAAAAATATAAAAAACAAATTATTTAATTAATTATAAAAAATAAAACTTTTTAAAAAGCTTACTTCTTAGAAACAGATCTGTAGGAAATGAACCAGGTGAATTTCAAGGGGATATAGATGTGGATTTTTGAAAAAAAAAATTGTGAATCGAAAAAAGGGTGTGAGTCCTAGAATAAAAAATTATGCTTTTATTTATTCAAGATTAACAAAAAAATTGACAGAAGAAAATAGAGAGAATTTAGACTCCTACTTTTTATATAATATGAAAAATTACTTACTTACTTCTCTCTTTAACAAGTTTTACTTTTTATCTTCTTTATTAATGCAAAGATAAAATTATCCCTGTTAAATTTATTAAATGATAACTTTATCCTTTTATTTAAATACTCTTTTGAGCTATATTAATATATTTTATCTTCAATTTTTTTAACTTCAGTTCAGTTTTGTTTTTGGAATTTCAATATTATTTAAGATTTTAATCAATAAGTAAATACTAATCTTATTTTTATACATTATTTAATTACCTCAGATTTTTTTCTGTTAAAAAGCATTTTTTATTAAAATTATATCTAATATTTCAATAGGAAGGAAACATTTTTAAAGGAACAATTAATAAAATATTTTTATAAAAATGTGAGCATAACATTGTATATGAATAAAATAAAAGATTAAATAGATAAGCAATATAATTCTCTAGGATAAAAAAATATATATAAGTTATGAGTTAATTTAATTTTTTATAAAAAATTAAAATTATGAGTTAATAAAAGTTATGATACAAAAGATAATACATACATAATTTTAGATAAAAGAAATTAAAGTTTATTAATATATATTATAATAGTATTGAAAGTATAATAATTATTTTATTAATACTTTTTTAAAATAAATAAAATATATGAAATTACTTTTTAAAAAATATCACTTTTTTAATATCAATGAAATAATTTAAAATATATTTAAAAAATTATATAAAAATTTAATTTTAAAAAAATTTACCTTTTCACAAAAATTTACTGATTATATTAACTAAACAACAACTCAAAATTTCTCTTCTAAGGTTGGACTACAATACTTTAAGAAAGGAAGAAGCAACTCATCTATCTTGTTGCCTCCATACCATCAGTTGGATGGGTAGGAAAAGGATGCTAAAGTGAGGTTGATGGCTAGGATTTAGGGTGTGCATAATGCAACCAATTGACTATAACCAACCGAACCGTTTTTCATTTGGTCGGTTAATGTTAGTTGAAAATTGTAAATAATTAATTTTGGAAGGTTTTTGCTATTTTTTTATTTTACTCGATTAGTTTCGAATGTAAAATTTATTGCAATAATAAGTTATAACTAACTGAAAAAAATAAAGCATATGATTTTCTCAACTATGTAGTGCGTTTTGAACTTTTTTTACCCTCTATTAATTTAAGTTTGATATTCTATTTTATTTTTTCTTTTTCTTCTTTGAAAGGTTTCCTGCATTTTCTTGCGAACCAAACATGTCTCTGCTCTCTGTTCTCTGTTCTTTGCTTATTATTTTTCTTTGGAAATTTTCTTACATTTTTCGATGATCCAAACATGCCTCTGCTCTACTCTCTGTTCTTTGCTTCTTCTTCTTTTTACAAAACTTCAATGCATTTCCGCATGAATCAAATATGTCTCTGTTCTCTGTTTGTTGCTTCTTCTTTCAAAACATGTCTCTGCTCTCTATTTTTTTTGGCATTTTCTCATGAACCAAACATGTTTTTACTCTATGTTCTTTGCTTTTTCTTCTTCTCTCAAAACTTCTGAGCATTTTCGCATGAATCAAACATGTTTCTGTTCTCTATTCTTCATTTGTTCTTCTTCTTTCGAAACTCCATGCGAATGCATGAATGAAACATGTCTCTACTCTCTATTCTTCACTTCTTCTTCTTCTTCTTCTTTCAAAACTTCTGTACATTTTTGCATGAATCAAACATGTCTGTGCTCCTCTATCTTCTGGAATTTTCTTTCTTATTCTTATTCATCTCTTTCTATTGCTAAACTTACATAAAACTCAAGCTAAATTGAACATAATTGTACTTTGAATGGAATAAAACCAAACCGACGTAAACTATTATCATCTATTTTTAACCAATTATTTCGGTTACTTATGATTATGATACTAGGAACAGTCGATTATGAATTAATCTAAAGCTTTGTGGTTTAGAACGGTGGTTCCATTTTAGACCAAAATCGTCTGAAACCGAGTTATGCACACCCCTAGGTTAGGATTTGATGACTCATAGAACATAGCCGACTTGCTTGACAATGTAAGACACATAACAAATTAATACCAAATGATTGTATAATTTGGAAATTACCCTGCTTAATTAAGTTATGTTCCTTGTTTGTATCATTGTATGAGATTTTGACAAATTTGTTTCCATATAATATTAGTTTATTCAATTTAATTATTGTACCGAAAATAACAAATATAATACAGTACACATAATTTAACTAATCTAATTAATTAAGTTATAAATATTTTAATTATTGTTATTTTTGAATGGTGTGCTTTTTTATTTATTGATAGTATAAAATATTTTATATTTTATACTAATAGTTGATTAAATTTAAACTCATTTTAAATTAAAGGGAAAGATTCACTTAACTCCAATAAACAATGGGGTGAAAATGTTTTCTGAAAAAAATGATCTGCATTATAAATATATGAATTTAATTTATTTTTTATTAACTTATATTTTATTTAATTTATAAATATAATATTAACTTACGTTATAAATTCATGAATCTAATTAATTTTTGATTAACTTTGAAGAATTCTTTCTAAAAATGAAAACCTCAGAAAATTAATCATCTTTCATATTTCAACAAAGTTTTATTATGGTTACCATACAGGCAAAAATTATAATATATTATTGATATAGAAGTTTATCAATATATTATTAAATTTAATTAAATATTAAATTTATTTTTTAATTAAATTTATCATACTATATAATAATATATTAATAATTAAATTTGATAATATACTAATATATATTACAATAATGCATCATACTCATCTCCTATTATATATTACTTACTTAATAGCAATGGGTTCTGTCAAGATTGCTCATTCTTGGATAGGTGATGCACATCAGGCTACGTCTACAAATCATATATTAATTCTTTAACAACGAAAGAATTCGTCACTGGCCTTCGAAACAGGCGGTAGCGAAGCAGCGCTATTTGGAGAAAAGCAGTGGGAAACAGAAAATCGTGAAATTAAAATGTATATTTGTTTACTATTTTTAAAGTTATAATTTTAAATATTCAATTTTTAAAATAAAAATAAAAATAAAATTTTTATATTTTTATTTTAAATATTAATTTTGTAATTGAAAAAAAAATTTATCTATTTATTCAAATATTTATTTTTTATCTTCTTTAAATTTAAAAATAATTTTTAGAAATAAAAAATGAAAATATATCAAAACGGCCCTAAAAATCTCGAGGGGATATGTTGCAAAGTCAAGCAACCAGCAACAATTTACTAGTAGGACATATGTTAATATTTCATTGGTTTAAGAGATCATGGTTACTTTTGAAAAAGGTTTAGGGCATCGTTCTCCAATTCAAACCGTCCAAATTTTGACTTTTCTCACCCAATTTACTATGATATAAATTTACTTTGACGGTGGAAAATTTTTTTATAGAATCGTATTCATATCCATCATATCATATTGTATGACAAAAAAACAAAAAAAGGTTATTAGTAGACAGATACATGTGCTTATATCAAATATTCAAATCCTCATATTTGTTTACTAGGATTAGGATTTCCTTGTCTCCTCGTAGTTTCCACGAAAGTAACTCTTGCACAAATACTTTGCCTAAACTTAAGAGTCTTTAATTTTATTTTCTACTAATAACTGATAAATTAATTAATAATTAATAAGTTAATTGATAATTGATAGTTATAATTAATAACTGATAATTAATAAATTAATTGAAGTAATTGATAACTGATAACTGATAGCTGATAATTAATAATTGATAAATTAGTTAAAATATTTAGTAAAATTAACTATTGAAGTAGTTAAAATTATAAAATAATATAAAAAGGTATATTAATAAAAATAGATATATAATTAAAATAACTCATATTTATCTAAAAATTAAATTACATTAATGCAATTAAAAAGTTTAAAATAAAAATATAATATTTAATATTAAATTAATTATATTTTATAAACTTCTATATTTATTTATTTTCATAAATTTTATTTTATTATTTATTATAAAATTATAATTACTTAAAATATAATTTTATTTTATAAACTTCTATATCATTTATTTACATATATATTTTTATATATTTATAATTAAAAATTAGAACATAATTATGTTAACATTAAATTAATTATATTATATGAAAAAAAATTAGATTTATATTAGAAAAATTATTAGTTGTAAATTAATAAAAAGAATAAAGATAGATTTGAAAATAATTTTAGGAGATAGTAACTTATAAACTACTATAGGTAACTTATTAAATTAGAACTTTTTTTAATAAGTTAGTGCAAGAAACATATTTAAAAGTTAACTTATAACTTATTAACTAAATCAATAAGTTATAAATTAGTTTATTTGTTACACAAATGGAGCCTTTCTTTACCATTTTTTTTTAATTTTACTTGTGCTGAATGCGCCCTGATTTCATTTGCAAGCGCAGTTTCATGTCGCCTTCCTTTCATTAGCATTTTTTTAATTTTCCTTTTTTCAAGAAAAATATGTTGGTTCAACACCTAGGAATATAAATTGATTATTAAAATTTGGATACATAATATAAGCAAACCTTAACCAAGATAAAAATTCAAACAAATCCATCAAACATAGTTAAAGAAGAGAAGAAGGCCCTTCTCTACTCTTTATCCCTTAAATGAACTTAAAATCTTGTATCTAAGGGGGCATTTAGTTTGTGAAATGTTTCCAACATTCTTAGGAATATTTTAAGGGAATATAACATTCACATATTTAGTTTAGATTTAAAAAAAAATTCCCTGGGAATGTGACATTCTCGGGAATGTTTTTGGCCAAAATTTTCCTCTGAAATATTCTCAAGGAGAGAGATGGGTATCTTAGATTTTCATCGCTTGGGAATATTTGTTAAAAAAATAAAAAGACACATTTATCCTCATTATTTAACAAAAGTCTGCTTCTTTCTTCTTTGTTATACCCTAGTTTTAGTTAAGCATCATTGTGCCTCTGCCTTAACGTTTCAAATTGGAGCATCAAGAAAGTAAAAATCGTCCATCAAAACTTGTTGTTTGCCGTTCCCAAATAACAAGGTAATCTTGTATTGATTTTATTGAGTTTTTATTTTTATTAAAATCATTCTTTGTATCTTTAATGCTACACATTCCCCTTGTCATTCTGTACATGGATGCAATATATTGACGTAATATATTTGTTTGATAATGGTAATTTAATTGATTTTGTGTTTTTAATATTTGAATTTGTCCTTGAATTTTATAATGCTGTAAAAGTTAATTTATGAGAAGTTTGAAATTGCTTTAACTATTTATTCTGGCTTTATCATCTTATGTAAAGTGTCCTGCACTTTTCTCGTTTTTGTCAAAACAAGCAATTTCTATATTAATTAAAAATAAAAATTAAGAGAAACAATATAAACAACTAGAAAATATGATGTCTTGGTTATCTCATTTTTGTCTTACTAAATAAAGGTGAACAAGACCGACAGATAGAGCATGATACTTCAATTTATATACAACTTAATTTGTCACATCTTTGAATTGAAATCTGAGTGAAGAATCGAACACTACATTTGTTTCATAACCGAAAAAAGTTTTGATATCTCTAAAAACATTAGCATGTTTTTGTAGTAATGTTCCTCAAAAGAGATGTTTTTCTAGTAGTCTTTACTTCTGATCTTTCTTATAAGTTTAGCACACTAATGTAAAGATGGTACACATAAGACATGTTCTTCTGTAGTTATAGATGTTGATATTTTTTAGCTTTAGAAAATGTGCAGTTTATGTCACAGTATAGAGCAATACAAGGTTTATTGGAAATTTGTAGTTTTGTGCAAGGTTATTATCAAGATCTAATTTTAGAGTCAAGGGTATTCTTGAAAACTTCCCAAGATTCCTAGAAATATTGGATTTGAACCAAACACAAGAATATAATATATTTGGGAATCTGATAAAAAATCCTCAGGTATATTTATAATAAACCGAACATGGGAAAGTTACATTCCTGGGAATCATATTCCCAGGAATGTGTACATTCCCAAGAATATAAGATTTCACGAACCAAACACCCCTTAAAGGCTAAAAGATCAGTTTTAAAAATTGATTCATATCTTAAAACATTTTTTTAAAAAAAATTGAGAAAAATCTTAATGGATAGAGCATAGAATACCTTTATGAAAGAAGAAAGCCATAATCTCTATTCAAGGAAAATAAAAAGTACTCCATTATAGGAGAATGAAAAGAAAACTAAAAAAAAAATTACATGAGCTCAAATATTGCTATGTAAAACCTATAAGTGTAAAATAGGAAACATAGGGCAAGATGAACTTAGGCTCATGTGAATTTACTTAAAAAATATATAAATTTTAAATAAGGAAGCTAACCCTCTTTTGGGTGTGAACTGTTCGCATTACGTATAGGATGCCCATTTTACACACTTAGTGAAATCACTTGAAGGGCTAAGATCTAATCAAAATGAGAAGAAAAAAAATATTGGATTTGTTTATTTATTACTTTTAAAAATATTTTTTTTATTTCTTATTTTTAAAAATAAAATAATTTATATCATAACTTATTTTATAATCTATTTTTAAAAAATATAACTTTAAATATGTAATTTAAAAATAAAAAATAAAAATAACTTTTAAATATTTTTAAAAATCATGTTCTTATTCTTGATAATAATTTTATAATTAAATGAAATATTTTTTTATTCACAATATCGATCACTTTTTATTTTTACTTTCCTTCAATTTGAAAATAATTTTTGGAAATAAAAAATAATTTTTAAAATTAATTTCTAAAAATAGAAACAAAAACATATATCCAAACACATCATACACTTTTATTTCGGTAAATTGTATTGTAATATCACATTTTAAACTTCCTTTTAAAGAAGTACTAGCGTTAATCTTTATTTTAAATAGATATTAGTTTTATAAATTATTAGTATTATATTTCAAAAATATTATTTTTTTACCACAAGAAGGTGGTCATGAATCAGGAACTTGAAAACGCATAACTCCATTAGTTAACTAATTTTTTGCAAATAACCACTTGTTTTTATACATCTTTTTATAATCTTTTAATAGAAAATAAGAAAGTTTTTATCTCGATAGGGTCCACCAGATTGGAAACATTTAGATTGAAATTAAAATTTTAAATGACCATAACTTTACACTCGATTGTCTAATTCAGGCAAATTATATGTCAATTTCATGTAACTTTTTGAAATCCATGAGCTTGCAAAAGTGGAAGAAATTTTGCCACTCTAACTAGCAAAAAAATGTATTTTTCAATGATTTTTTTAATTTTTTATTTTCTTATTATTTTACTAACCTTGACCTCATTTTTTTCAAATTAAATTCATTTGAATCCCATATTAAATTTTTGCTCCCTAATTCTTTTAGTGCATAGTAGTGCCATAACAACTTTCTTAATAATAAAACTACTAAATGATAATATATTACTGTATGGAGACTAAAGAGTAGATCAAATAGTAACATGTTCTCCAAACAATAAACTAAATAGTAACATATTATTGTTTAGTCTTCAAACAGTAACTATGACAAAAAATTCTAAATAAATGAATAAATTAAGTCTTCTTAATAACTAAATTGTTAAATAATAGTATGTTATTATTTAGTTTTCAGACAATAACATATTAAAGTTTAATTTTTAAATAGTAATATTGACTAAAAATCTAAAATAAATAGACAAATGAAATTTCATTAATAATCAAACTGCTAAAGAAAAGGATGTTATTGTTTAGTTTCTAAACAATAACATTAATTAAAAATTTTAAATAAATGAATAATTTAAGTCTCATTAATAATTATATAGCCAAATAATAACATGTTACAGTTTAGTCTTCAGATAGTAATATATTACTATTTCGTCTACAAATAGTAATATTAACAAAAAAATTCAAAATAAAAGGATAAATCAAATCTCATTAACAACTAAACTGTCAAAAAAAGAGGATGTTACTATTTTATTTTCAAACAATAACATTGACTAAAAATATATAATAAATAGATAAATCAAGTCTCATTAACAACTAAACTGTCAAAGAAGAATATGTTACTGTTTAGTCTTTAGAAAATAATATGATACTATTTGATTTTAAAATAGTAACATCAATATAAAATTTAAAATAAATGAATAAATCAAGTGTCATTAATAATCAAATTGTCAAATAATAGTATGTTACTATTTGATTCCCACACAATTCTATTTCATCTCTAACCAATAACATCGATCAAAACTTAAAATAAATAGATAAATCAAGTCTCATTAACAACCAAACTATTAAAAAAGATGATGTTACTCTTTCATCTCTAAACAGTAACATCGATCAAAAGCTTAAAAAAATTAATAAATTAAGTCTCATTAACAATCAAATTAGTAAAAAAGAGGATTGTAATATCCCCAATTTAAATATAAAGTTATAAGCTTTTGAGATTTGTGGATAATATTGGCTTAAATTTATTTTCCAAATTAAAGGTTTTGGAAAGTTAAAAAAATCATATTTACGGGGATTATTTATTTTATGGTAATTATCGATGTAAGAATAAATTAAGATCATTTTGTAAGAAAATTCTTGTAAGTTGAGGATAATTTTAATACTCTAAATATAAAGAACTACAAAATAATTTATTTTTGAATACAAAAAGTTTGGAAATAGTAATTATGAGTATAAATTTTTATAAATTAATATTTGATAAATTTACTCTTGAAATTAAGAAAGATCAAATACCTATTTTAGGATTTCCAACTTCATTAATTTTATAAATATTTATGTATGAGAGGGAGATGAAAATAATTAAGTTGAAACTTTAAATTAGCTCAATTTTTATGAAATAAGCTTTTTAAATAAGTGGATAATTAGATTAATTTTATTTTAAAATGTAGGGTTGAAATGTAATAATAGAGGTGAGCCTATAATAGTGCATGAAGCATAAGATTAAAATCCATAATTTTCTTTTGTAATTTTTTGGACACTCCTCTCCTTTTTCGAGTAAAATTGGCTCACACTCTCTCTCAAATTTATTTTGTTCCCTTATCATTGGCACGCACATAGCAATTCCCTCTCCTTCCCTCACACTTGTCCAGGTTTCTTTTAACTTAGCTTCAATACATGGGATTTAGTGTTGAAACAAATGAAATCATACCAACTTCCAGCTCAATTGAAGAAAAATATAAACTTTTTTCTAAAAGTCTTTAATTTGATTTGTTTAAGTATTGAAATTACATTACATGAAAATTTTAGTTAGTTTAAGTTTTAAGTATTGTTACAAATAAAATTGAAACTTTCTATTCTAACAATTGTTCTTATATGTTACCAATATTAGAAATGGGTTTTAAAGAATAATACTTGAAATCTTAAATTATGGAACAATAATTTTATACTAGGAAGCATTAGATGGGTATATTAGAGTATATTATATTATCCAATATTTTGGACTAAATAATTTGATATGTGGGAACATTGACCATTATGTTACAATTTACAAATTAGTAGATAAATCATCCTACTGGTAGTATTTTTGAAATAGTAGCTCTTATGATTTTGATAATAAGTTTGAAAATATAAAGAAATAAATATATAGTTTTAAATACTAATATGGATAGAACCCCTTTAAAGCTTGAGATTTTGATAATTTTGATTGGGAAATCAATTATTATGAAAATCCTTAATTTATCAATAAAAGAGCTAAAAATAAAGAAAGTAGAAGTTTGAAACAATAGAGTAATTGAAGATGACCATTTTAGAGTTTCAAGTACTGCTATTTAAACTTATATGATTTTGATCTGAAAGTTCCTAAGTAACAACATATTTGAGTTCAAGGTTAATATAAGAATTTTAAATATAAGAAGCAAGAATGAAAGACTATTAATATATTGTGATTTAAATAAAGACTTAAGATAAATGGAAAAAAATAAGTAATATTCATATAATTATAATTTACCCTATAAATGATGATATTAGGAAGAGGAAGTGAAGAGATAATTACGGATCCTTTAGAACCTCCAAGTGGATGTGGATCATCAGGTGAGTATATATCTCACCACTGTACTTTTAATTAAACAATACAATTTAAATACTATAAATTATATTCCTCTTATTGTTGGTACCAATTCTACATCCTTGTTTATCTATGTATACACCTATATTCATGGGTAAATTTTATCTTGTGTAATAATAGTATTTGGCTATTTAAATGGAGGTTAATAGATCAAAGTGCACAACGAAAGCATGATTATAATGATTTTACCTAATGATGAATTGTGATTCAATTTTTATGATACTTATATGTTATGATGTTAATATTGTGTGCTCCGTTATGCTTGATAATGTTCAATGGTTGATTAATTATCTTGCATGGAAATTCTTATGAATTACTATGATATGAGAGCTGAGCTCTTCTGTGGATACTATATGAGGATCATGCCAGTAATGATATTGGAAATTATGAATGGTGACAGATAGTGTGAAAGCCGAATGGAAAATTTTTTGGCAATTAATTATGAAGGATATTGACTAATGTGGAAGCCGGATGTGAAATTTTTGGCTAACAATTGAGAAGAATGAAAGTGGATTTGAGAGCTAGATAAGGAAATTCCAGGCTAATAATTAAAGAGTATAAAATTGAAATAGATACCATAGAGCAACAATATGTATGTTAACTGTATTTGTATATGTGATATGATATGACTGTTTATGATTAACTTCTACTGATGATGTGATTATAGTGATTTGTTTGCATTTGAATCCTAATGGTTATTTGTGAATGTAATGTCCACCCGAAATGGGTAGTATATGATATTGAGTTCTAACGAATAGTTAGGACTCTTATGCTTGTGATGTGAGAAATAAGATTTAACTCATATGCAGGTGAATTTCCATTTTAGGATATGATTTCATATATTTCAAGAATCTAGAAAATAGTTTGCTATTACTTTTAATATATATATATATATATATATATATATATATATATATATATATATATATATATATATTAATCACCTACGGGATAGTGGTAGTTATATGCTCACGGAATTCTTGTAACTCACTCTATTGTATTTTAAATATTTTTAGGTTAAGGTGAGCATATATGAGCTTATTGCATCTATGGAGATTCAAGACTGCCTTGCTAAGAAATTTGACAATTAGGATTGGAATTAATAATTATTATAAAGATTTGTTGGATGATGATGTGTGTTGTATTGATTATATGTGAATAAGTCAGAATCTGAATTGTATTGTGCATATGTTGATTCTGTCATATCTGGATAATACAAGTTTTGTGTTTTAGAGCTTATAGTCCTCAAGGAATGTCCAAAGACAGGAGAGACTCTGTCCGTTTCCACAAAAAAAATCTTAAAATAAATTTTAAAGTCCCCTTGGAATTTGGAAACTTCTATTAGGTAAAAAGAGTAAAAAAAATTGTTAAGGCTTGTGGAAATCGATAACGGGATCTACATCGGTCACGATCAAAAGTGGGTCGTGACAGGGATGTTACTATTTGGTTTGCCGACGGTAACATCAACCAAAAATCTAAAATAAATGGATAAATCAAGTCTCATTAAGAATTAAAGTGCCAAATAACAGCATGTTACTATTTGATCTTTAGACAGTAACATGTTATTATTTCATATTAACATTGATCAAAAACTTAAAATAAATGGATTATTCAAGTCTCATTAACAATTAAATTATCAAATAACAACATATTACTATTTTCCTTCCATGCAGTAGCATGTTTCTATTTCATCTCTAAATAGTAACATCAACCAAAAAATCTAAAATAAATGGATAAATCAAGTCTCATTGATAATCAAACTGCCAAAGAAGAGGATATTAAAGTTTAGTTTCAGACAATAACATCGACTAGAAATTTAAAATAAATGGATAAATTAAGTCTCATTAACAATAAAATTACTAAATAATAACATGTTACTATTTGGTCTCTAAATAATAACATTAACTAAAAATTATAAATAAATAGAAAAATCAAATCCTTTTAACAATCAAACTGTTAAATGACAATATGTTATTATTTAGTCTGTAGATAGTAACATGTTACTATTTTATCTTCAAACAATAACATCGACAAAAAAATTCAAAAATAAATGGATAAATCAAGTCTTAACCAAACTATCAAAGAAAAAGACGTTACTATTTCGTCTCCAAATAGTAAAATCGACCAAAATCCTCAAATAAATGAATAATTTAAGTCTCATTAATAAATAAATTATCAAATAATAACATGTTACTGTTTGATCTCCAAATAGTGACAAGATACTATTTGGTTTCAACATAGTAACATTGACCAAAAACTCAAAATAAATAGATAAATCAAGTCTAATTAATAATGAAATTGTTAAGTAATAGCATGTTATAGTTTGGCCTCCATACAGTAACGTGTTACTATTTTATCTCCTAATAGTAATATCGATCAAAAAACTTAAAATAAATAAATAAATCAAGTCTTATTAATAATCAAACTGCCAAGAGAAAAGGATGTTACTATTTAACTTTAGATAGAAACATCAACTAAAAACTCAAAATTATTGGAGAAATTAAGTTTTATTAACAACCAAACTGCTAAATAAAAGTATGTTACTATTCGATTTGTAGATAGTAATACATTACTATTTCATCTTCAAACAGTAATATGGACCAAAACTCCTAAATAAATGGATAAATCAAGTCTCATTAACAATCAAACTATCATAGAAGTGGATGTTACTATTTCATTGATAAATAATAACATCGACCATAAACCTAAAATAAGTGGATAAATCAAGTCCTATTCACAATCAAACTGTCAAATAACAGCATGTTATAATTTGATCTTCATGCAAAAACATGTTACTGTTTCAACCTAAACAGAAATATCGATCAAAAGTTCCAAATAAATGTATAAATCAAGTACCACTAATAATCACATTACTAAATAATATCATGTTACTGTTTGGTTTGCAACTAGCAACTTGTTACTATTTCTTCTCTAAACTGAAACATCGATAAAAAAACTTAAAATAAATGAATAAATCAAGTCTCATTAATAATCAAACTGTTAAAAAAGTGGATATTACTATTTGATTTCAAGATAGTAGCATCGGTGATAAACTTGAATTAAATGGATAAAACAAGTGTTATTTAAAATCAAACTACCAAATAACAGCATGTTACAATTTAGTTAACAGACAATAACATGTTACTGTTCTATCTTCAAATAGTAACATGGACCAAGACCCTAGAATAAATGGATAAATGTAATCTCATTAACAATCAAACTGTCAAAGAAGTGAATGTTACTGTTTGGTTTGCTGACAGTAACATCGGCTATAAACCTAAAATAAATGGATAAAATAAGTCTCATTTATAATCGAACTGCCAAATAATAGCATATTGTTGTTTAGTCTGTAGACCATTACATTTTGTCATTTCATCTTCAGACTATAACATCGATCAAAAACCTAGAATAAATTGACAGAACAAGTCTCGTTAATAATTAAATTGTCAAAAAAATGGATGTTACTGTTTGGTTTACAAACAGTAACATCAACCATAATCCCAATATTAGTGGATAAATCAAGTCTTATCAACAATCAAATTGCCAAATAACAGCATACCATAGTTTGGACTTCTTATATAAACACATTACTATTTCATCCCTAGACAATGACATAAACCAAAAGTCCTAAGTAAATGGATAAATCAATTACCAATAACAATTGTATTGCTAAATAACAACATATTATTGTTTGGACTATAGCCAACAACTCATTACTGTTTCATTTCCAAATTGAAATGTTGACCAAAAGCTAACAATAATTGGATAAATCAAGTCCCATTAATAATCAAACTAATAAAGAAATGGATATTACTATTTGCTTTACAGATTGTAACATCGACTATAATCCTAAAAGTAATGGAAAAAATAAGTCTCATTATAATCAAATTGCTAAATAACCACATGTTATTGTTTAGTCTGTAGAGAGTAACATTTTACTGTTCTATCTCTAAACAATAATATCGACTAAAAACCTAGAACAAATGGATAAATCAATTGTCATTAATAATAAAACTATCAAATAACAATATGTTACTGTTTGGTCTTCATGCAGAAGCATGTTACCGTTTCATGTCTAAACAATAGCATTGACCAAAAGTAACTGTTAAATGTATAAATTAAGTACCACTAACAATCATATTGCTAAATAATAGTATGTTACTGTTTAGTTTGCAGCCAGCAACTTGTAACTATTTCATTTCCAAATTAAAACATTGATAAAAAATCTTAAATAAATTGATAAATTAAGCCTCATTTACAATCAAATTACCAAAGAAGTGGATGTTACTATTGGCTTTGCAGACAATAACATCATCATTAAACCCAAAATAAATGGATAAAATAAGTTTTATTTGTAATCAAATTGTCAAATAACAGCAGTTATTGTTTGGTCTACAGTTTGTAATATTTTACTATTTCATCTTCGAATAGTAACATCGACAAAAAACTTAGAATAAATGAATAAATCAAGTCTTGTTAACAATCAAATTGCAAAAAAGTGGATGTTAATGTTTCATTTGAAGATAGTAACATGACCATTAACCTAAATAAGTAAATAAATCAAGTCTCAATAACAATCAAATTGTTAAATAACAACATGTTGTAGTTTGGTCTTCGTGTAAAAACATGTTTCTATTTTATGTCTAAACAGTAACATGAACCAAAAGTCCTAAATAAATGGATAAATCAAGTACCATTAACAATCATATTGTCAAATAACAATATATTACTATTTGGTCTATAGATAGTAACATTTTACCATTTCATCTCCAAATTGAAACATCAATTAGAAACCTAAAATAAATGGATAAATCAAGGCTCATTAACAATGAAACTGCTAAGGAAAAGGATGTTACTATTTCGCTTGCAGACAATAACATCAATCATGAACCTAAAATAAGTGGATAAATCAAATCTCGTTAACAATTAAACTATCAAATAACAACATGTTACCATTTGGTCTTTATATAGAAACATGTTGTTATCTCATCTCTACGCAAAAACATCGACCAAAAGTCTCAAATAAATGGAAAAATCCAGTACCACTAACAATCACATTATCAAATAATAGTATGATACTATTTGGTCTGTAGCTAACATCTTGTTACTATTTCATCACCAAACTGAAACATCGACCAGAAACAAAAATAAATGAATAAATCAATTCTCATTAATAATCAAATAGCTAAAGAATTGGATGTTACTGTTTAGTTTGAAGATAGTAATATCTATAATGAACCTAATATAAATAGATAAAGTAAGTGTTATTAACAATTAAACTGTCAAATAACAGCTTTTTACTATTTTGTTAGTAGACATTAGCATGTTACTGTTCCATCTCCAAACAGTAATATCGATAATCAATTTTAAACAAAAAAGTCTCATTATTAGTCAAATTGCTAAAGATATGGATGTTACTGTTTCATTCATAGACAGTAACATTGACTATAAATAAAAAAATAAATAGATAAAACAAGTCTTATTTATAATCAAACTGTCAAATAATAGTATGTTACTATTTGGTCTGTAGATAGTAACTTATTATTGTTTCAAGTACAAATAGTAACATCCACCAAAAACTTAGAATAAATGATAACGTAAGTCTCATTAATAGTCAAATTGTTAAAGAAGTGGATGTTACTATTTAGTTTACAAATAGTGACATTGACTATAAACCCAAAATAAATGATAAAACAAGTCTCAATTGTACTCAAGCTGCCAAATAACAGTATGTTACTGTTTGATCTGCAAACAGTAACATGTTACTATTTGATCTGCAAACAGTAACATGTTACTATTTCATCTTTAAATAGTAATACCGACCAAAAACTTAGAATAAAAGGACAAATCACGTCTAATTAACAATCAAATTACCAAAGAAGTGGATGTTAGTATTAGGTTTGTAAATAGTAACATTGACCATAAACCTAAAATAAGTGGATAAATTAAGTCCCATTCATAATTAAATTGTCAAATAATCGTATATTACTATTTAGTCTTCGTGTAAAAATATGTTAAAGATTTATCTCTAAATAGTAATATCAACTAAAAGTCCCAAATAAATGTACAAATTAAGTACCACTAACAATCACATTGAAACTTCGACTAAAAAATTAATTTAAATAGATAAATCAAGTCTCATTAATATTCAAACTGCCAAAGAAGCAAATGTTACTACTTAGTTTTAAAATAGTAACTTCAATAATAAACTCAAAATAAATGGATAAAATAAGTCTCATTTATAATCGAACAGCTAAATAACAATATATTACTATTTGGTCTGCAACTAGAAACTTTTTACAATTTCATCTCCAAAGTAAAACATAGACCAAAAACTTAAAATAAATGGATAAATCAAGTCCTATTAACAATCAAATGGCCAAAGAAGTGAATGTTACTATTTGGTTTGCTAATAGTTATATTAACTACAAACCTAAAATAAATGGATAAAACAATTGTCATTTATAATCAAACTACCAAATAACAACATGTCACTGTTTGGTCTACAAATAGTAACATCGACTAAAAACCTAGAATAAATAGATAAATCAAATTCCAATAATAATAAAACTACTAAAGAAATGGATGTTAATGTTTGGTTTGAAGACCGTAACATCGACTATAATCCCAAAAGTAATGGATAAAAGAAATCTCATTTATAATCAAATTATTAAACAACTGCAAGTTACTGTTTGATCTGTAAACAATAATATTTTAATCTTTCATCTCCAAATAGTAACATCGATAAAAAAAACTAGAATAAATGGATAAATGAAGTGTCATTAACAATCAAATTGACAAAGAAGTGGTTGTTACTATTTCATTTACAGACAGTAACATCAACCATAAACTTAAAATAAATAGATAAATAAAATCTCATTAACAATCAAATTGCTAAATAACAAAATGTTACTGTTTAGACTTCTTGCAAAAACACATTACTATTTCTTTTATAAATAGTAACATAGTGCAAAAGTCCCAAATAAATGGAAAAATCAAGTACTATTAATAATTGCATTGCCAAATAATAATATGTTACTATTTTGGACTACAACTAGCAACTTGTTACTGGTACATTTTGAAACTCAAATATAGATAAAAATAAAAAATAATTGGATAAATCAAATCTTATTAACAATCAAACTGTTAAAAAAGTAGATGTTACTATTTAGTTTGCAAGCTATAACATCAACTATAATCCAAAAAGTGATGGATAAAAAAAGTCTCATTTATAATCAAACTGCCAAATAATCATATGTTACTATTTGATCTGCAGATAGTAACATTTTACTATTTTATCTCCAAATAATAACATTGAACAAAAACCTAGAATAAATGGATAAATCAAGTCTCATTAACAATCAAACTACTAAAGAAGTGGTTGTTATTGTTTCATTTACAAATAGTAACATCGACTATAAACCCAAAATAAGTTAATAAATTATGTTTCATTAACAATCAAACTGCCAAATAACAATATTTTACTATTTGGCCTTCATGCAGAAACATGTTATTGCTTTATGTCTAACTAATAACATCAACCAAAAGTCTCAAATAAATGTATAAATTAAGTACCATTAACATTGATATTGATAAATAATAGCATGTTACAATCTAGTTTGTAGCTAGTAACTTATTTCTATTTCATCTCCAAACTGAAACATTGATCAGAAACTTAAAATAAAAGGATAAATCAAGTCTCATTAACAATCTAACTATCAAAGTAGTGGATGTTACTATTTGGGTTACAAATAGTAACATCGAATATTGACCCAAAATAAATGGGTAATACATGTCTCATTTATAATCAATTTGTCAAATAACAACATGTCACTATTTAGTCTGCAACCAACAACTTGAAACTATTTCACCTCCAAACTAAATCATCTACCAAAACTCGTAAATAAATTGTTAAATCAAACCTCATTAACAATCAAGCTACCAAAAAAGTGGATGTTATTGTTAGGTTTCTAGACAATAACATCGGTATTAAACCTAAAATAAATGAATAAAATAAGTCTTATTTGTAATTAAACTATCAAATAACAGCATGTTACTGTTTGCTCTGCAGTCAGTAACATATTACTATTTCATCTTTAAACATTAACATCAACTAAAAACCTAAAATAAATAGATAAATCAAGTCTCAATAATAATCAAACTGCCAATGAAGTAGGTGTTAATGTTTCATTTACAGATAGTAACATGATCCTTAACCGAAGATAAGCGGAGAAATCAAGTCTCAATAACAATCAAATTGCCACATAACAGCATGTTACAGTTTATTTTTTGTGCAAAACATGTTACTGTTTCCTATTTAAATAGCAACATTGACCAAAAATCCCAAATAAATGGATAAATCAAGTCCATTAACAATCACATTGTCAAATAACAGTACATTACTATTTAATTTTCAACCAGTAACTTGTTACCCTTTCATCTTATTGAAACATCGATTAGAAACCTATAATAAATGAATAAATCAAGTCTCATTAACATTCCAACTGCTAAAGTAGTGGGTGTTACTATTTGGGATACAGACAGTAACATCAACTATTGACCCAATATAAATGGAAAAAATATGTTTCATTTATAATCAACTTGCTAAATAATAGCATATTACTGTTTAGTCTATATCTAACAACTTTTTTCTATTTCATCTCTAAATTGAAACTCAATCAAAATCCTAAAATAAATTAGTAAATCAAGTCCTATTAACAATTAAACTGTCAAAGAAGTTAATGCTACTGTTTAGTTTGTACATAGTAACATCGACTATAAACCCAAAATAAATGGATAAAATAATTCTCATTTATAATCAAACTGTCAAATAATAGCATGTTATTATTTAGTTTACAAATTGTATGATGAAACTATTTGGTCTACAGATAGTAATTGACCAAAAATTTAGAATAAATGGATAAATCAAATCTTATTAACAGTTAAACTACTAAAGAAGTGGATATAATTATTTTGTTTACAAATAGTAACATTAACCATAATCCCAAAATAAGTGGATAAATCATATCTCATTAACAATCAAATGACCAAGAGTTTTAAATAAATGGATAAATCAAGTACCATTAACAATTACCTTGCCAAATAATAGCATATTACTGTTAGGTCTGTAGCAAGGAACTTGTTATTGTTTCATTTCCAAATTGAAACATTGACTAGAAACCTAAAATTAATGGATAAAACAAGTCTCATTAATTATCAAATTGACAAAGAAGTAGATGTTATTGTTTAGTTTGCAAATAATAATATCGACAATAATCCTAAAATTAAAGGATAAAATAAGTCTTATTTATAATCAAATTGTCAAATAACCACATGTTACCATTTGATCTACATACAGTAACATTTTACTATTTTGACTTCAAATAGTAATATCGATAAAAAATATAGAATAAATGGATAAATCAAGTCTTATTAATAATCAAACTATCAAATAATAATATTTTACTATTTAGTCTTCATGCAGAAATATGTTACTGTATCATGTCTAAATAGTAACATTGATTAAAAGTCCTAAAAAAATAGATAAATTAAGTTCCATCAACAATTACATTATTAAATAATAGTATGTTACTATTTAGATGTTAACCAATAATTTGTTACTATTTCATTTCCAAACTAAAATATCGACCAAATACAAAAAATAATTGGATAAGTCAAGACCCTTTAATAATCAAATTGTCAAAAAATTGGATGTTACTGTTTTGTTTACAGACCGTAACATCGACTATAATACTAAAAGTAATGGATAAAATAAGTCTCATTTATGATCAAACAACCAAATAATCTCATGTTATGATTTGGTCTGCAGATAATAACATTTTATTATTTCATCTCGAAATAGTAATATCAACTAAAAACCTAGAATAAATGAATAAATCAAATGTCATTAACAATTAAACTGTTAAAGAAGTGGCTGTTACTGTTTTTTCAACAAACAATAACATCGACCCTAAACAAAAAATAAGTGCATAAATCAAGTCTCATTAACAATTAAACAGCCAAATAACAATGTGTCACTGTTTAATCTTTATGCAAAATCATGTTACTATTGCATGTCTTAATAGTAAGATCGACCAAAAGTCTTAAATAAATGGATAAATTAAATACCATTAATAATCACATTATTAAATAACAGCATGTTATTATGTGGTTTGCAATCAGTAACTTATTACTATTTCATCTCCAAATTGAAACATTAACCAAAAACATATAATAATGGATAAATCAAGTCTCATTAATAATCCAACTACTAAAGAAGTGAATGTTACTACTTGGGTTGCAGACAGTAACATCGATTATAAACCTAAACTAAATGGATAAATCAAGTATCATTAACAATCATATTGTCGAATAACAGTATGTTATTATTTAGTTTGCAACCAATAACTTATTATTGTTTCATCTCCAAACTGAAACATCGACTGAAAACCTAAAATAAATGAATAAATCAAGTCCTATTAACAATTAAACTGCTAAATAAGTGAATGTTACTGTTTGATTTACAGTTAGTAACATTGACCATAAATCCAAAATAAATGGATAAAATAATTATCTTTTATAATTAAACTATCTAATAATAACATGTTACTATTTAGTTTGTAGATAGTAACATCGATAAAAAATCTAAAATAAATGAATAAATCAAACCTCATAAAAAATCAAACTACTAAAAATGTGGATGTTACTATTTGGTTTAGAGATAGTAACATCGATAATAAACCTAAAAGAAATTGATAAAACAAGTTTTATTTATAATCAAATTGTTAAATAATAACATGTTACGGTTTAGTTTGCAATTAGAAACTTAATACTGTTTCATCTCCAAACTAAAATATCAGTCAAAAACTTTAAATAAATATATAAATTATGTCTCATTAATAATTAAATTGCCAAAGTAGTGAATGTTACTGTTTGGTTTGTAGACAGTAACATTGACAATAATCCCAAAAGTAATGGATAGAACAAGTCTTATTTATAATCAAACTATCAATTAACCGCATGTTACTATTTGATTTACAAACTATCAATTAACTGCATGTTACTATTTCATCTCTAAAAAGTAACATCGATAAAAAAATTTAAAATAAATAGATATATCAAGTCATATAACAATTAAACTGCGATAGAAGGGGATGTTACTCTTTCATTTATAGATAGTATCATCGACTATAAACCCAAAATAAGTAGATAAATCAAATCTCATTAACAATCAAATTACTAAATAATAGTATATTACTGTTTAGTCTTTTTGCAGAAATATATTACTATTTCATCTCTAAATAGTAATTAAGACCAATAGTCCCAAATAAATGAATAAATCAAGTACAATTAACAGTCACATTGCCAAATAAAAGTATATTACTATTTCATTTGTAGCTAGCATCTTGTTACTGTTTTATTTCCAAACAAAAAAATCGACCAGAAACCTAAAATAAAAGGATAAAATAATTCTCGTTTATTATCAAATTGCGAAGGTAATGGATGTTACTATTTGGTTTACAAAAAGTAACATCAACTATAAGCCTAAAGTAAATGGATAAAACAAGTCTCATTTAAAATTAAACTACTAAATAATAGTATGGTATTGTTTAGTGAACAGACAATAATATGCTACTATTTTATCTTAAAACAGTAAGATCGACTAAAAACCTAGAATAAATGAATAAATCAAATCTCGTTAACAGTCAAACTACCAAAGAAGTGGATGGTACTATTTCATTTATAGACAGTAACATCAACCATAAACTCAATATAAGTAGATAAATCTAGTGTCATTAACAATCTAACTGCTAAATAATATCATGTTTTTATTTCATCTTCTTGTAAAATATGTTATTGTTTCATCTCTAAATAATAGCATCGACAAAGAGTCCCAAATAAATGAATAAATTAAGTACCATTAACCATCACATTGCCAAATAACATAACGATACAATTTGGTTTGCAGCTAGCAACTTGTTACTATTTCATCTTCAAACAGAAATACTGATAAAAAACTTAAAATAAATAGATAAATTTAGTCTCATTAAAAATTAAATTGCTAAAGAAATAGATGTTACTATTTAGTTTGTAAATTGTAACATTGACTATAAACCTAAAATAAATGGATAAAACAAGTCCTATTTATATTCAAACTACCAAATAATACCTTGTTTCTATTTGGTCTGCAAATAATAACATATTACTATGTCATCTCTAAATAGTAACATTGACCAAAAATTAAGAATAAATGGATAAATTAAGTTTCAATAACAATCAAATTGCTAAAGAATTAGATGTTTCTATTTGTTTTGTAGATAGTAATATCGACTATAAACCTAAAATAATTAGATAAAATAAATCTCGTTTATAATCAAATTACTAAATAACAACATGTAATTGTTTAAACTGCAGATGGTAACATATTAATATTTCATCTTCAAACAGTAACATGGGCAAAAAATCTAGAATAAATGGATAAATTAAGTCTCATTAATTGTCAAATTGCTAAAGAAGTGGATGTTACTATTTTGTTTACAGATAGTAACATTGACCATAAACCCAAAATAAATAGATAAATCAAGTTTCATTAACAATTAAACTGTCAAAGAATAGCATGTTATTATTTAGTCTACTTGCAGAAATATATTACTATTTCATCTCTAAACAGTAACTTTGACCAAAAGTCACAAATAAATGGATAAGTCAAGTACCCTTAACAATCTTATTACCAAATAACAATATATTATTGTTTGGTCTGTAACTAGTAACTTGTTGCTGTTTCATCTACAAACAACCCTAAAATAAAAATCTAAAATAAATGGATAAATCAAGTTTCATTAACAATCAAACTGCTAAAGAAGTAAATGTTACTATTTGGTATGTAGACAATAACATTGATTATTATCCCAAAATAAACAGATAAAGCAAGTCACATTTATAATCAAATTACCAAATAATAGTATATTATTTTCTGCCCTACAAATAGTAACATGTTACTATTTCATCTTTAAATAGTAATATTAACTAAAAATTAAGATTAAATGGATAAATTAAATCTTATTAATAATTAAACTGCTAAAGAATTAGGTATTACTATTTATTTTAAAGACAGTAATATCAATTATGAACTAAAAATAATTGGATAAAATAAGTCCTATTTATAATCAAACTGTCAAATAATAGTATGTAACTATTTAGACTGTAGTCAGTAACATGTTACTGTTTCATCTCCAAACAGTAACATGTTACTGTTTAGGCAAAAAACTTAGAATAAATAAATAAATTAAGTCTCATTAATAGTTAAACTGCCAAAGAAGAGGATGTTACTATTTTATTTACAAACAATAACATCAATTATAAACTCAAAATAAATGGATAAAACAAGTCATATTCGTAATCAATCTGCAAAATAATAACATATTATTGTTTAGTCTGTAGATAGTAACATATTACTGTTTCATCTCCTAACGGTAACATCGACCAAAAATTAAGAATAAATAGAAAAATCAGGTCGCATTAACAATCAAATAGGCAAAGAAGTGCATGTTATTATTTAGTTTTCAGATAGTAACATCGACTATAAACCCAAAATAAATGGATAAACAAGTCTCATTCATAATCAAATTGCTAAATAATAGTATGTTATTGTTTAGTCTGCAGATAATAATATGTCACTATTTTTTCTTCAAATAATAATATGAATTGAAAACCTAAAATAAATGGATAAATCAAGTCTCATTAATAATCAAACTATTAAAGAAGTAAATGTTACTATTTCATTTACAGATAGTAACATTGACCCTAAACTAAAATAATTGGATAAATTAAGTCTCATTAATAATCAAACTGGCAAATAACAATATGTTACTGTGTCATTTATAAATAGTAATATCGATCAAAAATCTTAAATAAATGAATAAATCAAATTCTATTAACTTGCACATTGCCAAATAACAGTATGTTACTTTTAGTCCGTAGCTAGTAACTTCTAATTATTTCATCTCCAAACTGAAACATTGATAAAAAATTTAAAATAAATAGACAAATCAACTCTCATTAACAATCAAATTGTCAAAGTAGTGGATGTTATTGCTTGGACTTCTAGCAGTAACAACCATTATAAACCTAAAATTAAAGGATAAAATAAGTCTCATTTATAGTAAAACTGCCATATAACAACATGTTACTATTTAGTCTGCGGATCTTAACACGTCATTATTTCATTTCCAAACAGTAATAATCAAACTACCAAAGTAATGGATGTTGCTCTTTGGACTTCTAGCAATAACATTGACTATAAACCTAAAATAAAAGGATAAAACAAGTCTTATTTATAATCATATAGCTAAATAATAGTATATTACTATTTGGTCTGTGGGCCATAACATGTCACTATTTCATCTTCAAACAGTAACTCATTAACAATAAACTTGCCAAAGAAATGGATATTGCTATTTGATTTATTGACAAGAACATCGACTATGAACCCAAAATAAGTGGATAAGCCAAGTTTCATTAATAATTAAACTACCAAAGTAGTGGATGTTACCATTTGGACTTCTAGCAGTAACATTCGCTATAAACCCAAAATAAATAGATAAAACAAGTCTCAGTTATAATCAAACTACCAAATAAACATTTATTACTGTTTAGTCTGCGAACCATAACACATTACTATTTCATCTCCAAATAATAACATCGACAAAAAACCTAGAATGGATGGATAAATCAATTCTCATTAACAAACAACCTGCCTAAGAAGTAGATATTACTATTTTATTTACAGATAGTAACATCGACCATAAACTTAAAATAAATGGATAAATCAAGTCTCATAAATAATAAAACTACCAAATAATAGTATATTACTGTTTAGTTTTCATAAAGAAATATGTTACTGTTTCATTTCTAAATAGTGATATTGATAAAAAAAATCCTAAATAAATAGATAAATTAAGTACCATTAACAATCACATTGCTAAATAATAATATGTTACTGTTTGATCTACAGCCAGTAACTTGTTACTATTTCATCTCCAAACTAAAATATAAAAAAAAATCTAGAATAAACAGATAAATCAAGTCTCATTAACAATCAAACTGTTAAAGAAGTGGATGTTACTGTTTCGTTTACAAACAGTAACATCCACTATAAGCCTAAATTAATTGGATAAAACAAGTTTTATTTATAATCAAACTACCTAATAAAAATATATCACTATTTGGTCCGCAGATAATAACATGTTAATATTTCATCTCTAAATAGTAACATCAACTACAAACCTAAAATTAGTAGAAAAATCAACTCTCATTAGAATCAAACTATCAAATAATAGTTTATTACTATTTGGTCTTCATACAGAAGTATGATATTGTTTCATCTCTAGATAGTAACATTGACCAAGAATCCAAAATAAATGGATAAGTCAAGTACCATTAACAATTATATTGCTAAGTAAAAACATGTTACAGTTTGGTCTACAACCAGTAACTTGTTACTATTTAATCTCCAACCTGAAACATTGATCAAATACCTAAAATAAAGGGATAAATCAAATCTAATTAATAATCAAATAACTAAAGAAAAAGATGTTACTAATTGATCTTTTCACAACAACATTCATTATAAAATTAAAATAAATCGATAAAACAAATCTCATTTATAATCAAACTGTCAAATAATAGTATGTCATGTTTGGTTTACAAACAGTAATATGTGACTATTTCTTCTCCAAACAGTAACATTGACAAAAAGCCTAGAATAAATGGATAACTCAAATCTCATTAACAATTAAATTGCTAAAGAAGTGGATGTTACTATTTCATTTAAAGGTAGTAACATTGACTATAAACAAAAAAATTGGATAAATAAAGTCCTATTAACAATCAAATTATCAAATAATAGCACATTACTGTTTCATTTCTAAACAATGACATCAATAAAAAATCTTAAATAAATAAATAAATCAAGTTCCATTAACTATCACATTGCCAAATAACAATATTTTACTCTTTAGTCTACAACTAGTAACTTGTAACTATTTCATCTCCAAATTGAAACATCGATGAAAAACTTAAAATAATTGGATAAATTAACTCTCATTAATAATCAAATTGCTAAAGTAGTGGATGTTATTGTTTGGACTTCTGGAAGAAACAACTACTATAAATCCAAAATAAATCAATAAAACACGTCTCATTTATAATCAAACTACCAAATAATAGCATGCCACTATTTTGTCTGCAAATAGTTACATATCACTATTTTATCACTAAATAGTAACATCGATCGAAAACATAGAATAAATGGATAAATTAAGGATCATTAACAATCAAATTGTCAAAGTAATGGATGTTTCTATTCCATTTATAGATAGTAACATCAACTATAAACTGAAAATAATTTGATAAATCAAGTCTCATTAACAATCAAATGGTGAAATAATGACATGTTACTGTTTCATCTCTAAATAGTAACAATGATAAAAAATTTCAAACAAATGAATAAATTAAGTTCCATTAACTATTACATTGTCAAATAACAGCATGTTACTGTTTAGTCTATAGCCAGTAACTTGTAACTATTTCATCTCCAAACTAAAACAATGATAAAAGATTAAAAATAGATGAATAAATTAATTCTTATTAACAATGAAACTGCCAGAGTAATGGATGTTACTATTTGGACTTCTGGCAGTAGCATCCATTATAAACTCAAAATAAATTGATAAAACTAGTCTCATTTACAATCAAACTGCTAAATAATAGTATGTCACTATTTAGTCTATAGATCGTAGCATGTTACTGTTTCATCTTCAAATAGTAACATTAATTAAAAACCTAGATTAAGTGGGCAAATTAAGTCTCATTAACAATTAAACTGTCAAAGAATTAGATGTTACTATTTCATTTAAAAATAGTAACATCAACCACGAATAAAAAATAAGTGGATAATTCAAGTTTCATTAACAATCAAACTGCTAAATAACAATATATTACTATTTCATCACTAAACAGTAACATTAACAAAAAATTTCAAATAAATGAATAAATCAAGTGCCATTATCAATCACATTACCAAATAACAGCATGTTACTTTTTAGTATGCAGTCAACAACTTGAAACTGTTTCATCTCGAAATCAAAACATCGACTAAGAACCAAAAATAGTAAGAAAAACCAAGCCGTAGTGACAATCAAACTTCTAATTAATAACATGTTTCTATTTCACTTCTAAATAGTAACATCGACTAAAAATCCAAAATAAATGGATAATTCAAGTATCATTAACAATCACATTGCTAAATAATAGCATGTTATTGTTAGGTTTGTGTCTAGCAACTTGTTACTATTTCATCTCTAAACTAAAGCATCAACCAAAAACCTAGATTAAATGGATAAATTAAGTCTCATTAACAATCAAATTGCTAAAGAAGTGGATGTTATTGTTTTGTTCACAAAAAGTAACATCTAATATAAACCCAAAATAAATATATAGAACAAGTCTCATTTGTAATTAAATGGCCAAATAATAGTAACTCACTGTTTGGTTTGCAGACAATAACATGTCACTGTTTCATTACCATATAGTAACATCGACTAAGAACCTAGAATAAAGGGATAAAACAAGTTTAATTAACAATCAAACTGCCAATGAAGTGGATATTACTATTTTGTTTACAGATAGTAACATTAACCATAAACCCAAAATTATTGAAAAAATTAACTCTCATTAATAATCAAACGTATAAATAATAGCTTGTTACTATTTGGACTTAATACAAAAGCATGTTATTATTTAATCTCTAAATAGTAACATCGATCAAAAATTCAAAATAAATGGGTAAATCAAGTACCATTAACAATTATATTGCTAAGTAACAACATATTATTATTTGGTTTACAACTAGTAACTTGTTACTATTTAATATGCAAACTAAAACATCAACCAAATACCTAAAATAAAGGAATAAATCAAGTATAATTAACAATCAAATTACCAATGAAATAGATGTTACTGTTTCGTTTATAGAGAGTAACATCAACCATAAGCCCAAAATAAATGAAAAAATTAACTCTCTTTAACAATCAAACTACCAAATAACAGTTTATTACTGTTTGGTCTTCATAAAAAAGTATGTTATTGTTTCATTTCTAAACTGTAACATCGATCAAAAATCTCAAATAAATAAATAATTATGTACTATTAACAATCATATTGCCAAATAATAATATAATGCTATTTGGTCTATAGCTTGTATCTTGTTACTATTTAATTTTAAATTTGAAACATCGACCAAATACCTAAAATAAATAGATAAATTAAATCTCATTTATAATCAAACTACCAAAGAAGTGGAAGTTATTGATTGGTCTTCTGGTAGCAACATTCACTATAAACCTAAAATAAATGGATAAAACATCTTTCATTTATAATTAAACTACCAAATAACAACATGTCACTGTTTGGCCTGTAGACAGTAATATGCCACAGTTTCATCTCTAAGTAGTAACATTAACTGAAAATATAGACGAAATGGATAAATCAAGCATTATTAACAATTAAATTATTAAAGAAATGAATTTTACTGTTTTATTTATAGATAGTAACATCGACTATAAATAAAAAATAATTTAACAAATCAGGTCTAATTAATAATTAAACTGTCAAATAACATGTTATTGTTTCATCTTTAAATAGTAACATCAATCAAAAATTTCAAATAAATGAAAAATCAAGTTCCATTAACTATCACATTGCCAAATAATAGCTTTTTGCTGTTTGGTTTACAGCCAGTAACTTGTAACTATTTCATCTTCAAACCAAAACATCGATCATAAATCTAAAATAAATGGATAAATTAAGTTTTATTAACAATGAAATTGTCAAAGTAATGGATGTTACTGTTTGGACTTCTAGTAATATCATCCATTATAAACCTAAAATAAATGGGTAAAATTAGTCTTATTTATAATCAAATTGCTAAATAATAACAGGTCACTATTTGTTCTACAGATCGTAGCATGTCGCAGTTTCATCTCCAAACAGTAATATTGAATGAAAATATAGAATAAATTGATAAATCAAGTCTCATTAACAATCAAAGTGCTAAAGAATTGGATGTTAATGTTTCATTTATAGATAATAACCTAAACCACAAATCGAAAATAAGTGGATAATTTAAGCCTCATTAACAATTAAATTACAAATAATAGCATATTACTGTTTCATCTTTAAATAATAACATCAATTAAAAATATCAAAGAAATGAATAAATTAAGTTCCATTAACTATCCTATTGCCAAATAACAGTAAATTACTCTTTGGTCTGCAGCCAATAACTTGTAACTGTTTCATCTCAAAACTGAAACATCAACCAAGAACCTAAAATAAATGGACAAATCAAGTGTCATTAACAGTTAAACTATCAAAGTAGATGATGTTGCTATTTGGACTTTTCGTGGTAATATCCATTATAAATCTAAAATAAATAGATAAAACATATCTCATTTATAATCAAACTATCAAATAATAGCATATTAGTGTTTAGCCTGTGGATCGTAACACGTCACGGTTTTATCTCCAAGCAGTAACATCGACTAAAAACCTAAAATTAATGGATACATCTAGTCTCATTAATAATCAACCTGTCAAAAAAGTCAATGTTGCTATTTTGTTTACAAACAATAACATTGACCATGAACACAAAATAAGTGGATAAATCAAGTCTCATTAACAATCAAACTATCATATAGTAGATGTTACTATTTGGACTTCTACCAGTAACATCCACTATAAACTCAAAATAAATGGATAAAATAAATCTCATTTATAATCTAACTACTAAACAATAACCTATTATTATTTGGTCTGTGGACCGAAACATGTCATTGTTTCATCGCCAAAAAATAACATCATCTAAAAACTTAGAATAAATGAATAAATTAAGTTTCATTAACAATCAACCTCCCCAAGAAGTAAATGTTACTATTTCATTTACAAACAATAACATCGACCATGAACCCAAAATAAGTGGATAAACTAAGTTTAATTAACAATCAAACTGTCAAAGTAATGGATGCTGTTGTTTAGACTTTTGGTAGTAACATCCACTATAAACCCAAAATAAATTAATAAAATAATTCTCATTTAACCGAAACATCTACTAAAAACCTAAAATAAATAGATAAATCAAACCTTTTTAACAATTAAATTGCCAATAAAGTGGATGTTACTATTTAGTCTTCTGAAAGTAACATCAACTATAGACAAAAAATAAATGGATAAAACATGTCTCATTTATAATCAACCTACTAAATAAAAGCCTCTTACTATTTAGTCTGCAGAGAGCAAATTAATAATAAATAAATAAATCAAGTCTCATTAACAATCAAACTACTAAAGATGGGGATGTTACTATTTCATTTACAAATAGCAACATTAACTATAAACCTAAAACAAGTGGATAATTGAAGTCTCATTAACTATCAAACTGTCAATTAATAGCATGTTCCTATTTAATCTTCATCCAGAAGCATGTTACTGTTTCATCTCTATACAATAACATCGATAAAAAATTTTAAATAAATGGATAAATTAAGTACCACTAATAATCATATTGTTAAATAATAGCATATTACTATTTAGTTTGTAGCCAGTAACTTGTTACTATTTCATTTTTAAACTGAAACATCGATCAAAAACCTAAAATAAATGGATAAATTAAAACTTATTAACAATCAAACTACCAATGAAGGAGATGTTACTATTTAGTCTTTTGATAGTAAAATTGACTATAGACAAAAAATAAATGGATAAAATATGTCTTATTTATAATCAAACTACCAAATAATAGCCTGTTACTGCTTCGCCTACTGAGAGTAATATGTCACTATTTCATCTCCAGATAAAAACATCGATAAAAAACTTATAATAAATGGATATATCAAATCTCATTAACAATCAAATTGCCAAAGATGGAAATGTTACTATTTCATTTATAGACTGCAACATCAACCATAAACCTAAAACAAAAGGAAAAATGAAGTCTCATTAACT
This sequence comes from Sindora glabra, assembly GCA_020226215.1. Classification (NCBI taxonomy): domain Eukaryota; kingdom Viridiplantae; phylum Streptophyta; class Magnoliopsida; order Fabales; family Fabaceae; genus Sindora; species Sindora glabra. The sequence continues at coordinate 17,010,095 of CM035232.1, read as the reverse complement.
ATCAAACTACCAATTAACAGCATGTTATTATTTGGTTTTCATCCAGAAGCATGTTACTATTTCATCTCTAAACACTAATATCGACTAAAAATCCTAAATAAATGGATAAATCAGGTACCGTTAATAATTACATTACCAAATAACAATATGTTACTATTTAATCTACAGCCTGTAACTTGTTAATATTTCATCTCCAAAATAAAATATCGATAAAAAATCTAAAATAAATTGATAAATTAAGTCTCATTAATAATCAAACTGCCACTAAAGATGATATTACTATTTGGTCTTCTGACAATAACATTGACTATAAACTAAAAATAAATGGATAAAACATGTTTAATTTATAATCAAATTGTCAAATAATAGCATGTTACTGTTCAGTTTGCAAAGAGTAATATGTCACTATTTCATCTCTAAATAGAAACATAGACTAAAAAATCTAAAATAAACGGATAAATTAAGTCTCATTAATAATTAAATTGCTAGAGATGGGGATGTTACTATTTCATTTACAGATAACAACATCGACTAAGGTTGCTCATCAATCGGTCATGTTTAGTTAACATGTAAAATCCCAACCGACCGTGCATTTGGAGATCATATAGGGTGTTAATCGATAAAACCCATTTCAATACTCCCAACCCATTTAAGAAGGAAAAGCATAAAATTTACAAAAGCAGATGGGATTAGCCTTTGGACCTAGATAGAGGAAAGACTAGGAATCAGTCTTGCATAAAAATGGAAATAAAAGAATAGGATGTTAATCCCTTACTAGAGTTTTCGCCACACCAAAGTAAGCTTAATTTCTTAAGTTTCAGAAATCCTTGAGAGCAGCCATTCTAGTATCTGATGAATAGTATGAATCGACATGGCCATCCTCATATCCATATTTTGTAGTGGCATAAGCCATCGAACTAGTACTGACTAGTCCTCTCCACTACTTAAATCAAATAAAAAGTTAGTGATAAAGCTCATAAATAAGTACAAGAATTGGAATTTATAAATAAAAATTAAACTAAAAAAATTCTAAACTTGCATCTATATTCCTATATCTCACACAAATCAAGTGGTCTTAAATCTAACTCATTCCTATTTTGTGTTTTTATGGGCAAAATGCGGGAATATGAGCTTGGATTCAACATAATTAAATTAAAATAACAAATTGAAGGGAAAAAAGAAAACAACAACAATAAGAATAACACTTTAGAAGTCGGACTCACTGGAATAAACAAGCATCCATCAATGTAGAGGTTTCTAACATTGCAGAAATAGCTAGCAAGATGGTTGACAAAAAACTCCAAGCAATTGTGGGTGGAGATTTCGATAGATGTAATGACTTCAAAGAAGAAAGACAACAAACTAAGTAATGAACCATACTTGGCAATGACACTACATATTCACTGAATGTGTTGAAGGCTTGGATTGTTTGGTGGAAATTATAAGTTGCAGAGGATGAGAGCTTCGATCACAAGTCAATTTCGACGCTAATGAAGGACTGGTGGGGCAAAACTAGGAGAAAAGGCTTGGGCGCTACTCTACTAGGGCTAAGATTGAATGAGAAGACAAATGAGTTAAGGAATAAACATTGCATCTTTGGAAACTTCATTACAAAACATCAAAACACTGCATCATTACCTACAAAATGGCGTCATCTGCTTCATTCTTCGGTCAGTTTGGTCCTAAGTAATCTGCACTTCATCCCACTATAGCCAATCAATATATTCAATTTTTCTATAATTTCCCCTTAATTTCGATCGACCTGTCACAAAGACCCACCATCGGCCGACGATTTTCAGTCTCAAGCAGTCGGTCTCCACCAAATGATCAAAGCTTGAGCAACTCTAACATCGACCATAAACCTAAAAAAAAGTGGATAAATGAAGTTTCAACAATAATTAAACTACCAAATAATAATATATTACTATTTAGTTTTCAAACAGAAGCATGTTACTATTTCATCTCTAAAATAATAACACCAATAAAAAATCTCAAATAAATGGATAAATTAAGTACTATTAACAATCACATTGCCAAATTACAGCACCTTACTATTTAGTTTGCAACCAGTAACTTGTTACTATTTCATCTTCAAACAAAAATATTAATAAAAAAAATTAAAATAAATGGATAAATCAAGTCTCATAAACAATCAAACTACTAATGAAGTGGGTGTTACTGTTTAGTATTATGATAACAACATTAACTATAAACCTAAAATAAATGGATTAAACAAGTCCCATTTATAATCAAACTATGAAATAATAGCATATTACTGTTTTATTTGCGAACAGTAACATGTTACTGTTTCATCTCAAAATAATAACATCGACCAAAAACTTAGAATAAATAGATAAATCAAGTCTTATTAACAATCAAATAGATAAAGAAATGGATGTTACTATTTCATTTACAAATAGTAACATCGAACATAGGCCCAAAATAAGTGGTAAAATCAAGTCTTGTTAACAATCAAACTACCAAATAACAGCATGTTACTTTTTGAACTTCATATAGAATTATTTCTTACTAATTTTAGTGACTGGGAGAAAAATCATTATTATGCATGTGTAAAATACAGGATACTATATATATATATATATATAATTTTATAGTATGAAATATTAAAAAAGAATGAATAATTATAAATGGAATGTCATATTTTATAATGGAAAATTCAAGTATGATGCTATGGGACCTATTTCTACTAATTTTGGAAAAATAATGTAAGTTTAGGAAACTAAAATTTTGTGCTACAAAGTTTTTAAACAATAGGAGCAGAACCAATATAGAGCAATACATTATAATATTGTCAATTGTGATTATACGTTTTGGAAAGCCAGGTTATGAGTAAATATAAGTACATATTGATGATTTTGAAAATTAAGAATTTTATGTTATGGAATGTTAAAACAATATGATTAAGATATTTTGGAAGCTCAATATTCAAATATTTTGAGAACTTGAACATAAGTTGGGAAACTCCCATTTTGCTATTTGATTTTGGATAACTGATGTACTATTGAACAAATAGGAATTTTATGATAAAAAAATATTATAGTATATTTAAGACATAATTATTTCATCAAGATGAGAATTTATAATAATAAATATGATTTTCTAATTCTTTTCAAGAAGTTAAAGACATATAAGAATTTTTTTTATTTCAATAATAAGCTTGAAAATAAAGAAAGGGGGATCTAAGATAATTTAGTGGCATAGTTGAATTACTAGTTAATATGGAAAAATAAAAGAAATAAGTATTAAAGAGTACTATTATATTACGATTGGAAATTAGATTTTCAATATATGAAAAGAAAATGAGTAATGACTATATAATTATAACTTATCTTCCTAAATGATGATTATTAGGAGGAAAATGTGAAAAGATGGTTGTAGATCTTTTGGCACATTCGAGAATAAGTGGAGGTTATTAGGTGAGTATACATCTTACTATTTCTTAATATCTTATTAAAAGACATTTCAAATATTGTGAATTATGTTTTCCTCATCATTAGTATCAATTCAATATTCTATATAAATATAGTTATAAGTAAGTATTGTAAATTGAGCTTTTGAGATATTGAAAAGTGATGAATGATGCTAGAGTGATGATATTGAATATTACAATCAATGATAAAGAAATGATATGAAAGTCGAATGAAAATTATCGATGAATTGTATGAGATGGATATGATATCGATTCAAGAGTCAGATGAGAAATTCCTGGCTAAGAGTTAAGAAAGGCATAAAATTGACTTTGATACCATAGAATAGCAATATGTATGTTTACTATATATGAATAGGTGACATCATGTGACCATTTGTAATTAACTTGTACTGATGATGTGATTGTGACGATTTATTTATATTTGAGCCTTCATGGTTGTTTATGTATGATGCCTACTCATAATGGGTGGTACATGATCTTGAATTCTCATAGGAAGTTAAGACTCTTATGATTGTGTTATGTGAAAAAGAGTTTTAGTCATGTGCAAGTGAATCTGCATTATAGGATATGGTTCCATATATTTTAGGAATCTAGAAAATTGGTTTGCTATTTTTTTCTTTATATATTTAAGTTAATCACCTACAAGATAATGGTAGTTATATACTCACTGGATTCGTGGAACTCACTTTTTTTTATTTTAATATTTTCAGTTTAGCATTCATGAAGAATCAAAGACTGCCTCATTTGAGAGATTTGACAGTTAGGGATTATTTTGGATTAGAATTAGAATTAAATGAATTGATTGTATATGTGTGAAATTGAAATTGTACTGCACTATGTGTATGTGTGATTGCTATCATATCTAAAAAATAGCACTAGTTTGAATTATAAAGTGTGTGACCTTTAGAGAGTGTTTAAAAATAGAGGAGGTTCTATTTATTTTTTTTCTAAAATTTAAAGTGAAAATTTTAAAATGCCCCTATAAATTAGTGATTCTCATTAGAAAAAAAGAATGAAAAATAATTAAGTCTTGTGAAAATCGATAACGAGAATCCACGCTGGTCATGATTAAAAGTGGGTTATGACAAATAGCTTATTACTATTTGGTCTGCTGAGAGTAATGTGTCATTGTTTCATCTTCAGAAAAAAAACATCGATAAAAAACCTACAATAAATGGATAAATTAAATTTCATTAACAATTAAATTATCAAAGATGGGGATTTTACTGTTTCATTTATAGACTGCAACTTCGACCATAAATCTAAAACAAAGGGATAAATGAAGTCTTATTAACTATCAAACTATCAATTAACAGCATGTTACTATTTGATTTTCATCCAGAAGCATGTTATTGTTTCATCACTAAACACTAACATTGATTAAAAATCTCAAATAAATGGATAAATTAAGTACCATTAATAATTATATTGCTAAATAACAGCATGTTACTATTTAGTCTACAGCCTGTAACTTGTTATTGTTTCATCTCTAAACTAAAACATCAATAAAAAATCTAAAATTAATAGATAAATCAAAGCTCATTAACAATCAAACTATCAATGAAGAGGATGTTACTGTTTAGTCTTCGACAGTAACATCTCGACAGTAACATCGATCATAGACAAAAATAAATGGATAAAACATGTCTAATTCATAATCAAACTACCAAATAATAACATGTTACTATTTGATCTGCAAAGAGTAAAATGTCACTATTTTATCTCCAAATAAAAATATCAAACTCATTGAAATAAACAAGCATCCATCAATGTAAGGGTTTCTGACATTGCAGAAACGACTAACGAGATGGTTGACAAAAAACTCCAAGCAGTCATGGCAAAGATTATGATGGATGTAATGACTTCAAAGAAAAAAGACAATAATCCAAGTAATGAACCATACCTTGCAATGACATTGTAGATTCACTAAATATGTTAGAAGCTTAGACTATTTGGTGGAAATTATGAGTTGTAGAGGATGAGAGCTTCGATCACAAGTCAATTTTGGAGCCGGTGAGGGACTGGTGGGGAAAAACTAGGAGAAAAGGCTTAGGCGCTGCTCTCCTAAGGCTAAGATCAAATGAGAGGCCAAATGAGTTGAGGAATAAGGATTGCATCTCTGGAAGCTTCATTATAAAATAACAAAATGCTATGTTGTTACCTATAAAATGGCGTCACCCGCTTTATTCTTCGGTCGGTTAGTCTTAAGCAGTTTGCACTTCGTCCCACTATAGCCAATCGATATATTCAATTTTTCCATAATTTCTTTTCGATTCTGACCTGCTTGTCACAGAGACCCGCCATCAGCTAACAATCTTCGATCTCAGGCGGTCGGTTTCCACTGGATGATCAAAGCTTGAGTAGCTCTAACATCGAGCATAAACCTTAAAAAGGAGGATATATGAAGTCTCAACAATAATCAAATTATCAAATAATAACATGTTATTGTTTGGTTTTCAAATAGAAGCATGTTACTATTTCATCCCTAAACAACAACACCGACCAAAAATTCCAAATAAATGGATAAATCAAGTACTATTAACAATCACATTGCTAAATAACAGCATGTTATTGTTTGATTTACAACCAGTAACTTGTTACTATTTTATCTCTAAACTAAAACATCGACAAAAAATTTAAAATAAATTGATAAATTAAGTCTCATAAACAATCAAATTGCTAATGAAATGGGTGCTATTATTTAGTATTTTGACAAAAACATTGACTATAAACCCAAAATAAATGGATTAAATAAGTCCCATTTATAATCAAACTATGAAATAATAGTACGTGACTATTTTTATCTGTAGGCAGTAACATGTTACTGTTTTATCTCTAAATAGTAACATTAATAAAAAAACTTAGAATAAATAAATAAATCAAGTCTCATTAACAATTAAATAGCTAAAAAAGTGGATATTACTATTTCATTTACAAATAGTAACATTGAATATAGGCCCAAAATAAGTGAAAAAATTAAGTTTTATTAACAATCAAACTACTGAATAATAACATGTTACTTTTTGGACTTCATATAGAAGCATTTTACTCTTTCATCTCTAAACTATAACTTCGACTAAAAATCTAAAATAAATGGATTAATATAGAACCATTAACAATCATATTAACAAATAACAACATGTTACTGTTTGGTCTGTAGCTAATAACTTGTTACTATTTCATCTCCTAATTGAAACATTGATAAAAAACCTAAGAAAATGGATAAATCATGTTTCATTAATAATCAAACTACCAGAGAAGTGTATGTTACTATTTCATTTGTAGACAGTAACATTAACGACATATATAAAATAAGTAAAAAAATTAAGTCTCATTAAAAATCAAACTATTAAATACCAACATGTTATTTTTTAATATTCAGACAAAAGCATTTTACTATTTTATCTCAAAATAGTAACATCAACTAATAACCCATAATAAATGGATAAATCAAGTAGCATTAACAATCACATTGCTAAATAACAACATATTGCTATTTGCTCTGTAGACAGTAACTTGTTACCGTTTCATCTCCTAACTGAAACATCGACTAAAAACTTAAAATAAATGGATAAATCATATCTCATTAACAATCAAACTGCTAAAGAAGTAGACGTTACTGTTTTGTTTACGGATAGAAGAATTGACCATAGACCCAAAATAAGTGAAAACATTAAGTCTCATTAACAATCAAGCTGCCGAATAATAGTATGTTACTTTTTGTTCTTCAGACAAAACATTTTACTATATCATCTCTAAACAATAATAACAACAAAAAATTCTAAATAAATGGATAAATAGAGTACCATTAACATTCACATTACTAAATAATAGCATGTTACCGTATGGATTGCAACTAGTAACTTTTTGATGTTAATATAAATAGATAAATCATGTCTCATTAAAAATTAAACTGTCAAAGAAGTTAATGTTACTATTTCGATTATGGATAATAACATCGACTATAAACCCAAAACAAGTGGATAAATTAAGTCTCATTAACAATCAAACTACCAAATAACAACATATTACTTTTTGGTCTTCATACAGAAGCATTTTTCTATTTCTTCTCTAAAGAGTAACATTGACCAAAAATCATAATTAAATGGATAAATCAAGTACCATTAATAATCACATTACCAAATAACAGCATGTTATTGTTTAATCTCTAACCAATAACTTATTACTATTTCATCTCCAAATTGAAATATCGACCAAAAACCTAACATAAATAGATAAATCAAGTCTCATTAATGATCAAACTGTCAAGGATATGGATGTTACTATTTCATTTACAAATAGTAACACCAACTATAACCCCAAAATAAGTGGATAAATAAAATCTCATTAACAATCAAATTGTTAAATAACAATATATTACTTTTTAGTCTTGATGTAGAAGCATTTTTCTATTTCAACTCTAAATAGTAACATTGACAAAAAATTTCAATTAAATGAAAAAATCAAGTACCAATAACAATCACATTATCAAATAACAACATGTCACTGTTTGGTCTGCAACTGATAACTTGTTACTGTTTCACCTACAAACCAAAACATTAACTAAAAAACTAACATAAATGGATAAATCATGTCTAATTAATAATCAAACTGTCAAAGAAATGGATGTTACTATTTTGATTATGGATAATAACATCGACAATAAACCCAAAACAAGTGGATAATAAAATTATCAAATAACAACATGTTACTTTTCGATCTTCATACATAAGCATTTTTATAGTTTCATCTCTAAATAGTAACATTGATAAAAAAAATCATAATTAAATAGATAAATCAAGTACCATTAATAATCACATTACCAAATAACAGTATGTTACTATTTAACTTCTAGTCAATAACTTATTATTGCTTCATCTCCAAACTGAAATATAGACAAAAAACCTGACATAAAAAAGATAAGTCAAATCTGATTAACAATCAAACTGCTAAGGATATGGATGTTACTATTTCATTTACAAATAGTAACACCGATCATAACATCAAAATAAGTGGATAAATTAAATTTCATTAACAATCAAACTGCTAAATAATAACATGTTACTTTTTAGTCTTCATGCAGAAGCATTTTTCTATTTCATCACTAAACAGTAACATTGATAAAAAATTTTAATTAAATGAAAAAATTAAGTACCATTAATAATGACATTGCTAAATAACAGCATGTTATTATTTAGTTTGTAGCCAATAACTTATTACTATTTCATGTCCAAATTGAAACATCAACTAAAAAATTAACATAAATGGATAAATCATGTCTCATTAATAATCAAACTATCAAAGAATTGGATGTTACTATTTTATTTACAGATAGTAACATCAACCATAACCCTAAAATAAATAGATAAATCAAGTCTCATTGATAATCAAACTGCTAAATAACAACATGTTACTTTATAGTCTTCATACAGAAGCATTTTTTTATTTCATCTGTAGGTAACATCAACCAAAAATCCTAATTAAATGTATAAATCAAGAACTATTGGCAATCACATTATCGAATAATAACATGTTACTGTTTGGTCTGCAGCTAGTAGCTTGTTACTGTTTCATCTCCAAACTAAAACGTCGATAAAAAAATTAAGATAAATGGATAAATCAAGTCTCATTAATAATCAAACTACTAAGAAAGTTAATGTTACAATTTCATTTATAAATAATAACATCGACCATAACCCCATAATAAATGGATAAATCAAGTTTTATTAATAATCAAACTGCCAAATAACAGCATGTTGCTTTTTGGTCTTCATACAAAAGCATTTTTCTGTTTCATCTCTAAATAGAAACATTGATAAAAAATCATAATTAAATGGATAAATTAAGTACCATTAATAATCACAATACTAAATAATGGCATGTTACTATTTAGTCTCCAGCTAGTAACTTATTGTTGTTTCATCTTTAAACTGAAATATTGACTAAAAAGCTAACATAAATAGATAAATCAAGTCTCATTAACGATCAACCTGCTAAGGATGTGGATGTTACTATTTCGTTTATAGATAGTAACACTAACCATAACCCCAAAATAAATAGATAAATCAAGTCTCATTAACAATTAAACTGCTAAATAATAACATGTTACTTTTTTATCTTCATGCAGAAGCATTTTTCTATTTCATCTCTAAATAATAACATCGACTAAAAATTCCAATTAAATGGAAAAATTAAGTACTATTAACAATCATATTGCCAAATAGCAGCATATTACTGTTTAATCTGCAGCTAGTAACTTGTTACTATTTCATGTCCAAACTAAAATATCGACTAAAAAATTAACATAAATGGATAAATTATGTCTCATTAACAATCAAATTATTAAAGAAGTGAATGTTACTATTTTATTTACAAATAGTAACATCAACCATAACCCCATAATAAGTGGATAAATCAAGTTTCATTAACAATTAAATAGCTAAATAACAGCATGTTACTTTTTAGTCTTCATATATAAGCATTTTTCTATTTCATCTCTAAGTAGCATTGACAAAAAATTTCAATTATATGGATAAATCAAGAAATATTAACAATCACATTGACAAATTACAACATATTACTATTTGGTCTGCAGCTAGTAGCTTGTTACTATTTCATCTCCAAACTGAAATGTCAACCAAAAAATTAAAATAAATAGATAAATTAAGTCTCATTAACGATCAAACTACCAAGGAAGTGGATGTTACAATTTCATTTATAGATAATAACATTGACCATAACCCCATAACAAGCAGATAAATTAAGTCTCATTAACAATTAAAATGCCAAATAACAGCATGTTATTTTTTGGTTTTCATACAGAAGCATTTTACCATTTCATCTCTAAATCATAAAATTGACAAAAAATTCTAATTAAATGGATAAATCAAGTACCATTAATAATTAAATTATTAAATAATAATATGTTACTATTTAGTCTCCAGCTAGTAACTTATTACTATTTCATCTCCAAACTAAAATATCGATAAAAAACCTAACATAAATAGATAAATCAAGTCTCATTAATGATCAAATTGCTAAAAAAGTGGATGTTACAATTTTGTTTATAGATAATAACATTGACCATAACCCCATAACAAGTGGATAAATTAAGTCTCATTAACAACTAAACTGCCAAATAATAACATGTTACTTTTTAGTTTTCATACAGAAGTATTTAATTGTTTCATCTCTAAACCATAACATTGACAAAAAATCCTAATTAAATGGATAAATCAAGTACTATTAATAATCAAATTATCAAACAATAGCATGTTACTATTTAGTCTCCAGCCAATAACTTATTATTATTTCATCTCCAAACTGAAATATCGACCAAAAACCTAACATAATAAATCAAGTCTCATTAACGAACAAACTTTCAAGGATGTGGATGTTACTATTTCATTTATAGACAGCAACATCGACCATAACCCCAAAACAAGTGGATAAATTAAGTCTCATTGACAATCAAACTACTAAATAATAATATGTTATTTTTTGGTCTTCATGCAGAAGTATTTTTCTATTTTATCTTTAAACAGCAACATTGATAAAAAATTTCAATTAAATGAAAAAATCAAGTACCATTAATAATCATATTGCCAAATAATAGTATGTCACTAATAGGTCTGCAGTTGGTAACTAGTTACTATTTCATCTACAAATTGAAACATTGACTAAAAAATTAATAAAAATAAATAAATCAAGTCTCATTAATAATCAAACTATCAAGGAAGTGGATGTTATTATTTGGATTACGGACAATAACATCGACGATAAACCCAAAACAAGTGGATAATCAAACTACCAAATAACAACATATTACTTTTCAGTCTTCACATAGAAGCATTTTTCTGTTTTATCTCTAAATAGTAACTTTGATGAAAAATCATAATTAAATGGATAAATCAAGTATCATTAATAATCATATTACTAAATAATAGCATATTACTATTTAGTCTCTAGCCAGTAACTTATTATTTTTTCATCTCCAAACAGAAATATCGACCAAAAATCTAACATAAATAGATAAATCAATTCTCATTAACAATCAAATTGTCAAATAAGTGGATGTTACTATTTCGATTACGGACAATAACATCGACAATAAACCCAAAACAAGTGGATAATCAAACTGCTAAATAACAGCATGTTACTTTTTACTCTTCATATAGAAGCATTTTTCTATTTCATCTCTAAATAATAGCTTTAACTAAAAATTATAATTAAATGGATAAATCAAGTACCATTAATAATCACATTACTAAATAACAGCATGTTACTATTTAATCTTTAGCCAGTAACTTATTATTGCTTCATCTCCAAACTGAAATATCGACTAAAAACCTAACATAAATAGATCAATCAAGTCTCATTAACGATCAAACTTCCAAGGATATGGATGTTACTATTTCATTTACAAACAGTAACACCAACCATAACCCTAAAATAAATGGATAAATTAAGTCTCATTAATAATCAAACTGCTAAATAATAACATGTTGCTTTTTGGTCTTCATACATAAGTATTTTTCTATTTCATCTCTAAACAATAACATCGATCAAAAATCATAATTAAATGAATAAATCAAATGCCATTAATATTCATATTATCAAATAACAACATATTGCTATTTAGTCTCCAGCCAGTAGCTTATTACTATTTCATCTCTAAATTGAAATATCAACCAAAAACCTAACATAAATAGATCAATCAAGTCCTATTAACAATTAAACTTTCAAGGATATGGATATTACTATTTCATTTACAAACAATAACACTAACCATAATCCCAAAATAAGTAGATAAATTAAGTCTTATTAACAATTAAACTGCTAAATAACATGTTAATTTTTAATCTTCATATAAAAGCATTTTTCTATTTCATCTTTAAACACAAGGAATCTCAAGAATTCAACATAATTAAATAGAGAAAGAGAAAAATTAATTAAAAAAGGTCAACATTACAAAGTATGATCTCATAATCCTTAAGAGGACAGCTTCAAACTCCTTGAATCAATCTCAAAAAATTAGCCCTCCATGGTTAGAAGAGAAAAGCTTGAAGAAAAAGAAAGAAAACTATGTTGCTGATTGTATGTAATCATATTGTATGATTATATGATATGTTGCCTATCACCTCATCTCTATTTATATATGATAAAACCCATAGAATCCTAATTCTAGGATTACACAAATTAAGGCCTTGCTAATCCTACTCCTATTAGGATTATTAAACTTAGCTATTTCTTCCAGAAGGTTCAACAGTGAAATCTCGCTAGTCTAACTTCTATATGATGAATGACCCTTAAAACGATGTATTTCACTAATATTTTGATTTAATGTTGTAGGCCTAGATCTTAGCAAAATTTAAACAATGATTTCACCTTAATCGGATGTTTGTAACTCCAAATATAGCCCAAATACCAAAATTGGTTCAGTTGGGACAAAATGACACCTTCAACTTCTTAGCCACTTTTGATCTCCAAAACGTCTGAACTGGGCTTAAACCAAAACATAAAAGTTATAGATATCTCTTTCAGCTTTCCATCAATATAAAGTTTGCCTCAATTTGACATTCGAAACCCAAGATATGACTAAAAAATAGAAATAGTATCAAAATCCAGTATTTACCAAATAAATTCAGAAACTTATAAAATCAATCCAAAACTATAAAACAAGACCTATTTTGTAAAATTAAGCACATGTAATACCTAAGAGACATAAAATAGGAAAAAATAAAATAGTAAATATTTTCTCATCAAAATGTATGGCCATTCTCAAATAAAATGACATGTGATGTCAATTACATTTACTTCAATCAACTTACTTAAGAATCAAGAAACCTTTGGATTAGGCTATACGGGAATGACACGATCCATGTCTCGTGCTCAATCTAAATGTATAGGACAAAAGAACATAGATGATGATCACATGTAAAGGTTTAATCGAATCATTAACTTTCTCATTACTTGGGTAACAATGATGTGTTGCTAGACGCCGCTCATTATTTATGATCATTAATGTGATTTATGATCATTACCAATGTAATAAGAGTCTGTAGGGTTGCAAACTTAGAACTTAGTTAATTTGGAATTTATGGACTAAATTATTTAGGAATTTCATATTATAATTACAAAGCCCCAATAATAAGCCATAATTATATATGGAATAAAGCCCAATTATTTAGGATTTTCTATGCACCTTTAAATAGGCTTATATTATTACCCACCCTAAAGCATAAAAATCCTAGAAGCCCTCCTTGACCATAAACCCTTAAAAAGGTGTAGCTAACACTATGAGGCAAAAGAGGAGAATTCCAATTAGTGGTCATGAACGTTCACTGGTGATCTGCTAGTTTATGTGGATACATCGGAGTTTTCAGCCAAAAGGAAGTCAAAAAGGTGATTAACGAACAAGTCCTTGAATCATCGAAAAGGTATTGACCGAATCTTTATTCTAATCTAACATTTTGCATGGATCCTTTGACTGGGATCAGTTAATTTTTGCTGTATTTGTTTGGTTCTCGATCCCACCAACATCCATAAAAAATATAAAATAAATGAATAAATTAAATCTAATTAAAAATTAAACTACCATAAAAATGGATGTTATTATTTAGTTTGTAAATAGTAATATCAATCAAAAACTTAAAATAAATGGATAAATCAAGTCTCATTAATAATGAAACTGCCTAATAATAGCATGTTACTACTTAGTGTTCAGACAATAGTATGTTACTATTTTATCTTCAAACAGAAACATCGACTAAAATTTTTAAATAAATGGATAAATCAAGCCTCACTAACAATCAAATTATCAAACAATAGCATGTTAATTTTTAATTTCCAGATAGTAACATGTTACTATTTTTTTCAAATAGTAACATCAACCAAAAAATCAAAATAAATGGATAAATTAAGTTTTGATAACAATCAAACTATTGAAGAAGATGATGTTATTGTTTCGTCTCCAAATAGTGATATAGTCCAAAAACCTTTCAAATAAATGGATAATTTAAGTCACATAAAAAATCAAACTGTTAAATAATAGCATCTTACTGTTTGGTCTGCAAATCGTAACATGTTACTGTTTCATCTCCAAACAGTAACATCGACTAAAAATCTCACATAAATAAATAAATCACATCTCGTAAATAATCAAATTGTCAAATAATGATATGTTACTATTTAGTATTCAAATAGTAATATGTTACTGTTTCATCTCCTAAAAGTAACATCAACTAAAAACTCAAAATAAATGGACAAATTAAATCTCATTAACATTTAAATTGCCAAATAACAGTATGTCATTGTTTGGTTTGCAGATAGTAACATGTTACTGTTTCATCTCTAAACAATGACATCGACCAAAAATCTAAAATAAATAGATAAATTAATAATCAAACCGCCAAAGAAGAGGATGCTGTTGTTTGGTTTACAAACTATAACATCGATCGAGAATATAAAATAAATGGATAAATTAAATCTCATTAATAATCAAACTGCCAAATAACAAGATGTCACTATTTGCTCTTCAGACAGTAACATGTTACTGTTTCATTTTCAAATAGTAACTTTGACACAAAACCTAAATAAATTGATAAATTAAGCCCTATTAACAACTAGATTATCAAATAATAGCATGTTACTGTTTAATCTCCAAACAGTAACATGTTACTATTTGATCTCCAAATAATAGCATCGTCCAAAAATCTTAAATACATGGATAAATTAAGTCTCATTAACAATTATACTATTAAAGAAGTTAATGTTATTATTTTATCTCCATACAGTAATATCGATAAAAAATTTTAAATAAATAGATAATTCAAGTTTAATTAATAATTAAAGTGCTAAATAATAGTATATTTTTATTTGATTTGTAAATAATAACATTTTACTATTTTATTTCTAAACAATAACATCGATCAAAAATCTAAAATAACTGAATAAATCAAGTATTATTAATAATCAAAATGTCAAAGAAGAGAATGTTACTATTTAGTTTACAGATAGTAATATCAATAAAAAAATTTAAATTAAATAGATAAATTAAATCTAATTAACAATCAAATAGCCAAATTACAACATATTACAATTTGGTCTTCAGACAATAACATGTTGCTGTTTCATCTTCAAATAGTAACATCAACCAAAAATTTTAAATAGATGGATAATTCAAGTCTTTTTAACAATCAAATTATTAATTAATAACATGTTATTGTCTGATTTGCAGATAATAACATGTTATTATTTTATCTTTAAATAGTAACATCGACTAAAAACCTAAAATAAATGGATAAATCAAGTCTTATTAATAATCAAACTACCAAAGAAGAGGATATTGCTATTTGGTTTGCAGATAGTTACATCAACCAAAAATTCAAAATAAATGAATAAATCAAGTCTCATTAACAAACACACTACCAAATAACAGCATGTTATTTTTTAATCTGTAGACAGTAACATATTACTATTTATCATATCCCAAAAATTTAAGTTTGATAAATTTCAATACTTATGGTTAACTATTTATTATTCGATTAATATATGGGTTTTAAACTTATTTTCCTAATTAAAGGTTTTAAAAAATTGAAAAATTATATTTATGAGGATTATTTATTCTTATGGTCATTATTCATGTAAAAATAAATTAAAATCATTTTATAAGAAATTCCTCTTATGTTGAGGATAATTTTATAATTTTGATTTGTTTGTATTTCGATACATTATTTTGAAATTAAATTAAAGAAGTTTGCAATAAATTTAGTTCTAAACAGTTATTTTTAATTTGAAGTTGGTTAAAATATTTTCATGAAAATTTCCTCATGAGTTGAAGATAATAATAATTATGGGCATGAAATTTTATGAAGTGAATTGTTGGTATTAACAAATTATTGTCAAAAAATGGGTAGAATTTTATGTAAAAAAAGGCTAGTAATTAAAATGAATGGTTGTAAGGAGGGGTGCAAGATAGTTTTCATGCTCCAGCTATACAAAATCAAAATCTGCAGTTGGAAGCTTCTTTTTCTGTACCTCCTCTCTCCTTTTAAGAATTTAGACAGCAGTTTCTCTCTGCTCACCTTCTCTTCTCACTACCTATTCTATTTCCTCTTCTTTTTTCTCTGGCAGCTCACCATCTGTCCTTCCTCTTTTTCTTCCTTTGTCTTTGATAGGGGTGATCGTGGGCCAGGCCGGGTTTTGGCATTTTTGTAACCCGCCCAAATAAAATTTGGGCTAGACTTTTTTGACCCATTTTCGTCCAAAATTTTTTTAGGCTCTTTTTTTTCCAGGCTGCACTAGGTTGCTCAATTTTAAATAGGTCAGGCTGGTTAAGATTTTTTTTTTACTTTGATAATGGACCTATACTCAGAACTAGGTAATTTAAAAAAAATGCACATCACACTGTGCAAACTGCAAAACACATACACATTAAACTACTTATATTAGCCAAACTGGCTGTAATAAATTAATGTTCATCAGTCCAACTAACCCAAAAAATACAGTTTCTCTTAAGATTCTCAATTTCTAACTAATGCAGTAGAGAATCAGAGGAGACACGGTACAAAAAGCTAAAACAATAAAAGCCTTCCTCCTCTGTCATGCTCCTGTATGCTCATCCTGAACATCCTACTACTTACAAAAAATAATTTTCTTATAAAAAGAAGGCATTACTTACAAAAAAGAATGAAAGTGCCTATTTTCAAACAAAGGCACCTTTCAGCTTGTAATGCTGAACATCATTTTCCAATACTTACATACCAAAATAGAAAATAAAAAAAACACTAACAGTCTAATTCCCTATACCATCCTATTTCCTAATTACTACTGTTAGTGCTGCCAACTTACAAACATACAAAAACATACCAACCAGATTAACAAAAGAATAAATAAGAATGTAAAATTCATGATAAAGTGAAATTAGATCAGAAACTACAAACATGACATTAAGTTGAATTATATGCATGGCATAAATATGCAATTTTATGCATTATATTTGAAGAAAAAATGCAGCATAGTTGTAGAATGCAGAAAATTTTTCAATAATATAAATACATATAATACAAATTCAAATTACCCCACAGCCATTGGTTGTTGACCATGATCTTGTGGCTGTGATTGCAATTCTACAACAGCAAGTTATTTTGCAACCCCTCCAAGTTCTGTTAAAAAAAGAAAAAAAAAGAAAGATCATGATATTGAAAAGTATGAAAATAACAATAATTCACATATTTATGCATTTACCTCTCTCAATGTTCTCACAATTCTCAAACTCTTGCATGAAATCATGATCCTCTATTGGAAATAATGTAGGTCTGATTCAATTTTAGCAGCAAATCAAGGCCTCACAAGTCTCTGGGGATAATGAACTCCTAAACACATCTAGAACTCTTCCCCCCGTGCTAAAAGCTGATTTTAAAGCTACTGTGGAAACAGGAACAGCAAGCACATCTCTAGCAATCAGTGACAGAATACGGAACCTTGATGCATTCTCCTTCCACCATTCCAAGACACTAAATGTGTCATCTCCATCAACACATCCTTCTGCCAAGTACTTCTCAATCTCATTTTTGGCTTCAATGGAATCCCTAGCTTTCAAATGTGTTTTAAAAGCTGCAATACGAGCTCTTTATGCATGTTTCTCCTCTTGAACCCTATGCCCAGTGTCTTGTGAAATTTGACCAACTACATTACCTTCATTCTTTCCCCTATAAACCTTAGAATACCATTCATACAGCTGTTACAGATCTGACTTCACTTTGGTAGTCATGTTATAAGCAGTTATAGGATCATAAATATCATCAAAAGACCACTTGATGTAGGCAAGCTTATACCTAGGGTCTACAACATTAGCAATGAATAACAAAGGATTTATATTCTGCACATTCCCCCAATATTTATCATATTTTTTCTTCATTTGGACAGCCATCCCTTTTAAGATATTATCATCACTTGAACTCCATTTTAATAGTTCACTTTGAATCAATGCAAAATCAATGTAAGTTGAGGAAATGCATTGTTTGAAGTTACAAACAGAGAACCAGACAACTCAAGGGTTACATCATAGAAAATTTTTAAGAAATTGGTGAACACCTTAGCATTTGTCCAATCTTCCAAAGATGGAGGTCCTACTGTTTCTTCATCAAAGTGATCCCTAAAGCTGGATTCATCATCTTCTAATCGCTCAAATGCCTATTGAAATTTTAGGGCAGATTCTAGCATCAGATAGGTAGAGTTCCATATAGTTGGAACATCAAGACAAAAAAGGTTGCTACTTTCAATCCTAGCTTGTTCAATACAACCCTTAAACTTGGCCAACCTAGAGGGAAAAGATCTAACAAATCTAACTACATTCCTAATTGCAACAATTGAAAAATGTAGCTCTTTTAAACCCTCATTGACAATTAGATTAAAAACATGAGCACAGCAACGAACATGCATATAACTACTATCCAACACCAATCCATTTGAATTTTTAAACCTCTTTTTTAAGTAGGAAACAGCAATGTCATTTGAAGATGCATTGTCTACAGTTATAGTAAACACATTCTTAACCTCCCATTCGTTCAAGCAATTCTCTACTTGTTTCCCAATTGTTTCTCCTTTATGATTAGGGATAAAACAGAAGTTTAAAATCCTCTTTTATAGGTTCCAATTGTTATCTATGAAGTGTGCAATAAGTGTCATGTAATTCAAATTTTGGATAGATGTCCAACAATCTATTGTAGGACATACTCTAGAACAATTGGATTTTAAAAATATTTTCAACTTTTCTTTCTCATTAACATACATTTTCCAGCAATCCCTAGCCACTGTATGTCTAGATGGAACATGAAACTGAGGTTGAAGTTTACTACATAGATGCTTAAATCCCCATCCCTCAACAACCTTAAATGGTTGTTCATTAATAATGACAAAAATAGCTAAAGCTTTCCTATAGGTTTCCCCATCACATACTTGAGGGTAGCAACCATATTCGTTCCTTCACCTTTTTTCTTAGGTTCAAATGACAGCACAGATTGAGAAAGATCGAATAACAAGGCGTAAGGAAACTTTGGACATACCCTAAGATGCCTATTCATACTAGATGTCCTATGTGAACAAGGATCACAAAAATACCTTTTTTCACAATAATTACAAGCAGCCATGGGCTCCTTTGATTTAGATTCAAGTATTCGTGTAAAATGATCTCATGCTATTGCCTTTTTCCTAGTTCCATTAGCCGGAGGTTTTCTTTTTTGCTTCATTTAGACAGATTTGGCTGAAGAGATCTCTTTTCCTTTTGCCTTGGATTTAGTGTTAGCTTTTGATTTGGTTACTTTTGAACCGGATGCAATATCATGCTGGAGATTTCTTAGGGATTGAGGTTGGTTAAGACATTTCTGTTGGGTTAGGTTGAGTTTGGGATATAGCTTCTGCTTGTTTTTCAACCTCTATTGTAGAAAACTAGGGAACAATTCCATAAAGGAAATATTACTAACTAATTAGCATCAGTTTATAATTTCTATTTAAATGAAGATAGTTGTTATGTTTTTTATCTTTCTACTATCGTACCTAATATGAGTACTTTTCAAATCTAAACCTATGCCAAATCCACGTATAGAAACTATTCAAGCCTATATACCAGGATTATTAAGTTTAAATTGGTGTAGCACCAACCTTTTGTCATCAAGGTTTCTAATTTCAATTTTTTCTATCATATTTTCCTTCTTTTGCAGGCTTGGCAGCCGGTTATTTTCTTGTTGTTCTATATGTTTGGTTCTAGCCTTCCAGGTTTGTATAATAAGGACTTTTAGAAATATATTATCAGGATTCAGGATAGTTTGAAAACTTTTTTTAAATTATTTTCATGGTCATAATCCTAGCACCTAATGGCTCTAGTAATTCAGCACTAGCAAGTCCTCACTTTGTATAAACATGTTGCTGATTAAGTTGTGAACATTTCAATAATACTGTCAAGTTATTTGTAATAAATTATACTATTCTAGTGAGGACAGCTAAGAGGAAATAAAATCAAATTTCCTATGTTACCCAGCAATCAGCATTCATACCCAGCCAGCACACATGTTTAGACTTATACAAATCATTGAACATGGCTAGATAAAGAGGAGTGATTCAGTAAACAAGCATTATAAAGTGAATTCAAAACAATGAATCTATAAACAATTTCAGCAGAAACGAAAGCAAGAATCTCAAAGCTTAATGGTAAGCAAGTAGAAATTGGATGAAGTAATTTAAAATACCTAGAATTAATTCAAATACTTTCTTCTTGAAGAGAATACCACCAAAGTTACCTAACTCACAGAGATCAGAAATTTTGTTGTCCTCTTTTGCAAGTTCACTTCACTGCTTTGACAGCATCACTTGGTAATTGATTTTGTTCTAATTTTATAGAATAGCTTATGAATTCCATGAAAATTAAGAAAAATAAATACAAAATTAGAAGCTAAGGAAGAAAAATAGTATATGACAAGGTAGAACACTAACCAAAATAAGTAAGCATCTTTGGAAAAGAAAAATAGTATATGACAGGGTAGAACACCAACCAAAATAAACTACTGGACCACTCAGAATTATATTCTATCCTTTTCTTGGAATGCACCACTAATTAGTAATACACATGGGAAAAGAAGAAAGAAACAAATCATCTCAATTCTAACAATGTAAAAAGGTTATTCTAATTTCTAACTAGAGTTCACAGATTCTAGGTAGGAGAAAGGCAGAAAGAAACAAATCATCTCAAAAGTTACTTCATTTATTTAATGGTTTTATAAGTTATGTGAGAGAGATGATATTTGTATTTGCAAAGCAATTACACATTATTTCCATTATTTTCCACCTTTTATTTATTCATTTGCACAAACTATCTGATAAACTAGCCTATTGAATTAAACACAGTGACACATGATATATAAATACTAAAAATGCCTAAACCCTTTCAACTATTCAATCTAGAAGTTTGACCACGAAAAAATATCCAAAAAATTTTAGATAACTCATGGGCCAGAGGATCTGATTTTACCTTTCTTGGTTTCACAGCACTTTCCTCCTTCCTTGATAGTTGATATCCTCCTCGGTTGAGTCAGTCTTCACTCTTCAATACACCAGATTTGAACTGGGACAAAGGAAAAAGAAAACATTAGCATACTATATATGTGAAGAATAAGAAAAAAATGGTGAAAACTAGTAGAAAACAAATAACAAAAAAAAATTGATAACTTATGAAAAATAGCTAATAATGACATACATGGGAAACCGTAATGGCATATATCAGTCCATTTGTCCATGGTTACCCTTTTAAAACTGAAACCTTAACTTCACTGAACGCGATTTCGATCTCTAACTTGTAAATAATGGTAATAAAACTGGTTAGAGAAAACTCATGACAACATAAGTGTAGAATAAAGAAAAACTAAATCAAACAAGTGGAAGATGTTTCATACCTTCTTAGCTAGCTTTTGTCAATCTTCCTCCTTCATCTACTCTGAAAGACCGGTAAAAAACTAGAGTTGAATATGATGCAAGTGTGGCTCACGGGTGTGGCTAGCGATTGTCAATCTTCCTCTTTCATTTGCTTTGCTCTGCTCTGCATAGGGGTGATTGTGGCTCTGCTAAAGTTTCAAAGAGTAAAAGGAAAAGAGAGAGACAGAGGACCGAGGAGGGCTTACAACTTTGCTAGGGTTTCAAAGGAAAAGAGAGAGATAGATGACTAAGGGCGAGGAGGGCTTACAGCGGCATAGGTGTTGTGGCCAGGGTTTCGCTGCTAAGTTTTGATGTAGCCATATATACCTTAAGTTAAACGACGTCGTATGGGGCGAGTGCAAACGATGTCATCTTGATCCCCCATTAGCCAGTGCAGTGGACGCAGTGCCAGGAACAACGCACGGTGTGCACAGGGGAGGCCCACTTGTCTAGGTTTTCAGTTGCAGGCTGCAATGCAATCGAAGTCACCGCCAGACAGGTCAGTCACACACATCAAGTCACTTTGGAAAGGTAAAAATGCAAGAAGATTCAGATTTTGGGCGAGTACGGGCTTAATTGGGTTAAAAATATGGAACTCGTGTCCGCCTATCTCAGCCCATAAATGCCCTATTTCAGCCCAAATATCCCCATCTGACCCGATCCAACCCTACCCAGTTAGTTCAAAATGGTTCGGTTTGGGTGGGTTGAACCGAATTGCGAATTTTTGCCTACCCTTAGTCTTTGACATACTCAAGCATTGTTGCAGCTTGTGTGGTTCTATTGTCGGCACCTTCCTTTTGTCGAGATTGAGACCGTAAAATAGGGTGGCGAGCTCACGAGCTCGTCTACCTCCCGTGTAGTAACTGTTAACTGGTGTTTACTTGTTTTGCTACTGTCAACTCAAGACTTCGATTCTCTTAAATTACTGCTATCAGTAGTGTGAGGAAACATGCATAACCGTGGCTGGGAGTTGCAAAATAGCTTGGAACTTCCCTTCCATTAGTGACCGATACTAATTTGGATGCCGACGAGTACCCTTTCTGAATTAGTTATTTTAGGGTTGTTCTGGAATATATATATATATATAGTATTTATGATGGAAAAATGTTATGTTTATTAAATTATATATGGAGCACCATATTTTATTATTTTGAAAGATTTATGCATGACTTAGAAAGAAAAATATGTGTGGGTGTTTTGAATAGGCACTGATTATATTTTTAGAAAACTAGGTTGTAGACAAATTGTATTATACATTGTTAGTTGTTGAAAAATAAAAGTTTTATCATAAAGTATATTGAGACAAAATACTAAAGTATTCTTGAGGTATTATCTTTTGATATCTTATGGATTTGAATAATTTAGAGAATCCTCATTATACCAATTTATTTTAGATAATTAGTTTTGTAATGATAAAACAAAGATTTTATGCTTAATATTTTTGGAATAAACCATACTTAAAGTATAGTTATATTATTGGAATTTCATATTTTGGTTATTTATCACCTTGGTTTGGAAAATTGTCATATACGAGAATCTTTGATGTTCTAATGAAAATTGTGAAAATAAAAGAACTAATAATCTAAGATGAGTAAATATTGTAAAGAGTTCTATAGGGTTTTAAGTTATAATAATTATATTTATATAGTTTGAATGTGGAAAGTCGTAAATAGAGATGTGTTTAAGTTAAAGATTAATTTGAGAATTATGAAAATAAGAAGTAAGTGGTATAAAGTGTTATTATATTACGATTGAAATTTAGTTTTATAATATGTGAAAAGAAGATAAGTAATGATTATATAATTACAACTTACCTTCCTAAACAATGATTATTAAGAGAAAAATGTGATAAGAAAATTGTAGATCTTTCAGAATGTTCGAGAATGAGTGGAAGTTACTCACCACTAATTTCTCTAAATAAAAGATGATTTAATTGTATTCTTCTTATTGAAAATATAAATTTCATATTCATTATATGAACTTAGTTTTATGATATAAGAGTAATTAGTTGTTGATGAATACTAATTGATCGAAATGCATAACAAAAGTATGGTTATGTTATTATTAGCTATTAACTGATTGATTGTGATAGGACTATAATAAATTATATCGTGATTATGTTATATACTTTAATGGCCCATAATTATTGAATAGTTATCTATGTGGGCTTGTATTGGATCTAGTGATACGAATACAGTGAAGCTTTAATAGATCTATTATATTATGAACTGAGCCTTACAAGGCATTGGAGAATTGTGAATTGTGAATTGTGATAGAGGAATGACATCAAATATTGTGAATTATGATGAAAAAATGTTACCAGAAGCCAGATGGAAAATTCCTGACTAATAGATGCAAAGGATATAAGATTTGATCCGAGAGTCGAATGGGGAAAATCCCAACGAATGGATAAGAAAAGTTTAAACTTGATCTTGAAATAGAAAGGCAGATACATAAATGTTTTCTATAACCAAGTATGTGATTTAATATAATATTAGAACTTTACTTGTAATTGGATATTTTTATTTAACATGATTGCACAACCTTGATATGATTATGATGATTAGTTTGCATTTGAGCCTCAATGATTGTTTGTGTAAGTGATGCCTATCTTAAATGGGTACTATGTGATATAATAATAATAATTTAACATTCTAATGAATAGTTGAGAGTATTATGATCTGTGATATGATGCATAAGATCTAGTTATGTACAAGTGCACACTCAATCTAAGGTTTAGTGCTATGTAATTCAGAGATCTAAGGAAATGAATTTATGATTAGTTTTAGTTAAAAACATGATTAGTATGTAATTTTACAAATATATAAAATTAAATCTCTTGCAAGTAATAATAGATATATGCTCACTGAGTTCTTGTAAGTCACTCTGTTGTATCTTCAATATTTTTAGGTTGTGGTAAGGATATCTGAGTTTGTTGTATCTAAGGAGATCTAAGACCGCCTTGCTAAAGAGATTTGACAGTTAGAGATTATATGTTTTGGATTAGAATTAGAAATAAATAGATGGTGGTGATGATGATTCTACATATGATGTGTTGAATTGATTGTATGTGTGTGAGTGTAAAATTATCTTATACAATATGTATGTTGAATTTGTTATAATTGGAAATTCACAAGTTTTGAATTATAGGGCATTTGGCTCTCAGGAAGTGTCCAAAAATAAGGAAGATTATATCTGATTTTTTACAAAAATTTAAAAATAAATTTTAAGTCCACCTGATATTTGGAAACTTTTATTAGGTAGAAAGAGTGAAAAATTATTAAAGATTATGGAAACCAATAAAAGGATCCACACTAGTCATGATCAGGATCGGTCATGATATTGTCTCATCTCTAAATAATAATATCAATCAAAAACTTAAAAAAATGATAAATTGAGTCTCATTAAAAATCAAATTACAAAATAAGAGGATGTTATAATTTAGTTTGTCAATAATAACATTGACCAAAAATATAAAATAAATGGAAAAATTAGTCTTATTAACAATCAAATTGGTAAATAATATATTACTATTAGATTTTTAGACAGTTACATGCTACTGTTTCATTTAAAAGTAGTAATATCAACTAAAAATCTCAAATAAATAGATAAATCAAGTCCCATTAAAAATCTAAATGCTAAATAACAGTATATTACTATTTAGTCTCTAGACAGTAATATATTATTATTTTATCTTTAAGCAATAACATCGATTAAAAATAAAAAATAAATAGATAAATTAAGTTTCATTAACAACTAAACTGTCAAAGAAGATGATGTCACTGTTTCGTCCCTAAAAAATAGTGATAAACAAAAACATCGATAAAAAATCTCAAATAAATAAATAATTCAAATCTCATTAACAATCAAACCACCAAATAATAACATATTACTGTTTGATCTGGAGATAGTAATATATTATTATTACATTCCCCAAACAGTAACATTGATAAAAAATATAAAATAAATGAATAAAATAAGTTTCATTAATAATTAAACTGTCAAAAATGAAGATGTTTTATTTAGGTTTGTTGATAGTAACATCAATTAAAAACCTAAAATAAATAGAAAAATCAAGTATTGTTAATAATCAAACTATCAAATAATAACATATTACTGTTAAGTTTTCAAACAGGAACATGTTACTATTTCATCTATAAATAGTAACATCAATAAAAAATCTCAAATAAATGGATGAATTAAGTCCTGTTAATAATCAAATTACTAAATAATAAATGTTACTGTTTAGTTTCCAAACAATAACATGTTACTTTTTTTTTCAAATATGACATTGACTAAAAATTCAAAATTAATAGATAATTCAACTCTCATTAATAACCAAACTATCAAAGAAGAGAATGTTACTGTTTCATCTCCTACTAGTAAAATCGACTAAAAATTTCAAATAAATAGATAATTTAAGTCTCATTAACAATTAAACAACTAAATAACAGTATGTTACTATTTAATTTACAGATAGTAACATATTACTGTTTTGTCTCCAAATTGTAACATCAATTAAAGACTTCAAATAATGGATAATTCAAGTCTCATTAATAATTACACAACAAAATTATAGCATGTTACTAATTGGTCTCCAAATAATAACATGTTATTATTTCATCTTTAAATAGTGACATCGACCAAAAATCTAATATAAATGAATAAATTCAATCTTATTAACAATCAAAATGTCTAAAAAGAGGATGTTACTGTTTGGTTTGCAGACAGTTACATGCAAACAGTAATTTTAACTAAAAACTTAAAATAAATGAATAAATCAAATTTTATTAATAATTAAACAGTCAAATAAAAGTATGTTACTATTTAGTCTTCAAATAATAACATATTACTGTTTTTTCTTCAAATAGTAATATTGACCAAAAGTCTCAAATAAATTAATAAATTAAATCCCGTTAATAACCAAACTGTCAAATAATAGTTTGTTAATATTTGATCTCTAAAAAGTAACACATTACTATTTTATCTTCAAACAATAATATCGATTAAAAATTTAAAATAAATAGATAAATCAAGTCTTATTAACAATCAAACTGTTAAAGAAGATGATATTACTGTTTTATCTCTTTAAATAATAGTGATAAAAAAATTTCAAATAAATAGATAATTCAGATCTCTTTAATAATTAAACTATTAAATAGCAACATATTACTATTAGTCTATAAATAATAACATGTTGCTATTTTATCTCTAAATAGTAATAGTGATAAAAAAAATCTAAGATAAATGGATAAATCAAGTCTCGTTAACAATCAAACTGTTAAAGAAAAAGATGTTGTTTAATTTGCTAACAGTAACATTGACTAAAAATATAAAATAAATAGATAAATCAAGTCTCATTACCAATCAAATTGTCAAATAACAATATGTTACTATTTGATCTTGAAGCATTAACATGTTACTGTTTTATCTCCAAACAGTAACATCAATAAAAAATATAAAATAAATAGATAAATCAAGTTTCATTAATAATTAAATTGTCAAATAACAGCATGTTACTCTTTGATTTGCAGACAATAACATATTATTATTTCATCTCTAAATAATAATATTGACCAAAAATCTTAAATAATTAGAAAAGTCAAGTCTTATTAACAAGTAAACTATCAAATAAGAGAATGTTTCTATTTAATTTTTAAGTAGTAATATCGATAAAAATATAAAATAAATAAATAAATTAAGTTTTATTAGCAATTAAACTATCAAATTAAAGCATGTTACTGTTTGGTATTCAAATAGTAACATGTTACTATTTTATCTCCAAATAGTAACATTAATAAAAAAATTTCAAAGAAATGGATAAATGAAGTCCCCATAACGATCAAACTGTCAAATAACAACAAGTTACAATTTGACCTCCATACAATAACATGTTACAATTTATCTTTAAATAGTAATATCAATAAAAAATTTAAAATAAGTGGATAAATCAAATCTCATTAACAATCAAATTATTAAAGAAAAAGATATTACTATTTCATCTTCTTTTAGTAACATCGATCAAAAATTCTAAATAAATGAATAATTCATGTCTCATTAATAATTAAACTATTAAATAACAACATGTTAGAATTTATTCTACAGACAGTAACTTGTTATTATTTCATATCAAAATAATAACTTTGTCCAAAAATTTAAAATAAATGGATAAATCAAGTCTTTTTAACATTCAAATTGTTAAAGAAAAGGATGTTACTGTTTGATTTGCAGATAATAAAATCGACAAAATAAAAAATAAATGGATAAATTAAGTCTCATTAATAATTAAACTACCAAATAAAAATATATTACTATTTAGTCTTCAAACAGTAACATGTTTCTGTTTCATCTCCAAACAATAACATCGACTAAAAACTCAAAATAAATAGATAAATTAAGTCTCATTAACAATCAAACAGTCAAATAATAGCATATTACTATTTAGTTTTTAGACAGTAACATATTTTTGGTTGATGCTTGTTTCATCTTCAAATAGTAACATCAACCAAAAACTCAAAATAAATGGATAAATTAAGTCTTATTAATAATTAAACGGCTAAATAACAGCATGTTACTATTTAGTCTTTAGATAGTAATATATTATTATTTCTTCTCAAAACAGTAACATTGATAAAAATTTTTAAATAAATGGATAAATCAAGTCCTATTAATAATCAAACTTTTAAATGATAGTTTATTACTATTTTATTTTTAGATAGTAACATATTACTATTTTATTTTCAAATAACAAATCGATCAAAAATTTAAAATAAATGTATAAATCAAGTATCATCATCAATCAAACTATCAACAAAAAGGATGTTATTATTTCGCTTCTACATAATAACATCGTCTAAAAATCTAAAATAATTGGACAATTTGAGTCTCATTAACAATTAAACTGCTAAATAATAGTATATTACTGTTTAGTCTCTAGACAGTAATATGTTACTGTTTAATCCCCAAATCGTAACATCGACTAAAAATTTAAAATAAATAGATAAATCAAATCTCATTAACAATCAAATTGCCAAAGAAGAGGATATTATTGTTTGTTTTGTAAATTGTAACATCGAGTAAAAACTTAAAATAAATAGGTAAATTCAGTCTCATTAATAATCAAACTATCAAATAATAGCATATTATTATTTAGTCTTCAAATGGTAACATGTTTCTATTTCATCTCTTAGTAACATCAACCAATAATCTAAAATTAATAGATAAATTAAGTCTTATTAACAATCAAACTGCTAAATAACAGTATATTACTATTTGATCTTCAGATAGTAATATATTTCTGTTTCATCTTCAAATAGTAACATCAACCAAAAATTATAAATAAATAAATTAATTAAGTCACTTTAACAACCAAACTATTAAATAATAGCATATTATTGTTTGGTCTCCAGATAGTAATATATTATTATTTTATCTTCAAACATTAACATCAATAAAAAATTCAAAATAAATGAATAAATCAAGTCTCATTAGCAATTAAAGTGTCAAAGAAGAGGACCTTACTATCTTATCTCCAAACAGTAATATCAACAGTAATATCGACAATAAGATCAACCAATAATCCTAAATAAATGGATAATTTAAGCCTCATTAATAATTAAACTGTTAAATAATCGTATATTACTATTTAGAAACATATTTGGTCTCCAAATAGTAATATGTTACTATTTTTTTCAAACATTAACTTCGACCAAAAATTTAAAAAAAATTAATAAATTAAATCTCATTAACAACCAAACTATTAAAAAAAAGGATGTTATTATTTTTTTCTCTAAATAGTAACATTAACTAAAAATCCTAAATAAATGAACAATTTAAGTCTCATTGACAATCAAACTATCAAATAATAGCATATTACTTTTTTATCTGCATACAGTATCATGTTACTGTTTTATCTTCAAACAGTAACATCGACTAAAAGTCCCATATAAACGAATAATTCAAGTCTCATTAATAATTGAATTGTCAAATAATAACATGTTATTTTTTTATCTTCAGATTGTAACATGTTACTACTTCATCTCTAAACAATAATATCGACTAAAAACTTAAAATAAATAGATAAATTAAGTCTCATTAATAACCAAACTATCAAAGAAAAAGATGTTACTGTTTCATCTACAAATAGTAAATAGTAACATAATAATAACATCAACTAAAACTCAAAATAAATAGATAAATTAAATCTTATTAATCACCAAATTACTAAATAATAACATATTACTATTTAGTCTCAAAATAATAACATGTTATTATTTCATCTCTAATTAGTAGCATTGATAAAAAATTTAAAATAAATAGATAATTTAAGTCTCATTAACAATTAAACTAACAAACAATAGAATGTTACTATTTGGTCTTCAAATAGTAATATGTTATTATTTTATCTCCAAATAGTAATATCAATTAAAAATTTAAAATAAATAGATGAATTTAGTCTCATTAATAACCAAACTATCATAAAAAAAGATGTTACTGTTTCGTTTTTAAATAGTATCATTAACCAAAAATTCATAATAAATGAATAAATCAAGTCTCATTAATAATTAAATTGTCAAATAACTACATATTATTATTTAATTTCTAGATAAAAATATATTACTATTTTATTTTCAAATTGAAATAGTAACATCAACCAAAATTTAAAATAAATTAATAAATTAAGTTTTATTAATAATTAAATTATGAAATAATAGTATGTTACTATTTGGTCATTAAATAATAACATATTACTGTCCATATAGTAATATGTTATTATTTAATCTTCAAATAGTAATTTATCTAGAATAATTTTTTTTAAAAAGTAAAAGAAAGAGACTACTTTACAATTTTATCTAAGGTTCTATGCCTCTAAATTCTTATTTATTGTTATTTTTATCTTAACTAAAAATTCATTTTAATCCCTAAAAAATTAATTTTTTATTAATTTTATTTATAATTAAAATTTTATATTAAATTTAATTTTTAGAAAAATAAAAATTATTTAATTTTATTTTTATAAATTTTTAATCGTCTATTTTTTATTTTTATAAAATAAAAAATTCTCTAATTTTAATATGCAATAATAAAAATTTCTGTTTTATTATTTTTATTTTTTTTGAGATGCACTTTAAGTGTGTCATTTTGCCTTTTGGACTTTCTATAAATTATTATTTGTGGATAAACTTAAATAAAAAAAAATAAGCATGTGATATCTCGCTGCAATAAATTACAACAAATGATACTAACCTCATTTTTTTTCCTTTTTGTTTTTATGCTTCTTTCTTGGAGCCTAGGAATGCAGGCCTTGGAAGGTCAAGGCCCATTTGACATTGCAAGACCAAAATGAGAAAACAAAATCTTGGTTGTTGGGTCTTTCGTATGCCCAATTTAATTTTTGTGATTGAAGAGTCTAACTTAAGTCTACATTACCCGACCCAAATTTAGACCTGTAAAGTTTACGTGATTACTTATTTTGATCTTGACCGAAATAAAAAGTATTCTTTTTTAATATTTAAGATGGAGGGCCAATTTTTCCCTGTAAAACTGATTCAAATCTTCAATTAATTTTAGTGGACGCTAATCAATTCCAAATTGATGAGAACTATCTTTTCTTTCATCTTTGTGTTAAAATATATACTATAATTACAAATAAGTTTGAAATTTTTATTTTTATTTTATCAGAAGGTATTTTTAATAAAATCTTAATTTATTTGTATATAAATATTGTTTTACTTATATCCATTGTAATTAAAAAAATAATACACAATGTTATAGTAACGGAAAAAACAATTCACCCTCTAAAATAGATTAATGGTTGAGATAAAAGAGCAATGTCTTATGTATATAAATTATAGATTAACATCCTAAACAATTGAAGTTTATATATTCTATAAAATTTTGCACATCTAACTCTCTTCGGTTATAAATTCTAACTTAATTATTACAATATTATTAAATAAATAAAATATCTTTTATTATCTTGGTATTATATTAAAATGAATATAAATAAATAAAATTATTCATATAAAAAAATACTTTTTTAATCATGACACATAAACTATGGTGATAGAAACTTATCAGCATAACCATTTTTTTTTTTTTTTGGCCGACATCAGCATAACCGTTCAATCTGCCTCGTTTGACATTAGAGTCATAAGTTATCATTGTGAAAACTATAATTTTAGATAAGTGACAAAAAAATGAAGATGATGCTGTACCGACTTGTGTAGACAGGCCAACAGGAAGCAATTTTAATTAAAAACATATTATAGAGTTCCAGAATTATCCTTTGAAAAAGAGGTAATCTTCGTCGATAAGTAAAGATTTCTGTTTTTCTCTTAATCTAGAGACGTCCTTGAATATTAGTTAGACACCAAACAGAAGAAGAGCAGAACCTTGACTGGTAGATAGATTAAGAAAAAATTTTCTTTTCACCGTCCAGAAAGCAATGATGCAACAATTGGATCAAATATATATACGTGCTACTGAAAGCCATAGTGCTTCATACTTTGTGTAAGCAGGAAAAAAAATCAGAAGGAAGAGAAAGAAGCAAGGAAATGCACAATCCTCCACCACCACCAGGCGGTCCAGGTCCTCACCACCATCCTCCTCCTGGACCCCCGGGACCTCCTGGCCCGCCACGACCCCCTGGGCCTCCTGGGCCTGATCCTCCGCCTCCGGGTCCTCCTGTACAACCTCCGCCTCCGGGTCCTCCTGTACAACCACCACCACCACCAGGTCCCCGTGCACCTCCGCCCGGTCCAGGATGGCCTCATCCTCCCCCTCCCTATTGATTTTATGTATGTGACTAAGGGCTGCACATGAATAATTATGTATTACGGTGTATTGAGCACTTTATCATTTTGTTAGTGGAAGCTTCTATGTAGTCACCGGCTACTACCGTGTTACGTTGTCACCGTATATGATTTAGATATGATATGTATATCAGAATAATTCTACGGTCTAGCATGGTGGATTTTCATTATACATGTATATTGGGATTTTCATTTCATTTTTTTCCCTTTTTTTTTACATTAAGAGTGAATAAATCGTGCTAAACTCATACATTTTAGAATTCCGAACTGAACACGAAATGTTAAAAGAAATGTAAAGCCTTTAAAAATTTTATGAGCCACTTCAGTCAAATCCTCACGGCATGTTGACGCTGCTATAATTTGCAATACTTTCAAGATAGTTTTGGTTAGTTGACAATCACTTGAGCCCAAGAATGTGCTGAGAGTGCATCAAGAGTTTTGACAGCTCAAAGGATTGTATAGATCGGCTTGTATTGATTCTAGGCTTATAATTTCGGTATTGATGAACGTGGGATACCCATAACGGATAATTCACATTTATCTTATAATAAATATTTATTTATTTAGATAAATATTTATTTTATTTGAATTTAAATTTAAAAAATTAAAATTATGCAATCAGTTTTCTTTTGGATAATTGATTATAAGAGTGAGAAAATGGGAGAAAAAAAGAAAATTACCCACTTCCCATTAAAAAGAAAGAAAGAGACAAAAAGAAAGAAAGAGAGAGAACATATCAATTATTCAAAATATAGAGTTAGAGATTTTTTTTCATCTTCTTCTCTCCAAAAAAAGTGTATATGTGATTTTAGTGAAATTGTCATGGACAAAGACGAGAATTCCTGAAGTGAGGTGATTCTTAGTAACATGGAATATAATATCAAGATCCAAAAAACCAAATCAAATATATATATAATTCCATATTTAATTTGATTAGTCAAAATTTTTTAACATTAGTATCAGAGCCAGATTAGATTTGATATCTATGATTCCCTGTGTATTTAATGTAATTAAATGCATGGCACATAATGTATGAGATGTGTTATATGAGATACACTATGTTAAATGGACTTGTTGTTTACTGTGTATTTGAGTGGTAATTTTGTTTTGGCCAAAAAGTATGTTTTCTATTTTTATTTTTTATATGAAAATTGGCTAATGAATGCAAAATTTTTTATTTGATTCTTCTATTCTTGGAAGAATATTGTTAGGAATGGTTTTAGTATTAAAGGGAATACATAAAACATCCATAAGACACTCCTAAACATTAGAAAATAAAAAGGACATCTAAAAACTCCATAAAACTTGTAACTTTGAAATACTGGGTCTCCTAAAAAATTAATTTTTTTTAGGCCATAAAATTAGCCTATATCTGTAGAGTATGAAATTTTAAGAAAAATGACTTTTAAATCACCTAAAATGGACCTCTGAATCAAAAGTTATGGCCAAAATAGTATTTTAAGTTGAACATACCCGATTGGATCTACGAACTGGGTCGGGTCAACCCAATTTGACCTACCTAAAAGTCAAGGATGACTTAAATAACAGGTCATTTTGGTCATCCAAAAAATGATACATCATTTTGGACATAAGACTGCATAAACAAACCCTAAAACAACACGTCATTTTAACCTGGTTAAAAATTACACATCATTTCACAAAGCTAAAAATTCAAAAAAAAAATTTCTCTTCTCAGGGGTGGCACGTGGGGCCCACTCTAATGCCTAATTGCCATGTGTCGCACCTAGTTAGAAAGAAAAAAAATTTTCCTCCCATTCTAGCCAGCTTTAGTGGCTAGAAACATCTTGCAAGGTGGCGCGTGGGCCTTACACGTTGTCACTAAGAGTGGAAAATTCTATTTTTTCCATTTTCTTTAAAAATTTTCATGCAAAAATGCTACACAAGCGCATGTAATCGCATGCAACATTATTTAGGGGAAAATTTTAATTCTAAATTTTTCTAAAATCGAGATCTACACATTGGTGTATTATTTATATATTTTTGAAGCTTTTTATGATACTATTTTAACTTAAAAATGGTAATAATGCTGTATTTTAACCGTATTTTATGTCTAATTTTTGTGAACAGACATGGAATAGTGATTTAGAGAAAAATATGATCCATATGGGCTTGTGGAGAGTATAGGAGAAGAATCTAAAGAGTCAGACTAGATAAATACTCCAAAAGACCTAAAAGAAATTATGCATTCACTATATAAAAGAAACGCACACACATACTACCCAATGAAAGCTTTACTGTTTAAAGTTAAAGATTTAAAAAGGGATCTCAGTCATAGAAGAAAGGTATTTCCTAATCACTTTTAGGTTTGTATCCTGATGGATGTAATTCTAGATGACAACTTCTGAAAACTAATTAAAAAAACTTTATGGTGATGCAAAGACTATACATTGGGAACTGTCAAATACCTTGACCTTGAAAGATGCATGGAAGAGCTGAGATTATAAGAATTTTGCTATTTCAAAAATAATTATAGAAAAATAATCCTAATATTATAATTCCTAAATATGAAGAGCGAAGAGCTAAAATTATAGGAAGTTCACTATTTCAAAAATAATTATAGAAAAATAATCCTGATGTCATAATTCCTAAACATGAAGAGCATAAGACATTTTAGGCATAGCACTCTAAAGAAAGGATTACACCTAAAAGGCCCAATCAAAAGTATGAACATGCATAACTTTGGACCAGTTCATTCCAAAAATCCACCAAAGTTATTTAACATTTTTGAAGAAATGAAAACCCTGAAATCATATAGGGAGCTAGAATAGAAACACTAGTTGTATTTGTTATGGTGAATTTATTTCTTTTGGTTTGTTGAGACTACTTTGTGAACATCGATAAATGTTTATTGAATTTATTTATCATTTGATGAATGTTTAGATATCTTTATTTGATGTACATTTATCTTTATGGAACCCTGCACTTAAGTACGAGCTCTTATATTATGTTTTTACTTAAAAGTGACAGAACATATGATGTTTGCATAAGAACGATCTTGATACGAAATAATGATAGTATTTAGATAAACATGTGATAGGGGTATGACAAATGTAAACCCCCAACCATAAACTAATTAGTATCATTATTATTCTATGTGAGAACTATATAAATGAATGACATTGTATACTCATAGGAAATGTTCATACATTTAGCAAAATGGCCAGCAAGAACATAATTCCTGAATTAAATAAGGGTGAAAAATTGAATAGGGACAACTTGAACATTTGGCATAAAAAAATATCATATATTTTAGAGGACCAAGATGCTCTAAAAGTCTTGAACAATGTCATGTTAGAACCTGAAAATGGAAACACAGCTCAGCATAGAAGAGATACTGATGCATATGTTATTTGGAAGAAAAAGAACAACATTACTCGCATTACACTTTTAAGTGCAATGGCGGATGACTTCATGTGCAAATATGAGAATTACCGAATTGCTCAGGAAATGTGGATTGCCTGAAAGAGAAATTTGGTGGTACTTCTATCACCAAATTGAGAAGACTCACAATCAAATTTGACACATATAAACTTCGACCTAATACATCGATGAAACAACATTTGCATGAAATATCAAACATAATTCGTGAGTTAAAAGCTGCAGGACATACACTTTTTGATGAATAGCAGGTATAAGTAGTGATTAGGTCACTTTTTGTTAATTGGGAACATACAAAGGTCAACCTGACTCATAACAAAAGTGTTGTAACTTTCGATGATGGGTGAGACATCTGGAACTTGATAATGAATGCCTGGGGGCTTCTAGCTCCTCTAGGCAAGCATATATAGCAGAGAGAACGGGTCCTTCCAATTCTAAGCCTAAATTCAAGAAAGGTAAAAAGTTCTAAAAGAGAAACATAGGGCTCAATTCTCAGGGTAATAAAACCTTCAAAAAGAAAAAGGGAAAGCATGGCATAAGGAACTTTGATCTCAAGAAGATCAAATGTTATGCCTGCCAAAGAATAGACCATTTTGTTCGAGATTACACTCAGCAAAATGAATAAAACAAGGTATTACTAGATACTGATTTCAAATATTTTTCATATATTTCCAGTACTATTTCTCTAATAGAATCTCATCCTTTATGGATTTTGGATTCAGGTGCCACAGACCATGTGAGTAAGGATCGAGGATCCTACATAGAATATTGTCGTTTGTCAAATCAAAGCAGATGGCTTTATGTTAGAAATAACGCAAAGATTGAGGTCAAAGACATTGGTATATATAAATTGGATTTGCGTGGAGGAAGAACCTTAATCTTACATGATGTACTTTATGCACCTAATATTCAATGGAATTTAGTTTCTGTTTGTTCCTTACTTAGTTTTGGATTTTTAATTAATTTTCATGACAATGTTGCTAACATTTTTAAAGATAATGTATTTTATGATTTTGGCTTCATTTTCAATGGATTTATTATTTTGGATGTTGTCAACAATGCTGCTTTCGACTGCTTTATTACTTCCACTTCCAATTTAAATGTTGAAATAGACATTTGGCATACTAGAGTAGGATATATAAATCAAAATAGGATGATTAAACTAGTAAAAGAAGGATTGCTAGGCCTAATTTTAAAATTAGAAATTTCCTTGTGTGAACATTATTTAGCTAGTAATGCAACTAAAAAATCGTTTGGAAAAGGAACTAGGGTAGAAACTCCATTACAGCTAATTCACTCCGATATAAGTGATCCTTTGAGTATGAGTGTAAGACATGAAACTTGGTACTTTATCACTTTTATTGATGATTATTCACGATATAGTCATATCTATTTGATTTCACATAAGTCAGAAGTATTAGAATGTTTCAGACATTATTTAAATGAAGTAAAAAATTAAATAGATAAGAAACTTAAAGCGCTTAGGACTGATTATGGACATGAATATTTATTTGAACAATTTAAAGAGCTCTGTAAATAGAAAGGGATAATAAGATAATTGACAATCCCTAACACTCCACAATAAAATAAAGTAGTTGAAAGAAGAAATAAGACTCTTCTAGACATGGTTAAGTCAATGATGGCACAGACAAATCTACCATTTTCATATTAGGGAGATGCCATTTTAACAGTTACTTTCATACTTAACTATGTGCTCTTAAAATCTGTTACATCCACACCCTATGAACTATGGACAAAGCATAAACCTAATTTGAGTATTCTTAAACCATAGGGGTCTACTGCGTATGTCCATAATACTTCCTATAGCGAGAGGGAAGAAATGTATCTTTATAAGATATTCAAAACTGTCTAAGGGATACATTTTTATTAGTGAAAACAAGGATGGAATAATAACAGAACTTGAATCAAGAGATACAATATTTTTGGAAAGCGAGTTTCTTAACAGAGGAGAAATTGATCGCATAGTATCTTTTTATGAGTTACAAGATCAAATGGACAATGATAGTGAATCTTATCCATCTTATCCGAATGAGAGTTCTCAAAGAATACCTGCCAATCTAAGTGGAAGCTTTGAGAGAATGAGTGAGAACCCCATATTTAGAGATGGTATAGTATAGGAAACCCTATGGCGGAAAAGTAAAAGGGGAAGTATACCCAAAAGATCATTTTCGATTGAAAGATCAACCCTTATGGTTACTCCTCAAGATGAAAAATAGCTAAGAATAGTTCAAGAGACTCTAAGTTCCTCTGCTAAGGAACATTGGAAGAAAGCAATGGAGAAAGAAATAGACTCAACGAAAACTAACCAAGTTTGGGAGCTAGTTAACCTACCATCTAGTCGAAAGGAAATTGGGAACAAGTGGGTTCTTAAAATTAAAAGAAAGGCAGATGGATCAATTGAAAGGTACAAGGCTTGACTAGTTACAAAGGGTATACACAACAGGAAGGAATAAATTATGAAGACACATTCTCACCTGTTGTACATTTCAATTCAATAAGATTACTCCTAACCATAATAGCAAATCTAAATTTACAATTATATCAAATGGATGTAAAATTTGTTTTTTTCATTGAAGAAATAGGTAAAGAAATCTACCTGGAATAACTAGTAGATTTCATACAAAAAAGAGGAGAAAGGAAAGTTTGTAGACTTTAAAAGTCCATTTATGTACTCAAACAGTTATCTAAACAATGGTACTTAAGGTTTCATCGAACTATAACTTCATATGACTTTTAAATGATTGAGGAAGACCATTGTGTTTATATCAAGTGACATGAAGGTAATCTTGTAATATTATCCTTTTATATAGATGATATGCTATTAGCTGGGAATAACATGAATTCAATTATGGTTATTAAGAAATGGCTATCCTCAAATTTTGAGATGAAAGATATGGGTGAAGTAGATTACATTCTTGGAGTTAAAATCTTCAGAGATTGCTCCAAGAAACTTATTTCTCTTTCTCAAGAAAGTTATATATGGAGAATTCTTGAGAAATTCAATATGAAAGATTGCAAACCCATGGATATCCTCGAATTTTGAGATGAAAGATATGGGTGAAGCAGATTACATTCTTGGAGTTAAAATCTTCAGAAATCGCTTCAAGAAACTTGTTTCTCTTTCTCAAGAAAGTTATATATGGAGAATTCTTGAGAAATTCAATATGAAAGATTACAAACCTATGGATACCCTTGTAAATAAGAACAAACCATTGATTCAAGAAATGTGCCCTCAAAATGAATTTGAGAAGAAATCAATGGAAAAAGTTCCTTATTCTAATGCAGTTGGAAGTCTAATGTATGCAATGATGTGTACTAAATCGGATATTTATCTTGCGGTTGGACTCATAAGTAGATACTAGTCAAACCCTGAATAGAAACATTGGAAAGTTATCAAGAGGATATTGAGATATTTGAAAGGCACTGTTAACTATACGCTATGCTATCAAGGAGACAATTTATGCTTAGTTGGATATTCTGATGCGGATTGGGATGGAGACCTAGATAAGTGAAAATCAACATCAGGTTACTCTTTCTTGCTAAATAATGGTGCCATATCATGGTGTAGCAAGGAGCATACATGCATTGCATTATCAACAATAGAAGCAGAGTTTGTGGCATGTTTTGCAGTAGTACAATAAGCAATATGGCTAAAGAGATTTATAGAACATCTGAGGATTTGTGATGAGAATTTAAACCGCATTCTGATATACTATAACAGTCAGGCAGCTATTGTTTACATTAAGGATCTAAAGTACCATAACAAAACTAAGCATATAGATATAAAGTATCATTTTATGAGAGATACAATAGCGTAGAAAAAGATCACCATCCAACACATTCCTATACAAAAGATGATAGCAAATCTTTCACTAAGGCTATACCTAGAGATGCATATATTGAGCATATAAAATCTCTTGGTATGTGTAGAATGTAATCAAACATTTCCGAAATTGAAATGAATAAAGTATGTTTTCATTCAATTACAAGTGTTATAATATGTATATGAGTATACGAATGTCTAGCATGTCATATAGGTTAATATGGTTAATTTTCTCACATGAACAACTGCCTCTAACGCTCATAAGGAGTGGCTGGAGATAAGACACGTATTCACCAACATAATTATGAGAAATGTTGTGTTTTGATAAAGAAGTAACATAAAATAAGATATGTCACTTCAACAAGGTAAAGTTGAGATGAGATCCAAAATACAAATATGGATCAAATTGTGGATTCTCCCACCTTCCACAATACCTATGGGCAGACAATGAATTTTTCACATACTGACGTCAAAACGAATTGAATGATGTGAAAGAATTCAGGTTAGGTATTATGTATACTTGAACTAAAGTCTATACGGTGTTACCAATAAAATTGACATATGCCCTTATGCTATAAGGGGAACACTATAGCATCTGATTCATACCACATGTGCTAAAAGAACCGTAAACCAGAAGCAAGTAAAAGATCCCTGGTTTATTGTTATGTAAGTCCCATAAAAGAAAAATTCTTTTCAAAGATATCTTTTAACTTTGACGATATTATAGAGAAATGATACGGTATTCACTACCTTAGTATGCATCCTATGATCATGATATATATGGTCTATGATAAATGTACAAATGCACCTAAATTCTATGTGTTTCATCACTCATTTACTTAGTATTTTGTACAAATTGATTGAAAAGGATACTTAGATGCTCTATATTTTGTTTTCAGGTCTTGAAATGACACATATGAGCATTAGAAAAGGATCCGGAAGCA
Organism: Sindora glabra; assembly: GCA_020226215.1. NCBI lineage: Eukaryota > Viridiplantae > Streptophyta > Magnoliopsida > Fabales > Fabaceae > Sindora > Sindora glabra. The sequence continues at coordinate 16,969,178 of CM035232.1, read as the reverse complement.
AAACCGTTCAAATTGTGAAGAATTGAAGCAAATTTGTTCACTTGACAAAGAACACGAGGTATGGGAACCCCGTGTTTATGGCCGTATTTCCTTCTGGATTGCTTCGAGGCTTCACTGGGCTGCTCAGAAAAGAACACAGGGTTAAACACGGGACGTGTCATACCCCATGTATCTTACTGCCATTCATTTCTGAGATAAACATGGGGAGTGTCACACCCCGTGTAACATGCTGATCAGCCTTCGTTGAAGAACACGGGGTATAACATGGGACGTGTTCTACCCCGTGTATATTACTGCTTGATACTTCAGAGAAGAACACGGGGCGTGTCGCACAATGTATTTCGTGCTGCTCAACTTTCGCTGAGAAACACGGGGTAAAACACGGGCCGTGTTGACCCCCGTGTACATCACCAATATAAGTTTTACGCGAAATTTTGAAAAGGGAGGAGGAGAAACTCAGAATTAACAAAGAGAGCTGCTGAGAGAAACCCTAGGAGAGACCCAAACTCACCAAGGGCACCTTCTAACGTGGATTTGAGCAAGGAATTGAAGAATCAAGCAAGGAATTTGTAGATCTTCATGGATTGTTTGAACTCCCTCTCTGTTTTCTGGTTTTCTTTTGATTTTGTAGTGTTTTCACACTAAACTCTTGTGCTCAGCTTGGGTGAACTTGTTCATGGAGTTATAGAATTGAATTTTATATAATCTAGTTTGATTTACTGTTGATTTATAATTTGATTATGCTGTTTTGTGCTGGAACAAACCAATATATCCGGAATATTGGATTTGTGTTATGGATTAATTGATTCTAAGTTGAAATGACTAATTGATTAATCGGATCTTGCATGATCATTGGGAATATCAATTAGACTTAGGAATTAAGCTAATTGGATTCTTTTGCACAAGATGAAATGTCCAAGAATGGATTCTAAGCAAAGTTAATGCAACCTAGATGAGTGATTACTAGAGTAATTCTGGGCACTTAATCTCTTGATTAGTAGCTAGTAGCTTTGCAATGAGGTATAGCTTAATTTTGGTAATCCAGCAATCTTAATTAACAGTAAACCAAGTTAGAAAATTATATTCATTCCATAATGAAATGTACAAGGGATCCTTAAGCTGAGTACGCCTTCATTTCATTGAATTAAACCTTATTTTTGATAGCTAAGCTCTGTTTTACATTTCACTCTTGATTCTCAAAATCAATTGATCCGCCTAGATAATTTTACTTTAGATTTAGTTAGTACTCAACCTACAATCCCTGTGGAGAACGATAATCTTTTATACTATAACTCGATTTAACCCGTGCACTTGCAGGATGTTAAGGTCAGTCTAAAGGATAAAATATTAGGAAAGCAAATGTTACAAATCAAAATGATATGTGGGAGAAATGAAGATTTCCTGATATATACACAATTATGCTAGTGTCTGAGACATGTCCGTTATGAAGTTAATTTTGGTAACATCATAAGCATGGATACTATACATATTTGAATGGCAATCTGAGCTTGTAATAAAGCTCATGAAGGATTAGATTTGCAAATGAAAAGTATATATGAGAAAATTTAGGGCATCTGAGGCATGATACAAATAACTAGAAATAAAGGTTGTCTTGTGTTGATACTATATAAAAATTTCTAGTATAAGAACACCTAAAATGACGTTATGCTCATACGGTCACAACAATACACCGAGTATGAAAATCAAAAGAGAGAAGAAAATTATATGATGTGACTCATCCTATTATGTGTAAGTGGGAGATGATTAATGTAGGGACATCCATAATAGATGATCCATATTTATCATGTAATAAATATTTATTTTATGGTATTTGCTAAGGTGCCTCTAGGGGTTTGGTACCTAGAGTGATGTGGTAAAATGCAAACCACTGGATGAAATTACAAAAATTTTCGTAATGACCTAATAATCTCATCCAATGGCTTGTATTTTGTCATACTACTCTAGGTACTAAACCCTTATGGGTACCTTAGAATTCACCTTATTTTATTTGAATTTGAATTCAAAAAATTAAAATCATATAATCAGTTTTCTTTTAGATAACTGATCATAAGAATAGGAAAATGAGAGAGAGAAAGAAAACTACCTACTTCCCATTAAAAAGAAAGAAAGAGAGAGAACACATCAATTATTCAGAATACCAAATCAGAGATTTTTCTTTATCTTCTTCTCTGTAGAAAAAGTGTGTATGTGGTTTTGGTGAAATTGTTGTGGAAAAATATGAGAATTTCTGAAGCGAGATGGTTCTTCGTAATCCTGTGGTGGAATATAACATTAAGATTTAAACAAATAAATTAAATATGTATAATTTCATATTTAATTTAATTGATTAAAATTTTCCAATATGCACGAGTAATGATATGGACAATTCAACTTTTTTAAAAATTGAATATTTTATTATTAAATTATTTTTTAATTTTAAAATAAATTAATTAAAATTAAATATTTTTAATTTTAAAATAAATTAATTAAAATTAAATATATAGATTTTAGTATATTAAATATAATTCAATCCTAAAAAATTCTCAACACCTCAAAATGCCGAGTTCCCAGCAATATTACTTTTCAGGCTTCGTGCAAAGGCAGAGTTAAACTGAACAAAATCGATCATCGTGATATGCCCCGCTGTATGGGTGATACTTCATAAGTTGTTTGCAGCAAAAACAATGAAGATGTGTTCTACAAAATCGCAACTTATTCCCACAATTATTATATATTTTCTGAAGGGGACAATTGGCGTGACTTGCGGGATAACTAGACCATCCATCTCTGCATTCAACACATTCTCATTCCAGACATCGTCAAACTGCTCGAATCCACGTGTTATTGCCATTTTTCCTCCAGAAATCTAAGTGGCAACTATCTCATGGGTGTTTCTGAAAAACGCGTCAAATCTGCAGCTCTTAGGCGGTCAATTTAGACAAGAAGTTATTGGGTGGGTCCACTGGTTTGAACTTTGCACCCACTTCAAAAAATGACTCACTTTCAAAACTCAAGTGCCCAGTCAGTCTTACAGCAAGTTTGCCAATTTGGTTTAAGCAGTTTGGCTCTCAAAACCCAATAGTTCTACAACAATCCGAAAACTTTGCTTTCTGGGTTCGCCGACCTCATCAACTTGGAACAACTTCCAAGATGCAACATGGGATTCAATACGAAAATATCTTAAATCACGAGTTATTTTTAAGACGCAATAAAATTTTTTCCAAAAGACACGAATTTAATTTAAATATCAAGAATTACTATTTCTCAATGTAATTTAAAATTTTTTTATAAGTAATTAGTTTATTGTTTTTAATTAGACAATTTTTATTTCCATACTTTATTTGTAAGCTAATCAAAATTATTTATAAGAGTTTTAAATGCTTCATTATTAATAATTACAATAATTTACATTTTATTTATTAGTTACTATTTATATTGAAGTTCTTTACTCATATTTATGGTCATTTATTATTGATATTAAAATCATTCATAATGTTAATAGAATAGAAAATTAGATCCTTTCAAATTTTACCATTAAGTGAATTAAGACTCTTTTAAAATAAGTAATTAATTATCTGAATTTTTACTAATCTTGCATTCCTATATGATTGGAGGAAGCAAAACTCCTTGGCCTGACGGTTCGGATTCTTCATCTACAATCGAGTTTATAGAGGCGTGGAGGTTACCCTGAGGGGCTCCATTTGCTGTCTTTCTTTCTCTAACCTCGTAGCTTATAATTTCCTCAACTGGTTGGCCTTCAACATTTTGCACACTGGTCAGTTCCCTTGCAGGCTAGTTTATGTATTCTCACATAAACTTCATTTGTCTTGTGTTTATCACATTATTAGTATACACCGTTAAGGTTTGCCATTTGGAATATGAAATGTTAAGTACCAGAATTAAATTGGAATTTAGGTAACATTCTAACAGAATCGGAACTTATGGTGCAATATTTGACATTGGAAGGGGGGGGGGAGAGGGTGGAAATCCTCAGGCACTGGCTACTGTGACTGCAATCATAGATGGTAATAGTTCCGTTCGAGCTTTTTTTGGACCACTTTTGGCTGGATATATATCGACTAGGGGATGGAAAAACCCTTGCTCATGGGGTAAAGAAAATTACCAACTGAATATAGTTCCATATGAGATGGACAGCTTGACCCATAAACAACTATTTGCATTGGCTACAATAATTTGTGTACAAATCACATCGTCTCAGATAAACATTATTGGTTCTGCTCTAATCAGTTGCATTCTGAATGTCCCAGTAATAATGGAAAAATAATTATAAGAATATAGAAAATATTATTAGAATTTTGACATCTCAACCTCTTCCTTCTCCAAGCAGGGATACGTACATAACCACAGCTTCGAAAAATCAGCTATCTTCTCTTGCAGGGAAAAAGATATGATAAATCTCTATTCTTCTAGCAGGCATTTGAGATTCTGGAGTCCTTCTGCCGAAAAGCATCCCCTGACTCTTGCCCTCTCTCCCGTCAAGGGTGGTGGTGGATCTGAGTGAAAGCATACTATCACAGCTGTCAAATTGTCTGTCGATCCTCTCTTGATTGCCTCTTCTACTAATTCTTTGCAGCATTGTTTCACATCATTATGCTTTTGAAGGCGTCTTCGAGCATAATCTATTGCATTCTGGCTTGTAAAGACATCCCAGATTCCATCACTGCCAATGATCAAGAACTCATCTTCTTTAGTCAGTGTTGTCAATTTAAGTTCAGGCTCAGCACTCAGAGGTCCACCTCTTTCACTCATCTCCTTCATTCCTTCAAGATGCCAGTCACCTATTGCACGAGTAACGCCTAACTGACCGTTCAAGTAACCATCTTTGATGAATGCACCAACGAAGGACTCAATCCGCATCCTTTCTTTGGTGCAGAAAGGCCTGTGATCTTTGGACATCTCTATAGCCCCTCCGCACCGAGACAAAACAGCCCGGCAGTCCCCAGCATTGGCTACTAGTAATGACCTGTGAAAAACAATGACATTCCTTAACACCAAGCTCATTCAGAAGACATTCCTCAAAACCAAGGTCATCCAGAAATGGTTGCTTCAAATGTGCATTCAAAGCAAAATTAAACAGGATACTGAAAAGAAAATCAATGTTAGGCACAAAAGAAGACTTGAATTTCAGCATGCTGTTTTGACATTTGCTTTTCCTTGCCTTTAGATATGAGCATATGACAGAGGAAAAGTTTAGTTCACAGAAATTTGCTGGAAACTTCATCTCATGGTTACAATGGCCAAAGAAGATTGTGCTAGTTGTGACATTGTGCACAGATTACGACTTGGTGCATAGATGACCGAAGCTGAATACTTAACGTTAGTTTAAGTCAGATTATAACGTGTTTGCAGTTGAGCGACAGTTGTTAGGCAAAATAAGTGTGGCTAGCATTGCTCCAAAAGATATAGGTGCTAACCTTCCAAATATAATTGCAGTTATTGCGGTTGTGCCAGAAGATAGAGAAGATTCAAGAGAGCATTTCTCTGCAAATGCAGCATCTATCTCCAAGAATGACCTTTTAACCACTTGCTCAAGCTCCAAAGGGAAGTCAGCATCCTCAACAATGACCCTTGGCAGATGATCGCGGACAAATTGTGCTGCACTCTCTCCTTCATGCCCATCAAATACCTGCACACCAAACTCTTCATTACAGGCTTGTTGGTTTTCTGTATAGTGATAAACCAAGAGCTTTATTATATACGAGAACAAAAACTGAAACTAAGATGTTTGTAGAAGAATCAAAGTGGAATTCATGAAAATAATTAGAAAAAAACAGAGCTAAATCAGTTGGATGGCTTACACCGTAAAAGGAAACAGCTTTTTCATTGGGTGCATTATGATTGAACTTCTTTGCCAAATCATCAACGCATAAGTGTGTATCCTCCATAGAAGGGCGACCCCCTCTATCTGACCACTCTCCCGACCGAAGAATAGGGAAAAAGTTCTGTTTTTTATCTGCAATCACCGTGTCCTCCCCTATGCTTTCCAGCTGAATTATGTCCCAAAGGAAAAAATAGAAGCATAAGAAACCGGGGATTTTGTGTGGTGAAGAGCGCATGAAAGAGAAGATCCTCATCAAAACTCGGAAACTAATACAAATTGAATGTTGACTAACCCAAAGGTTTTACCCTTGGCTTTAGGTCCAGATTTCTGCAGTTTGTTTCTCCAGAAAAGGTATAATCATGAAGAATAAACACCGAATTATAAAAGGAAAATGAATACTACGATAAAGGGACCATATTTATGAGGTAGAAAAAGGAAGGAAACTCTTTTCCATGCCATAATTTCCACAGCTTAATTAGCTTGGGACAGCAAAAAAAGGCCCTTGGATTTCAAGGAGTTTTCGGCAAGAGCTCATTCATAGAGAAGAAAACAAACACACATAAAGAGGCCAAGGGAAAAAGACACGGACAGCCACAATTCAAAAAATAAAAATAAAAATCAAAGCCAGAGAAGCAAAATTCTTACGGGAGATGAATTTGCGATTCCGATATTATCCGTGGAAGCCATCAGAGAAGATCCTTTTTCAAAGTTCTCCGTCTGGGTACGAAGGGGGTCACAATGCAAAGGCCATGACTTTCTTCGGTTGTCGGGCTTTTTGTCCTCTTTATTTTGTGCAACTTGCTCTGCGTCCTGCACACACATGATCCCAGCAGCCGTAGAATAGTGGTTCAGCTCAGCAACTTGGAGTAGGCATCAGACAAGGTGAGACTTGTTGATTGAATTTTTGTGTATTATGTTTATAGAGAAAGAAGATTCTAAGAATATGTTGGGAGAAAGCAAGGAGTCAGTGCACCTGTTTATAGTATTACTGTGTAAGTGGGGGTTTAAAGGGAAGGAGAGCCGTTAAGCTCCAGATTTTTCTGTGAACGCGTGGCGGGAAATCATTTGGTCGGAATTCAACCAAATAACACAAGTTGGAAAGGATTCAACAAATAACATTTGTCACGTTTATTTTACTTTATTTGCTTTCAATTGGGTTGATATAATTTATTTATTGATTTCACAATTTTCACTTGTTGAAATCCAATAAAAGTGAATCTTGAGGCATAATTTTTACTGTTTTGCAAATCATAATTCTAAAGTCCATGCTTAAAAATTAACAAATATCTATCATTTATTTTCATCTCCAAATTTCAAAGGAATAATATTAATTAAAAAATTAATTTTTAATATTTTTATCTAATATTTCTAATAAATTATCTTATAAATGAGTAATGCATCATCTTTTTTCTAAAAAAAATTTTAGGGGTGGCTAATCAGTTGTATTTTTTTAACTTTATACGTAGACGATAATTTTTATAAATTATAGATTAGGAGAAATAGTAATTCTTTTATAAGAAGGAGAAATGTAAATTCTAAAAAAAAATATGTCTCATCCCAAAATAAATAAAATAAGTCTAATTATTCATCAAACTCCCTAGTAACAATATTTGAAATATCAGTGAAAGCTGTAAACATAAAACACCTTAGCAAAATCCCATCAATTGCAATTTGCCCTTTTTATAATTAAGAATAAGTGTCATCAAATATTTTTCATATATTAAATAATCATTAATAAAAATATTTTTTATTCCATAATATAAAATAGTTAATATTTTCTTTTAAAATATTTTCATATATTAACCTTCATATCTGATGAATATTTTTCAACTTCTATGATATAAAAATATTTTCCTCACCAATATTTAATAGTCATAAAAAAAATTATCACCTGATAGATAACATTTTCATAGACTCTTGAGTTATAAAATATTAATTTCACATTTTCTTTTACATATTTTTATGAAATTTAATATGTTAATTTATTGCAAGAAATAATGCATATTTTTACATTAAAATAAAATATTAATTAATCATTAATTAAAATTATTACATCAAAATATTATAAATTTATAAATAAAAAGTTAATACCTACATATAAGGTTGAAAATGCAAATGATTGGCAATCCCCTAATAAAAAATATATAAAGTAAAAAAAAATATTTAAAAAATATTTATGGAAAAAAAATTTCACATATCATTAAAGTCATTTCATTTTTGCCAAAAGCTTTTAATTTAAATAGTATTTAATTTTCTTTGAAGGCTTTATATTTTTTTATTGCATCCAAAATTCAATTCTTATTCCTTGCACGTGCATATCCAATGATTTAACTACTTTTATCATCACTAAAAAAATTATTTTATTTTTTTATATTAGACAAGAGTAAGGGTAAGAATATAGTATACTAAGCATTTAATGAAATATTTAATAATTTTTTTATTTTCGTGAAATTATAAAAGTATCATAATAACTATTCAATGCTTAACCACAATCCTTAGGTTATGGTTAGCATTTGCCAAATTTTTTAAGATTAGGTGTAATTAGAGACAAAGTACTAATTAATTAATTAACTCACTTGTTCAGCCAAATTTGAATCGATCTCGAATGAAAATTTTAAAATACTCTTTTTAAATTTTAAGATAATTGAATTTTGCATCCTTTAACCTTAAAATTTTAAAAATTATCTTCTTAAATTTTATAAACTTGAAATTGAAGGCAAAGTACTAATCATTAAGTAATTCATTTGTTAAACCAAATTTGAATTGATTTTGAATGAAAAAAATATAAAATGCTCTCTTCAATTTTAAAATAGTAGAATTTACCCTCTTCAACTTTAAAATTTAAAAATTATTTTCTTAAATTTTATAAATTTAGAATTAACACTCATCGTTAACTTAATTTAATATTTATTAAATTTTTTTAAAATAAAAATTACAATATTATAGTATGTTAACTTATCTTGTTATTTTTTTGAAAATAATTTTTATGTTATATAATTAATATAAAATTAAATTGGATATATAGAATTTAATTAAAAATGAAAAGGAGTTACAAAATTATATATGAAAAATGATAAAAAAATCAATATGCATTAATATTATAATTTATAATTAAAAATTTGATACAAAAATTTGTAATTTAATAAATAATTAATTGAATTGATAATTCGTGTTAATTCTAAATTTTGTAAAATTTAAATAGATAATTTTTGAATTTTTAAAGTAAAAGAAAGTAAAATCCAACCAGTTCAAATGCAATGGAATATCTTGCATTTTTTTCAATTATATATTTTAATATTATATATCTATGATAAGTTGATTTATAATTGAAATAAAAAATAATAAAATAAAGTAATATAATACTAATTTATATTAAAAATAGTTAAAAAGATTATATAAATTCTATTTACGTGAAATTGTGAAGTGTAACAGCTCACTTATCACATTAATTCTGATTAATTTCACATGATCCTAATTAGTTCATATTAATTTTAATCAATTCATATTATGACATTAATTCAGGTACAATTTTAACCTAAAAGTTTCTAGGTATAGATAGAGTCACCAGCCGGCGGCAGCGGATTTATTAGACTACTAATCTGACCAATCAATCAGGCTAATTTTTAAAACTAGGCTGTTTAGTGGGACTGAATTTAGAAAACGAATCTGGCTCCTACAGTCTCCCATCTCACATCACCTTCAATTAGCGGTTGGAAGTTAGAAGCTTTTAGTTTTGGTTGGAATTGTCCTTTTCTGTGCTTTCGAGAATGCCCCTTTTTCATGTGGGAATCTTCTTTGATATTTAGCGGATAATAATAATAATAATAATAATAATAATAATAATAATTGGTCTGTTATTGAGCATTAATTATTAAAAATAATCCTAAACCTCTTGAAACTTTTGTCCAAAGTGGGTTCCAAAAGATTTTGTTAATATGAAAATTATTAATAACATGCTTCTGTTTTGCAGTAAAATCAATTCTTTTGGGTTTTAACATATACAGCAACAAAAACCGAAATCTTTTCAGAATCAGTTCGGAGCAAAGATTGCGGAAGGTTTAACATTATTCAATTACTATTTTCAATTAATTATATTTAATATTTTTATTTTTATTTTTATTAATACAGGCAAACGAGGGATATTAATTTTAATAATAATATATTTTTAAAATAGAAACTTAACATTAAATGTAATTAAAATATTAATTATATTATCATTTATTATATTACTAAAAATAAAAATTAAATAATAAATATGGTTAGTAATTAATGCTTAATGATGATAAAATTTATAAGTCAAAAAAAGGTGAATTTGCTTATAAAACGTTTTCAAGTAAAAACATTATATTAAAAATTTCTTAAAATTGATTTAATGCAAGAGAGAAATAAATATGTTGTTTAAAAATATGACAAGATTTGACAAAATTTCAGATATCTTAAAGGAATTTCTTTTCGCTCTCAAAAGCAATTTCTTCAATAAAATAGTAAAAAAAAATTGTTTGTATTATTTTCTTTAAAAAAAGAACAAAATCTTTGAAACAACTAAATTAAAAGAGTAGGATAAAAGGTTGAACAAGAAAGATTTTTACAATGATTCAATTGTTAAAAGGAAATGCTTTTTGAATCCACTTCTATTTCTCAAATTACCAAATATTACTTGATAGTTTAAAAGAGTAGGGATAAAAGGATGAATACTGAAGATTTTTATAGTGATCAAAATTATAACACTTAACTTTACAATATTCATCAAATTTTTATTAGGATTTTTACCATTCACCTAATTTTATAAGATCTACCCAATCTTTATTAGGATTTCAAATTCTACATAATTTTACAAAATCTTACTAATCTATACTAAGATTTTAACAATGCCAAAAAGTAATTTTTCTCACAATCTCACTAGAAGGTTTTACAAGATTTCACTTAAAACATTCAAAGAGTAGATACAAAAGTTTTAACTTGAGAGAAAAAGCTGAAGAGCTTTAGCTAGTGAGAAAAGAAAGATGAATGTAATTGCAAATTATAGTTCAATTGTTTTAGTGTATCTTCTCCCAAAAAAATGAAGTCTATCTATAAGAAAAACTTGACAAAGGTAGCTCGTTTTCCAAGATAACTTTTTCCACAAGCTTCCTTTTATTTATCCAAATGCTATATATGCCAATTTAAATGAAGTTGAATCAAATCTGAACACTTTGAAGATTTGAATTTGAAATTCGCCTAAAATAGCAATTTACTTACTATCTTATTGGAAATTTAAATTTTGTCTCTACATTTGGTCAAAAAATTGTGAATAATCCCTTGTATTTGTGATGATAGTCAAATTGTAGAAGTTGACAAGTATATTATTTTTATCAATTAAACATATATGGAAAAAGTTTAAATTTGAGTTTCTTTCTCATTCTTTTGAATTTTCCACTCATATTTTGAATTTTGCTCTCAAGTATGATCCAATGGATGAGATTATAATTACATTTGAAATTGACCATTGAATTTTAAATTTAAAAGATAGCTAATAGAATTATTTTTTGATGATTAAGATTTGACATTTTCAAAATAGAATAACTACTAAAATTTATTTTTATCTATAAGAGAAATCTATTTAGGTAAGCTATTTTAAGTTTTTAAATAATCAAAAAGTGGTGGCTCAAAAATGTCTTTTATAAATATTGTGTGCTTGTAAGAGTTGGTGCAAAAGCATTATATCTCAAATAAGTTGAATTAAATAAATAGTCATCAAGTCCAAATTCAACTTATAAAATATTAGCTCAAAAATAATTTTATTAATCCAATTTATTTCCTTCAATAACATTTTGGAAGTTATTGTTAGCATTCCCTATTTATTAATTATGCCAAAATTCTATCGCCTTTTCCTTTTCCTACTTGTAAATTTGATGTTTAATTTTAATTTTTAAGAAACATGATTAAATAACTAATAATATTATATACACTAAAAATGAGATTTGAAATTAAGTTCTAAATGTAAATTAAAAATTATCATTAAATATATGATGATCAAACAAATTTATAAAAAAGTTTTAAAACTTAATTTTGAATTTTATTTTTAATAATTATACTATTTTTGTTAAATAACTTGTTCTTGTAACTTGTGCCAAAAAAAAGGCTCGTGCTCGAGAATTTTTAACAAAGGCCCTTGCTTGTAATATAGTCCCCAAGCAAACTATGGTTTTGTCTAGACTCTAACAATACCTCCTTTTGGTTAGCTAGTATAAGTTAAAAATATTAAAAATATATTGTTTCCATGGAAATTTAGAATATCAATGAGATCAAGTTAAATCTAAGGAATTAATTAATTAACTAATTGCAAGAAATACACAGGAAAATCTTGAATTGCAATCAATAAAACAAAATGAAGAGTAGAATAGAAAATTTATAAATAAAAACTTCAATTCATGAGATAATTGTGACTTTAGTTCGTTGATTTATTACAAATGAATTATCCTTAATTTAATTACTTAATTAAGGATTATTCAAAAGTAAGATAAATTTCATTTGTTTCTGAAATTGATTAATTTAATTCAAGAACCTAAATAAATCATTAATTAATAATCAATTAATGGTGAAGCAAATTTAATATATTAATCACAACATTAAGCATTTAAAACATGTCTAAGATTGAATAATAACATCAATTAGGATGAATTATTTAATTCATCATTTTATTTATTTTAAGTGTTGAAGCGAAAATTGGGTTCATAACACAGCTAAGATTGAATAATAACATCAAAATTAGCTTGGATTGTTTAATCCGTCCTTTTATTTATTTCAAGTGTTGAGTGAAAATTGGATTCATAATCATTATAACTAATGATCACATATAGCAATTATGAATTATGATAAATTATAATTGTCTAGTTATAGATTATAATTAATAATCAGTGACTAAGCCTTTTTGTTGGAAGTTTAATTTTAAAATTTCAAATTATAAAATATCTAAGCTAAAATCTTATTATTGACCATTTATTATAATAAAAAAATGTGTTAATGTAAATTAATTTTCCATTATTGATGATAATGATAGGTGTAGAATTTATGATAATAATTCTCAATCACTAAAAAATAGGATCCAATTATGAATCGATTTATATCTAGTTTAGTAATTTTATAATTAAGGTCCCTAATCTTATATTATGTTTCATATTGTACTTGTCCCATTAACGTCCAGTTAAATAGCTCCCTAAAAGTAATTCTTTATAATCACAGTATAGGAGTAAAGACTCTTTATTATAGAATTATTGAACTAGGTACAAATTGACCCATAACCAAATTTTACCTCTCAAGTTATTGGGAATTGTTACTATAAATTTTGCTCTATTATTATCATAATTAATGACTAATTAACTCACATAACATATTTTTATTAATGTATTAAGTGGTCTATAATGAGATTTTAGTTTAGATGTCCTATAATTTAAAATTTTGAAATTAAAATTTCAATAATTTCCCACTTAGATCACATAATATAGAATTTATGTTCACTTTAATGTGTTAATGGAAAAATATGATAACATTACACACATAAGTCTAAGTTGAGATAATAAATATCTAATAGTGCATAATAGTTATATCCAATAAGGATATTATGCTATATATACTATATATCTACATCTCACTAACCAAACAAGACTCTATATCTAATAGAAATATTGATATAATGTCTGTATAATAAGATTTATATGACGATAAAAGTGATTATATGCAAATCTTCATACAATGATCATAGTATCGATTCAATATGCCAAATAAGAATTTATGTCCTCAACATTGTAATAAGACAAGGTCTAAATGTCTCTATTAACATGTTATACCTATACAATGTGCAAATTAAAAATTTATGAAGAAACATAAATATTTCATTGATATATATATATCAAGATAAATAAATTACATCAAAGTATTCTCATTAATCTAAAACATCAAAGAAGAAGTTACTACATATTGTGTCGTTCTTTTTCAACTCAAAAGAAATCACTACTTTATCAAACTTTTGTAAAAAGAAGATATACGAGCGTACTACTTGTATTAAATATCTTTTTATAGATCGTATACTCATAAATCTACTAATCAAAGGTTTAACAGTAAGAATATTTTATGATTATATGACTAATATAGGCTAATATGGGTTTATTAGTGGTAGTACTTTGTTGTAATTTATTTATCTTGATATGTATATTAATGAAATATGCATATTTTTTATACATTGTTAATTATGCACATTTAATGCGTATGGACATATTAATAGAAATATTTAGGCATTATCTCACTATAACATTGAAAATATAGATCCTTATTTGGCATCTTGGGCAGATGCTAAGACTATTGTTTGAAAAGCTTATATATAATCACATTTATTGTCATGTAAATCTTATTATGAATGCTTTATATCAATATCCCTATCGAACATTAAGTTTCATTTAGTCAACAAGGTGAAGGTATATAATATTTATGATGTTAAAATCACTAATAGATATAACTATTATGCATTATGGGATGCTTATGATCTCAACTTAAACCTATAAGTGTGATGTTGCCATATTTTTCTATTGAAACATTAAAGTGACCATAGTTTTTGTATTATGTGATCCAAGTAAGAGATTGTTAAAATTTTAATTTCAAATTTTTAATAATAAAATATCTAAGTTAAAATCTTATTATAAATCACTTAATATAATAACAAAAATGTGTTAATATGAGTTAATTAATTCATTAGTGATTCTAATGATAGGGCAAAATTTATGATAATAATTCTTAATAACTAAAAAGGTAGAATCTGATTATGAGCTAATTTTTACCTAATTCAATAATTCTATAAAATAAAGTCCTTACTTCTATACTTTAATTTAAAGTGTATATGCCTTATAGCGTTTAGCTAAATAGCATTCAAAAAGTAATTCTGTATGATCAGAGTAATAAGGAGAAGTGATTTTTATGACTCGTTCCATGCAATATAAAGAAAGCAGTACTAATTCTAATTGACTTATTGCTATGATTTGTGATATGAAAATTTCTTGAATTCCTTTATCTAATTATGGATGTAGTTTAACCTAGATAGTCATATTAATTTTCATTCTATTATTTGCATATAATTTTATGCAATTTACATGATTTGGCAATTAATTATTTATATGTAAATTTAACACTTTTTGTCTAATCATTTAAATAATTATAAACAATAAAGAACATATAAACAAAAGGTAACAAAATTAAGAATTAATTAATTGAATTGGAATAGAAATATCTTAAACTAAATTAGATGTTTAGCCACCCATGGTCCTAAAAAATCTAAGGCAAAATAGAATAAGAGAAAGTTGAAAATTATGGGTTCTATATTAAAAGCTAATTATGACCTAATTGCTAAGTGAATTAGGGTTTTTCTCCTTTTACATAATTGTAACTAGGCTTAAAACTCTAGTGGATTAGGTTTTCCATTAAAATAAGGTTCAAAGTCAACTTATGGCCTAAAACTTGAATCAATTTCAATGAAGCCTAATCTCGTAATCTAACTTCATGGCTCCTTTTGTTATCAAAATGACATAGTTTTAGTAACTTTCTTATAAAAGTTGGGGGTTTAGACTTTGACTACCTAATAGGCTTAAGTTTACACTAATTTCAAGTCTATAGTTCTAGATATATCCTAAAAATTTTAATTAATCTGATGTAGACAATAATAAAGCTTGATTTTCCTCTAACTTCTCAGCCAATTTTGAACTACCAAATGTTCAAACTAGTCTAAATATCTTTATAACATTTGTAGCTCTACATCTTAAGCTTTTATAGTTTAAAATAAAAAAATGAACTTAGTCATTGGTTTGATAACTCTAGATATAGAAAAAAATCTAAGTCAATATCAAAAATTTTATACTAACTAAATAAATCTTTTTTTATTCCAAAATCAAGACCAAATCATAATGTAATAAATAGTTAAATCAATTAAGCATATAAATACCTTACGAGGTTAAACATAAGAAAAAGATAAATATGTAAATATTATGCACATTGATAATGAATTAATAAATTTGTATATATATAATTTCAATATGGTTTTCAAAATACTTTTATTATTAATAATTTAGCCCATATTTTTAAAAGTGATTTGAAATGATATTTTTATTAGATGTTGAAATTGAATTCAACAAAATTTTCAACATGTCAATCTAAAATTTAATATGTTAGCCTAATATTTTTTTTATTCGAATACTTTCGGTATCCGACAAGTCATATTAGGGTTGCAACTAATTCAAAGTTGAGCCAAGTTGGACTCCTTTTAGGAGACAAAACTCTCATGGCAATAGTTTTTTTTTTTTCATTCATAATATTTAAACCTAAAGCCTTACTTAAGAGAACTAAGCTCTTAATCATTTGAATTAACCGTAGTCAGTGTTAACCTAACATTTTACTACCATATAATTCAATATATCATTCTTGTAGAAAAATGGACTTTGAATCTTAAAGTCCACTCTTGTAATTTTTATTTTTTTCCACAATTCTTTTCAAGATATTTGAATAATAATGAAGATATATTTGTCTTAAGGATGATAATTTACCCTCGAGATATGATGAAACTTAATTCTAAACCTTAAATTTGGAGATCTAGGCAGAAAAAAAATTTATTCTATTATGTGTGATACATTTTAAATAAGAATATTCAAGCATTTTCAAGTTATATAAATTTTTAAATTTATTATATTTTATCTATATTAAATAATTATGTGATGGATGTAGGCTTGTTTAACGGACTAATCAATGTGGATATGGATTAGTCCATGAAGAACCAATTCATGTTATCTATATTCAAAATATATCTAATTTTAGGAGTTTCAAACCTATAAGAACTTGTAACAAGTGCAAACTGATCTACGAACTTTAATTGTAAGTCTACAAACTTAATGGATATAGACTAGTTCATTTTACCCATGTTCAAAATAAGCTCAATTTTTTACAATCCAAACCCATCAAAATCCACAACAAATATGGATCAGTCCATGGATTGTGAGTTGTTTAATACCCTTATATGAATTGGCATCTTAATTTGAAATGAATAATTTAAAATGATTATTAATTATATGTGAATTTAGAATTTTATTTATTTATGTATAAAATTACCTAGTAATCACATATAAATTCTTAGCATTTAATTTCAATATTTATTTTTTTCTTTTTTTATTATTCTTTATCTACGGGACTTCTTTATTGTCTCATGAGACATGAGATGGAATGAAATAAATTTCATCCCTAACAATGAAATATGAAACAAGTCAATTAATATTTTATCCTTAATAATAAAATATGACATAAGAAAAGGATAACTTGCTCCTATCTTACCTCATCGTAATTCTGAAGTTGTCATAATAAAAGTGGAAAATCACCTGACCCAGTGAATCTAATATTCAATTAACATGCTAAATAAACACATAATTACTCTATACAAGAGAAATTATTATGTTATACTCTAATTAAAAAATAAAATCATTTTAATTTATTTTTAAAAATGTTTGAACTAAATTAGACGTAAAGATCATTTACTTTTTTAATTCTTAATTTTTAATAATAATAAAAGTAATAAATTATTTTATATACATTTGAAATCTTAACTTTGAATTCATGACAATGAAAAATGAAAAAATTATAAAATAATATTAAATGTCACTAAAGCAATATAAAGTGTCAGGTTAACTCTTATTCATAATCATATTTTGAACAATGCTATTTCTAGCACTAATTAATTGAGATTATTAAAAAAATTATGTTATTTTTTCATCATTTTAATTTTATTTGAATTAGTAGTGTTATTGTTGTTAAAGAATATTTCTTATTTATTAAGTATTAAAAAAATTAATAATTTATATTTTAGATAGACAAAATCGATATCTTAAATCATTGACAATACTTGGTATGTGTCATAAGTTGGCCTTGCGCACCAATTGACTAACCAAACAAGTTCCATTCAAACTGAAACTTAGCAGATAGTTCAAGCATAGGATGGAGGCCTTGTAGCCCAAATTTGGAGTCATTCCGACATGTGTATTATTTTTTCCATTTTTCTATGTATTTGCACTTTACTTGTAGTTTTGATTAAGGTAACTTATCCAGTGCAACTAGGAAAGCACATGGTTGTGATCCTTGCATTTTTATCTTTCTACCAATGTAATTTTGTAGCAAAATTCCACCTAGAGCTTGCTCAAAACCCCTTATGACAGCTCAAAAAAAGTATGTCAACTCTTACAATTTGGGGTTTGGCTTATAATGCTCTTTAGAAGGAAATGCTAGGTGACCATGGTGGGAACCTTGCACTAGCCTAAGGGATAGAATGTGCAGCTTGGTTCCTCCCTTGCACATTTTTAACACTGTATTAAATGATTATATGAATAATAGAAGTAGCCCCTCTTCTAATTTTGATATCTCAAATTTTGGCCAGTTTTGGCAGCATTTGCCCGCATTTAACTACATTGCATATTTTGCACTTATACGCTCCGTGCTTATCTTTAATATGCTTTGTGCTATATGTTATGCTATCGTTGCCCCTACTTGTGGATATTTTGGTTGCCTTGAATATTTATCTTCTGTTGTGCTCTTTATTATCTTGTCGCTCGACATGTTTACCCACTTGGGTGTCGTGAGAATGATCTTTGGCTAGCTTGCTTTCAGGTTATTGATTGCAAGCACCACACGATCTAACAAGTGAAGTTGCCAGCTAGTGACATTTGGTATTAGAGCGGGTTCGACCCGCTTTGGAGATCATTTGAAATTATTGTGAGATTTAAAGAGCATTAGTCACCATGTCGAACACGGCGCGCATAATTGAACTTGAGATCCGAATGAGGCAGGTGGAGGAATTGTACAAAGCTGTTGAAGAGATGCAAGGTCACGACATTCTCGAGCTTATTGAACAGGCTAGGAAATGGGAAGGTGTGGCCTTTCGAGTTGCGGCTATTGAATCTTATTTGGGTATTAATCGGGAAACTCCAAGTGTGCCCGCTGAAGGCAACTTGGGTGACTCCATTAGAGAACTAAGAGCTGAACTAGTTGATGTGAAGGCTCAACTTAGAGTTCTCACAAGAGCATTGGGAAACCAAGTGCCCAACCCTAGATCACTAGAATATGGGCGTATGAGGGTGCCCAAACCCTACTATTTCACTTGTGCACGAGATGCCAAAGAGTTAAAAAACTTTCTTTTTGATATGGAATAATATTTTCGATCCGTAAGGCTAGATTCGAAAGAGGAAAAAGTTACAACCGCAACCGTGTACTTAACTGGTGATACAAAACTTTAGTGATGGACTAAATATGAAGATATTCTAGTAGGAAGATGCATCATTGATACATGGGAAGACTTGAAAAGAGAGTTAAAGTCCCAATTCTTCCCTAAAAATGTTAAGTACATGGCTCGACGCTAACTCCAGGACTTGAAACAGACTGGTACCATCCGAAAATATGTGAAGA